>MNCI01030046.1:149569-198393 GCA_015680685.1 Gnetum montanum | reverse complement strand
AGTTACGGTATGTGTTAACATAACCGTATGCGTTACACTCCCTTGGACTGAAGGGTGCTCCGAAGCGTTAGTAGTTAGAGGCCTATACATGGCCTCAACCGCTTGTTGTTGCGAGAGCCTGTCTGGGCTCTTAGTTCTGAAAAAAGGTCTCTTCTTTGTACAGTTGTCGCCAGAACTAGTACCCGGTTGGATATTTACAACTCTCGCAGCGTGACGTTGTTGCGGTTGAGGAGGAAGTTCCCCTTGCATTGTTGGAGCAAGAGGTGTTATGGGAACTACCTGGGGAAGAGGTGCGGGTGGAGTTAGAGGATGGACAGAATGCGGGATGTCTCTCGGAGGAGAAGGAGTCCTTCTAAAGTACTCCCGAGCTTGGTAGTGACGGTTAGGGGTTGTGTGACCCATAGAGTCACCTGGAGAAACCGGCTGCTGCACATAATAACCATAAGGATCAGGCTGCCGGTAAGGGTACTGATGTGTTGGCGATGGCATCCCCCATGACTGTGGGTATTGCCACTGCTGGTGTTGTCCAATGGGCTGCGGAGGCGTTCCACTTGGATAATGCGTCAAGGGTTGGTAGAACTGCCTTGGGTTACCTTGCGGATAAGGTAACCTTCAGGGTGTCTGCCGTTGATTAAGTCTTGGATTTAATGCATACACCCCCGACTCCTGCAGATGTGAGATAATTGAACAAAATCCCTTAGGATGGTCATAGTAGCAGACCTCACATCCACCATCATTGTCTGAATCAGAATTTTCAGCCTCATCGGAGTTAAAGATCTTTCCCTTACCCTTGTTATGTGCAGGGTTAAAGTTTCTCCGCTTGTCTTTTCCTTTGTCACTACTTTGCTCATCCTTAGGCTCCTCTACGATTTTCAGGACTGTTTCTATTCGTGAGTCTAAGGAATCCCACATTTGGTCTACCTTAGCCGATACCTCCGTTGTTAACTTTTGGATCGGCGCGGTTTTCCTGTTCACCAACTCTGCGAGTGGTGACTCATCCTCCTCATCACAGAATTTCACTCCCTTCTTGCGAAGGGAGGGATCGCAGTTGTATTCCTCTGCACTTTCTCTTTTACATAGCTCACCCTCTTCTTGTGCTACTTGTTCCAACAAAACTTCAACTTCATGAGCTCTTAATTGGGAGAGTCTCCCTTGGGCGTAAGTCCCAAGAGTTCTTCTCGTTTCATTTCGTAGCCCATCCACGAGGTGGCGAAGTTGATCCTGTTTAACGTACCCATGGCCCGGGCAACGATGTAGCAGTGTGTAGTAACGGGCCATGGCAGCATCCAAGGATTCATAAGCTCCTTGTTTCCAGCCTTGGATCTGCTTACGCAAGTTAGACACTCTGGAGTACGTTTGATATTTGTTGTTGAATAATTCAAGCATCATACTCCACCTCCTGATGGTTTCCGGCTCTAAGGACCGGTACCAGCTCTCTACTTCCTGAATGAGTGTCCTTGGGAACAACTTGAGTTTTTGCCACTCATTTTCTATGTTCTGCAAGGCACAGGCATCGTGGAATGCCTGTAAATGATGCTGAGGATCAGAGTTGTATCCCCCTTCAAAATGTGGGATATTATTTATATCCAAATGCTTGATCCTACTGTCCTTTAAATGCCTTGTGGGAATCCTAACTGCCTATCTAATATCAAGCATACTTCGGGTTGCGAATAGGGGTTCGTCATGATCATCTCTCTCATGACGTCTGTGATGTCTACGTGGTGGTTCCCTATTCTCCCTACGTCCTTACCCTTGTCCTAACTCCTCTCGACTTTCCTGTCGGGGCATTTCATCTCTTTTACCTTTACTCTCTGCGTTATGCCCATGGTGGCTGTGCCCAGATGTGGAAGGAGAGGGTGAATGATGAGATGAAGGAGAAGAAGAAGGGGATCCATCATCATGGTGATGTTTCTTGCCTTCTCTTCGGCTGCTTCGGCCCCGATCATTGTAACGATCAATGAGTCCGTCATTAGTGTGAGTAGTTGTTCCTGCTGTGAACAGCTGGTGCTCACGGGGATCAGAGCATGGAATATGTATCGTTGATCTAAGGCCCTGATGCCTAGCCTCTTCACTAGAGTGAGGAGGAGGAACATCATTTTCTAAGAAACCCATCATGAGGGGTTCCTTGGCTCCTATTTCACTAATGACGTGGGGAACCTTGCCCTTCAATAGTGAATGTTGGCTCTCCTGCCTTGCATTCCGAATACATTGGGCATTTGTGGGATGATAATCCCTTGTGTCATGGTCATCCAAAATGTATTCAACAAGCAGCTCTTGCATGCCAATCTGTACCAAGGCACGGAAAAGCATGTTGGGAGCGGATCGATCTGGGGGTAACACGATGTTACCTTGCATGTCTCTCCACCGCAGTTGCTCATCTTGATGGAAAACAAAGGTAAAATCCGGCACATACTCATCAGGATGAGTATATGTGACCTTGGATTGTTGAGGATATGGTTGATTTCGGTTATGCGTATGATCCTAACTTTCTCCTGTATTGTCCTTAGGTGAGTTTATTGCATGAGAAGAATCCATTTCTAATGGTGTGCTAACTTTCACCGTTAGTTATGTTCTTAATTAACTGATTAACCCTAAGGTTTGTTTAAGCTTACAACGATGTGAGTGATATCCCTTATGTTCAATTGGTGTAAAAAACACTTAGCCCCTGGCAACGGTGCCTATGATGAGTGGCGAGGTACCCCTACACTCAACCATACGAATACGAGCGTGCACACGCGATCCGATCGAACTCCGCAGACTAAATGCCTTAACACCACAAGAAACACTTGGGGTTAATCGTTCGTTGTCTTCCCAGGCTTGCTTGTAAGTGTCACGGTGTATGGTTAAGCAAGTCTGAGGTATGTGATTTTTTTGGTATTTTTCGGTTTATCTTCTATGCTATCAAAGGAAAGGGTGGAGAAACTAAGCTAACTCTAACTAATGTCCTAAGTCTAAGTTAGCTAGTGTTAGCATCCGTTCCCACTTACCGGACACACCCTGAACTATGCAACTGTGGCTTACCAAACGCTAATCGTTACTGGGATCACCACACGTAACGCAAGTGCTCGAAGTGGTCGTACTGAGGCACCTATTTAGCTTAAGTATGATAAGCAGCTGATTCCTTAGCTAGCCGTACACACCCGTGGGTGCTCGTAACTAAGTCGTACTTATCACACGTTCTAGCCTAGCAATGAGTAGATTAGTAGATAATGGTGTCTTAATGACCCTTGACTTTACTAATTTTGGTACTTGTATAGAATGCATTAAGGGAAAGCAAACTAACAAGACCACTAAAGGAACTCAGAGGAGTTCAAAGATTCTAGAAATCATACATACTAATATTTGTGGATCTTTTCCCACTCATTGTTTAAATGGTCAGAGATATTCTATTTTATTCATTGATGACCATACAAGCTACATGTATCTCTACCTTTTTCCGATAAAGGAGAGGCATTAAATGCTTTTAAAATATTTAGAACATAAGTAGAGAAACAAAAGGAAAAGAAAATCAAGATTATAAGATCTGATAAGGGATGGGAATAGTATGGAATGTATACAAAAAAGGGACAAGCACCATGCCCATTTTTTATGTTCTTTCAAGAAGAGGGCATTATTGCCCAATACACCATGCTAGGAACACCTCAACAAAATGGTGTAGCAAAAAGAAGGAACCATACACTTATGGACATGGTAAGATGTATGATTAGTAACTCTAATCTTCCCTTAACCCTATGGAGTGAGGCCTTAAAAACTATAGTATATATCTTAAATAAGGTTTCATCAAAGGCTATTCCTAAAACACCTTTTGAATTATGGAATGGATGAAAGCCTAGTTTAAGAAACATGCATATTTGGGGATGTCCAGTTGAAGTAAGGGTGTATAACCCAAGCTTAAAGAAATTGGATCCAAGAACAATCAGTATATATTTTATTGGCTATGTGGTAAACTCCAAGGGTTTTAGATTTTACTATCCCATGCACACACCTAGAGTTATTAAGGCTATAAATGCTAAATTCCTTGAAGATTTTGAATTCAATGAAAAATAAATTCCTCAAGTATTAAAATTTTAGGAACTCAAGGAATGTGATAAGTCTCTCATATATGAAGAGGAATCAATCATATCCCAAGGTAATCCAAATCACACCTTGGATGAGTTATTAAATCAAGAACAACCTCTTCAAGAGAAACAGATTATCACTAATTCTACTACTCAAGATGTGCAAAACATTGAGGAAAAGTAGAATTAGGAAAGTCTTCAGAATCAAAAAAACCAAAAAATTTTAGCGACTATGTTGTATATCTTCAAGATTCTGATGTTGGACCGAAAGATGATCCTATGTCATTTTCACAAGCCATGAGTGGAGAGAATTCCACATCTTGGTATGATGCCATGAAAGAAGAGATAGATTCTATGGACAAAAATCAAGTTTGGAATCTTTTAAAATTGCTAGAAGGAGTTTCAACAATTGGCTATAAATGGTCTATAAAACCAAAAGAAACTCTTTTGGTAATATTGAACGATACAGAGCTAGACTTGTAGCTAAAGGATTTACTCAAAGGGAGGGCATTGATTACCATGAAACCTTCTCTCCAGTATCAATGAAGGATTCATTTAAAATAATTATGGCTTTGGTGGCTCATTTTGATTTAGAGTTGCACCAAATGGATTTTAAAACAACATTATTAAATGGGGATCTTGAAGAAGAAGTATACATGAAACAACCTGAGGGCTTTTGTGAAGATAATTGCTTAGTTTGCAAGTTAAGTCATTATATGGACTAAAACAAGCCTCCCGACAGTAGTATTTAAAATTTCATAAAATTGTGGTCTCATTCAATTTCACTGAGAACATCATTTATTAATGTATATACCTTAAGGTTAGGGGAGAAAATTCATTTTATTAGTCCTTTATGTGAATGACATATTACTTGCCGGTAGTGACATGGTTTTGCTACATGAGACAAAGCATTTTCTCTCTCAAAACTTTGAAATGAAGGATATGGGTGAAGACTCCTACATCATTGGAATAGAGATTCATAGAGATAGACATCAAAGGATATTAGGACTATCCAAAAAGGCCTACACTAAAAAGGTTTTAGAGAGCTTTACAATGAAAAACTGCTCACCTATAGTAACTCCAATAATGAAAGGAGATAAACTTAATTTGAAGCAATGCCCACAAAACTTATTGGAACAAGAGCAGATAAAAAATATATCTTATTTATCTACTGTTGGTAGCCTCATGTATGCACAAGTATGTACAAGACCTAACATAAGTTTTGTAGTAGGAATGTTGAATAGATATCAAAGCAATCTAGGCATTGAGCATTGGAACTGCTAAAAGAGTCATGAGGTATTTGCAAGGAACTAAGAACTACAATCTCACATATAGACACACTAGTCATCTTGAAGTGGTAGGATATTCAAATTCAAATTTTTCCAGATGTGTAGATTTTAGAAAATCAACTTTTGGATATGTGTTTCTATTCACTGGAGGGGCCATATCTTGGAAGAATACTAAGAAAACAATAGTTGCTTCATCTACAATGGAGGTAGAATTTATTACTTGCCATGAAGCTACATCACATGCATTATGGTTGAGAAATTTTATTACTAGCTTAAGAATTGTTGATTCCATCACAAGGCCAATAAAGATATATTGTGATAATTGTATTGCAATCTTCTTTTCCAAGAATAGTAAAAGTGGAAGTCATAGTAAGCACATCGATATAAAGTATCTTGTTGTTAAGGATAGATTCAAGAAGCATGAAGTAGATATTCAGCATATTAGCACTAAATTAATGATTGATGATTGCATGACTAAAGCCTTGTCAACAAAACAATACATGGATTGTGTAAATCATATGGGACTTGTTAATTCATTTCATATATAACTTGCTTCTTACTCAAATTTGTAGATCATGACAAATTTCTTGAATAATAATAAAGGCATATATTTTGGTGCACGTAAATCCTATGTCATTAGTTTAAAAGGGACCTTAGTTGTTTTTAAATATCCATTCATAAGGAAATTGTTCATAAAGTGCTCACTTAAGAAGTGTCATGTTTTGTAATTCATAAAAGGAACTATTCAATCTTAATGAATATAACCATCATGATTCAAGTATTAATATTTTTTGTTTGAGCATGAGTGTATCAATTATGGCCATGATACAAAAAATCTTCATTCCAATCATACATGGGCAATTAGTGGGAGAATGTAAGATTAATTTGCCCATGATGATAGTTTTGCCGACTCTTGCCATCTAGTAGTCTCTTAATGATTCCTTAAATGTTTGGCAGTTACCACTCTCAATGTTGATAGTTATCGGATGGTACCACCATTGCCATCGTTCGTAATAGAAGTAGTTAAGGTAGTGAGGCGTTTTTTAAAAATAAATGGTTCCTTAATGGAAGGAATACCATATACAGTTATAAATAGAATAGATGGACCCCAACCTCACCATGTGACATTTTATGGATTGCAAATTTCATCATATGCAACATTGAGATGGAACTGGTAGAGGCTGGAAGATCCATTAAAAGCCAAGTTTATTTTCTTTTCATCACCAAGTTTCTTTTCTTTGATTTCCTATGGCCACAACAACTAGAGGTAAACAAAATAACTTTAGTATTCTCTTCAATTACTATGTTTTTAAATTTGCTTCCAAAAATTCTTAGAATGGATGAAAGTATGTTATTTCAACAAAGTTATTTCTTGTCAATTCATAAAATTATAGTTTGTTTTATCTACTATTAACCGGCTAGATCTTTGAATACTTGGGCAATATAGAAATCCTTATTACTGTCTAGCTGCTGTTAATGGGAAGATCCTGCAAATGAATTTTCTATTATTTTATACTGTTGAATCTTAAATTCATTGGAAATTTTCCCCAAAAAAATATTTGTGATTTTAGATGTAAAAATGTTCAATAAAATTTTCTATCTAAGTTGGATGTGAAAATGGGATTTAGTTAGTGCACATTAGTAATGATTTCAATCTTAAATTCCTTTAAGAATTTTTGAGAGGGGTGAGGGCCCAAAAATGTTGGCACATTTCTACCATCACATTTCTACCATTTGATGAAGCAGGTCTGAGCTATACATTTTAATGCAAATTGAAGAAAGATGAGGTTAGAACTAAAAATGAGTCTATTCAACTCCAAGTCAATTGCATTTTGTAATGATACATCCAGTAAGATGCATTTTGAAATGATACATCCAACAAATAGATGCAAATTTTCAGAAGAGAAAGCTTCTTATTGCTCTATAGAGGTGAAATGTTTTAAATCTCTGTTATCATTATTGTGTATCTCTAGAATTTTTTTTCAAAAAAAAGAAGGAACAATCATCTAAGATGCAGCTAGAAATGTACTCAAAAGAAAGTTGAATATGAGCAAGCTTCATCAGTAATACATGGTGTAATTCTGTTATATGGTTTCTATTTGTATTATTTAGCAAGAATGGCAAGTGCATTTTTTTAGAAGCCATGAAGGAAGGTAGCTGACCATGTTCTATGGTGGTAGAGACTACATTTATAATGTCATGTTCAAGCCGATGCATCTTGTTTTGTCTGTTGTAGCATGCCCTCCTAAAAAACATTTGGATGAGAACCACTGTTCTACTTTCACCTCTTGCACTAAGAAAAATAGTTGTACTCAAAATAATGATAAACAAATATGACCATCCCATGTTGCAGTGTCATTCATATTAAAAAAATTTTCTATGATGGTTTCTAAAGTAAGGAAAAAAGAATTCACTTTGCCAAAGCTAAAAACCAAAATCCTTCCTTGCCATCAACTTATCTTTATAACTAGGGTAAACAAAGCTAATGAACTTAGGGTTTTTGTTGCAAGTAGAAGCTCCATTTTTGTGAACTTGATTCTCCACATGGCAGGGTTTCACATTACCTTCCATGAAAACACTCAATCATGTCAAGATAAAGATTACAAAGAGTGAAGAGTAAGTAGTTAACAAAGGTCCATGAGGAAAGAGCTTAAATTCAAGCTAATGCAAAAGTAGTTTCAAGATTTAAAAACCAAATTGGTTATGGAGAAATAAATGGAGCTTTATGGTGGTGGAAGGAGTATTATGAATAGAATTAAAAACTCTTGGTAATGGCCATGTTTGAGCCAAAGTATGCAGGATTTATGGGGATGGTTGCAGGAGCACAACAAGGATGAAGGGGCTACTCCTCTCGATCATGTTTAGATATATGTTAGAAAATTCTAAAACAAGATTGTTAGTCATGTGGTGACTAACCCAAATTCTATTTCTAGTTTTCTACCATTACATTGTATCAAAATTTGAAGGGTCAACTGTTACAGAATTTGAAGGGTCAACCGTTACAGAAGTTAAAGGGTTGGCTATTTTGGTTATGGATGGTTTCTAATGCATATTTATGTAACATTCCAAAACTCTCTTGTAACTGTAATATGCAAAATATATAATGAAACTTTAGTGTGGCCATGAATTAATGGTGATCTTACTAAACCATGAAAATTCTGTGTGCATGTTTTTCATGTTCTTATTTTTTTGCTTGATTTGTTTCCTAACAAATTGGTATTGGAGTGCCAAGTTTCCAAAGGATCAGTGGAAGCGATGGCATCTAAAGATGGAAAATTTAGGTTAACAAGTTCAATGGAATGGACTTTGGATTTTGGAAGATGCAAATCGAAGATTATCTATACCAAAAGAAGTTGTAAAAACCATTGTTGGCGAAGAAGCTAGTTCATATGAGCAAAGACGATTGAAAACTGTTAGATTGCCAAGATCTAGGGGTGATTCATTTGACATTATCATGGAATGTTGCATTCAATATTGTTAATGAAAAGGCTACTCAGGGTTTGATGAAGACCTTATCAAATATGTACAAGAAGCCATCCACCTTGAACAAGGTATATCTGATGCATCAATTATTCAATATGAGGATGTCTAAAGATGCATCGATTATAGATCACATCAATGAGTTCAATGTGATCATGAGTTAGTTGAATTCTATTGAAATCAACTTTGAGGATGAGATCAAAGTGTTGATCTTGTTATCATCACTGCCTAATAGCTGGTCTACAATGGTAACTACAATTAGCAGTTCATCAAGAGATCAAAAACTAAAGTTTTTCAGAGTTCAAGATTTGATTCTCGGTGAGGATATACGTAGAAGGGAGTCAAGTGAATCTTCAAGTTCTACCTTGAGTAATGAAGGCAAAGGTAGAAGTATTTAGCAGGAACAGAATCATGGCCATGGAAAACCAAATTCCAAGGGAAGAAGTCGATGCAAGGGTTATAAGAATGTCACCTATTGGAATTTTAATCAGAAAGGTCACCTCAAAAAATAGTGCATAGCATCAAAGAAAGAAAAGAAAAATCAACATGATGATTTAGCAAATGTAGCTAGTAAAGAAATTACTAATCCCTAGTTTGTTGTATGGATAGTGGTATTGAATCTTGGATTCTTAATTCAGGTGCATCATTTCACTCTACTCCTTCTAAAGAACTATTTAGTTACTATGTTATTGGGAATTTTGGAAAGGTTTATCTTGTAGATGATGAGCCACTGAACATTGTGGGGAAGGATGATGTTTATATAAAGACTGTCCATGGGAAGCAACTGAAGTTATGGGTCAAATAGATGTTGATAGGTATAGTACAGTATTTGGAGATGGATCCTAGAAAATAATTAAAGGAAATCTAATTGTTGCTTAAGGAAATAAGATGGGAACATTGTACACCACTTCAGAAATAAAAGACACAATGTCAATGGTTGATTTAGAATCAATGTCAACGTTGTGGCATCAGGGATCGGGCTACATGAGTGAAAAGGAAATGAAGTTGATGGCCTCACAAGGGAGATTACTGGACTTGAAGTCTATTGATGTTGGTTTATATGAAGGATGTGTTTATGGGAAGTAGAAAAGAGTCAGTCTCTAGAAGAACATCAAAGACCAAGAAGTTGGAACGAATACATATAGATGTATGAGAACCAATCCCAATGAATTTCCTTGGTGGCTCATGCTATTATGGCACATTCATTGACAATTCCACTAGAAAGGTATGGGTTTATTTTCTTAAAAATAAATCTAATGTGTTTTCTACATTTAAAAGGTGGAAGGCAGAAGTGGAGAATCAAACTAGTTTGAAAGTCAAGTGTTTGAGGTCCGATAATGGAGGGAAATATGATAGTCTAGAGTTCAAGGCTTTCTATTTTGAGAATGAGATTAGAATGATTAAGATGGTTCTCAGAACACTAGAGTAGAATGGTGCTTATGAGGGAATGAATAGGACCTTGAATGAAGGAGATAGAAACATGAAGAGATCTTTTGAACTACCAAAGATGTTTTTGGTAGATGCAAACAACATAGCAACATATCTCATAAATTGGGGATCTTCAATTCTGTTGGACTTTAAGATACCTGAGGAGGAATGGTCAGAAAGGCTGTAAACTTCTCACATTTAAAAGTTTTTGGTTGTGTATCATATGTGCACTTAGGTTCTGATGTCCAAGATACACTTGACCCTAAAGCAAAGAAATGTTATTTTATTGGCTATGGTTCTCATGATTTTGGTTATCATTTTTGTAATGATCAAAATAGAAAAATTACAAGGTACAAGAATATCATTTTTAATGAACATGTGGTGTACAAGGATATGTTCAAATCAAAATCTAATAGTGCAAGGAAGTAGGAAAAGGAAAGTGAAAAGGTTGAATTGGAAGAGATATCTAAGAGGGATGTAGCTGGAAGGATTCAAGAAAATCCTAGAATAGGATGGCTAAAGATGCAGTTACACTAGAGCCTTAGTTGAGAAGGTCTGCTAAAACACAAAAGCCTAGAGATAAGTACTCTCCCTTGTTACATTATTTACTTTTAACTGATGATGAGGAACCAAAATGTTTTGATGAAACAATGCAGGCAATAAATCATGTCAAGTGGGAGCTAGCTATGAGAGATGAGATGAAGTCACTCCAAAAGAATATAACATGGACACTGACTAAGTTACCCAAAAGAAAGAGGGCATTATAGAATAAGTGGGTGTACAAGGTCAAGGAAGAACATGATAGTAGCAAAAGATATAAGGCAAGGTTAGTAGTTAAGGGTTTCCAGCAAAAAAGAGGAATTGACTACATAGAGATTTTCTCCATTGTAGTAAAGTTGACTACGATTAGATTAGTGCTAAGTATTGTGGCTACTAATGATTTTCACTTAGAGCAGTTAGATGTCAAAATTGCTTTCTTGCATGGTGACCCAAATTCTATTTTTTGGTTACTACTGTTCCTTTGTATTCCTTGGAAGTTGAAGGGCCATTCCTTAAAAGTTGAAGGGTTGACCATTATAGAAGTTGAAGGATTGACCATTACAAAAGTTGAAGTGTTGGCTATTATAGAAGTTGAAGGGTTGATCATTATAGAAGCTGAAGTCTTGGCCGTTACAGAAGTTGAAGGGTTGGCCATTACAAAAGTTGAAGGGTCAGCCATTACAGAAGTTGAAGGGAAATTGTTCTCTCTTCCATTTATTTGGAAGTTTGATGTATGTTATGATCTGTACCAGACCCAACATAGCACATGCAATGGGAGTTGTTAGTAGGTTCATGTCTGATCCAAGAAGGAAGCATTGGGAAGCTGTGAAGTGGCTTCTAAGATATCTAAAAAGAACTTCAAGTATGGCACTTTATTTTAAAAGGAGTAGCATTACTCTACAAGCTTTTTCTAATGCAAATTTGGGAGGTGATTTGGACAATAGGAAGAGCACTACTAGTTCTATTTTCACTGTGGGTAATACTACTATGAGTTTGATGTCTTGACTTTAGAAGAGCATTGCTCTCTCAACCACAAAAGTAGAATATATGGCTATATAAGAAGCTAGAAAGGAGATGATTTGGTTGAAGGATCTTTTAAGAGAGTTAAGTAAGACATAGGATAGTAGTAAGCTTTTCAGTGATAGTCAAAGTCTCATACATCTGGCTAGAGATCTAGTTTTTCATTCCAGATCTAAACACATTCAGTTGAGGTATCATCATATCCGTGGGTTGATAGATGATGGGACATTACTACTAAGGAAGTTTCTTGGGTCAAAGAACCCTACAAACATGTTGAAAAAGATGGTCACCATTGCTAAGTTGAGGCCCTGCATGACCTTAGTAGGCCTCCATGGTTAATGATGAGGAGGCATCACACTAGAAGTTGATGGTGTATGTGGGAGAAGCAAGGTTGCAAGAGTTTTTTTTTCTTAAATCAATCTCCAAGTGGGAGATTGTTCGAGCCATGTGGTGACTGATCCAAATTCTATTTCTAGTTTTCTACCATTACATTGTACTAGAAGTTGAAGGGTGAACCATTACAGAAGTTGATGAGTTAGCCATTACCAAAGTTGAGCTGTTTTGATTACAAATGATTTCTTGATGCATATTTATGTAACATTTCGAAACTCTCTTGTAATTGTAATCTACAAAATATATAATGAAACTCTAGTGTGCCTATTAATTAGTGGCAATCTTGCTAAACCACAAAAATTCTATGTTCTATGTGTGCTTGTTTTTCTTGCTCTTGTTTTTTCACTGGATTCATTTCCTGACAAAGATTGCCAAAGCACATTATGATATGAAAAATTTATTTGGAGTAGATACCACTCAGCTACAAATTCTAGTTTTCCTATGAATATAATATTCAAATCATTAATAAGAGCAAAGCTTTTGGAATGGCTATAACAACTACTTCACTATTGAAGAAAATTATTGATGCTGGGGTATTTGTTGTTCCAATGCATGCTAGATGCCTAGAGTTTGCATTAGCCTATTTAAAATATATAAAATTAGAAATTAAATATTTGACTGATGCTAAAACTTCCTTAGGCTAGGAATTGAAGCAAGTATTGACATTTGTGAGGAGCTTTATGAGTTATTGTGCGAAGCTTGTACATCCGTGCCTTACGAGATCTAATGACTTAGGTCCATAGGCATTTAAGTTAGCTAATAATAGCATTGACGTTATTATTCTCGTAGAATCTAAATTTGGTTTTAAATGTGTGCTGTTCATTGTGGGGGTTCTAAAGCAATGGAGCATAGATGTTCTTATCGCATTGTCAACTATTGATAATTCTCTATATTGCAATGAGAATAGTAATTATGTGAGATCTAGGAAGAATTTTGATGAGGTTGGTGAAGAAGAAAATCTTTCACATTATGATTGGTTTGAAGCCCTTGGCAATGTAGAAGCTAGCATGCTCAACCTTCAAGATGCTCCATAGAGTCATGCAGATGAAGATGTGAAAAATGGGCTTGAGAATAAAATAGAAACTTGTTGGTTCTATCAATCATTTGGCAATTTTTGCCTATGTATAGAATTAGATATGGCACCTTAATGATTCTTCTTATGGTTGGATATTTAATTTACTGCCAAGGTTCTCAAATGTGTTACAGTATTGTAAAATCTATTTTTGCTTATTGGAACAAGAGTTGTTGTTGCAGCTCCTTTGAACTCTCTATATGAGTTCAAGACAGTGGGAAAAAAGATTTTTGAAGCTAGAATCACCAAATTACTTCAACTATTGATGGGAGGCCTATGCAAGGTTTGATATTTTCCAACAAACCTCAATTTTCTCATTCTATTAATGAGCACTTAAAAAGGAAAAGGAAGGCCTTTGAATATAGTACTCTACCTTCAAATGACATGTAGAAGCAGACTGCATGTCACATGAAATAGACTGTTAAAAGGGCTTGCATTGTACAAAATATGGATCCTGTTCCACATTTTTCAGAAACCACACATGTTACTTCACCAACTGATCCCCCAAATCTCAATTTGGCATTAGCTACAGAGACTGCTATGATAGACCAGCTTCCAACACCAAAGAGTCCATCCAAGGCATCTCATATATATAAGCAATATGTGTCATAGGGAGAAGCACCACCTACTTCTGCAACCATTCAATGAAGGTAATCAAGGTAATCAGAAAGCCTCACAAGGAAATGAGGATGACGATAAATCAAACCAACAACCTACTTCGGTAGAGTAGACTTGTTGTATCAATATTTTGCAACTTATGTTATGTTGATCTAATCAAAATTTACATTCTACTTATGTATATTGGCCTAAACGAAAGTGATTGGTTGATTCAATATCTTTGTTAATGAAATTTGTGCATTTCATGCAAATTGCTACTAGTGAAAACAATTGCAAGAAGATGGTTCCTCAAGTACACCTAAAATCAATAAATGATGTTGATAAAAAAAAGTGTAAAAAAAATAAAGGAAACTTATAGGATAGTTATACAACATCCTATATAAATAGGACACTTGACAATTATAGCTTTTATTTCTATAGTAGTTATAACTTTTCCTATAGTAGTTATAACATCTATGGTGGTTATAACTAATTCTCATTAATTTAGATGGTGGTTATAACTAACTTCCATAGTGGTTATAACACACTTTAATTTTCCATGATGATTCTAACTAACCAAAAGCCACTATAAAAAGAGTTTTATGGGTAGAATAAAAAAGGGGATAGAAATCAACAAGACATATTGAAGATTACTTGTAAAAATGGTTTGCTAATTGCATCATCAATTCAACTACTTTGTTTAAATACTATGAGTCTTTTCTTTTCATTTTGTCTTAGTTTCTTAGCTAATGGTTTAGATAGTATTGTACTTGACATTTAATTTTGGGATTTTCTTATTGCTCTTATAGCCCTATTTTTGTGCAATTCTAGACTTCTATTTAGTTGCCATGTAAGAGCTTCTATTGTCTTTTGTAAGACATCTTCGAAATTTAATAGTAATTTCTTTATGAAATTGCCTACTTAAGTCTTGAGAGTCTAGAAAATCTTTGATATTTAAGATGACTTGAAATAGCTTCAATTTTTAAAGTCCTTTCCTTAATCTTTCAATCTTTAAATTGTTAAATCTTTTCTGATAGCTCTATTATTTGCAAGTCTTGACAACTATTTAACTAGCCAAATAATAGCTTGTATTTTGTCATTTACAAAGCATTTTGGTAGTTTAATAAGAGTGTCTTTTACAAAATTGCTTGTTGAGTTTAGAGGGTTTTGACAATTTGTAACACTTTAGATTGAATTGGAATAGCTTTATTTCAACGTGTTTCCTCATGTTCAATTTATCTTGCTTAAATGTTTGAGATTTCACACAAATTTTCCTTTTTTTCTTTTAAAATCCATTAAATCTCTCTCTATTTCTAATTTTCTTGTCGATCTTTCTCTTTGAGGAAAATCAAGAGTAGATTTCTATAGAGTTGTGCTTAAACATTTTGGTGAAATTTTAATTGTTTCAAGCAACGTACTATAGGAACTATATAGACTAAGTAACTTGACAAAATAGGAATCTTTAATGACTCACAGTATTCAACAAGGTTAGCTAAATTTCTATTATAATAGCTAGTTACAATTTCACACACAAACCTAAGCATTTTAACATTCATAATAGTAAACACACATTTATGCTTAGTTCACTCTATTACCATTGAGTTTATTTGGAGGTATCTGGGCCTTGGTGTTTCCAAAGGCTAGCAAACACCTAAACTCAAGTTTGCAAGAACACCTTCATTTCCAGTTATCTGAATCATGAACCTAAAGGAAAACATTGGCACTCCCAAATGATCCCCAACGCCAGTGACATCACATTATATCATCTCAAAACTAACAACTATAAGACTATCACAATTGCACGAAATATTATTACTTGACTATGAGGTACATGAAAGCAATTTATCAACAACACAATTTATTTTTAAGAGAGACTTGACCATTGGATAGAGGAGTGCCTTCAGGCATGGGTAACATATCTTTCTAGCCCCATAACTAATGTGAGTCAAAGAAACCTTAAAATCTCTAAGAAGTTACTTACCTTTAGGCATGGGTAATGTCATTTTAGTGGAACCCCTAGGAATCTTGATTATGTGTATTTATTATATTATTACTATGCCAACCTTACCAGATGACTACCTTCAAGCATAGGTAACATGTATTTCCAATGATGTGGTAACTAGCACTTATATTAGACATACTTCCATTTTTCATTAGAACTCAAGTAAAGAATACAACTTAACAGTAGGATAAGACTTCTAGTAGTAGCTTTAAAGAATCCACAAGTCCCCTTGACGTCATAACTTGTTCATTCCCACTTGGTTTCTCACTTTTCTATTTAGGCATAATTAGCACAAGTTTATTTTAGTTTTATTGTGAAAAAAATGTCATTATGTCCATGGTAAGAACCTCTTATTATTGGAAATGAGTGGACAGATGATGTGGTCTCACTACATATATAATCAATCTTTTGATGATTTGATAACATAGGGTGAAATTCTTATTGGTTTAACTACATCTCGTTTATTCCTTTACACTTTATTAGAAAAATCAACAAAAATATGGAGAAGAAAAAGGAAAAATTATAGAAGAATGAAAAATAGGTAAGAATAGAAAAGCATACAAATAATATGAAGGATATTAAAGAATGAAAAATGATAAGAAATGTGAAAAGTATAAAAGAATATGAAAGATATCAAAGAATGTAAGAATTGATAAGAAATGTGAAAAATATAATAAAAGATTATAAATTAAAAATTATAAATGAAAAAATTATAAAACAAAAAGGTTGAAATACACTTATCAATTCCTAATTTAAGATAAGGTACCTCCCCCATGAGTAAACTCATGTGCACGTGTTCAAAAAATGGACCCTAGATCCCTAGGACTATACACTAAGTTTCTTGTTTATCATCCTTCATGATTTAGATTTTTGTTTATTATCCCATGTGACATTGATGATAACTAAATTTTGATCATTAGGAGATACATATCTTGTTAGACTAGATGATATTATTGTTTTAGATGATCCAAATATGTTTTCTTATTCATTCTTAATTTCAAGTTTTAAGTCTCCATGTTTACTACTTGTTGTTAGTGTATGATCATGGTTTAGAATATCCTTTTCTAAGTTTCCTATTTGGGTCATTTTCTTCAAGTAGGAGTTAATAAGTAAAATGAATGTTTCCATGTATGTTTTGGGTAGTTTTATGTTCTCATTTCTTAACCACTGGGTCTCTTTTGATTTATTGGTCATCATTTTGTTTTGCATACACACTTATTTTTCACATTTGTTATGGGCTAGTGTAAGGCTCATGTTGAGATTTTGAACTTTTGGTTCATAACTACACGCTTCTTTATCATAAGTAATACATGTAATTATTTATGATTATATGGCTCCTTTCTCATCCTTCTTAAAATTTCCAAGGACAAGTCTCTCTTTCCTAGCTTAGCATTAATTGTACTAAGCCATGCTCTCCCCATAATGATAGGAAAGTTCCTATCATCATTCTTCACATCGATCACTAGAAAATATGTTGGATAAGACCACCCATTGATAGTGGTCACCAAATATTCTATCTATTCTAAAGAAAGGTTAACTGATTGATTTGTAATCTCTAGTCTTATGTTGCACTTCTTTAATGATGGTAGGTTCCATGCCTTGTTGTTTCTTGAGATATCAAGTTAACTCCAAAACCTAAGTCTATTAGAGCCTTGCATGGATAATTTCCATCAATTTGTAAATAAATTAGAGGACTTCTAGGATCTATTCTTTTCTTAAGAAGAGTTCTAGCTTTTATCCAATTTGATGCTAGATCAGTTAGAATAATAGTTTTAAGTTTTTGATTTGGTTGTTGTAGAATCATAGTGACTGTAGAAGGATCTATCATTGATAGCCTATGCCCAACCATACGAATCACTAGCATTCACACATGATCTGGTCAAATTCCAAGGACTTCTAGCCTTCTAAGAACACTAGTTCTAGGAGCTAAATCTAATAGTTGCAATCGCTATCTTCCTAGTTCCACTTGTGACATGAAATGGTATGGTTAAGTGTAACTAAGGCATATGATTTTTATTATTTTATCTTTTATGTTTTAAGTCACCTAAGAACAATAATGAAGTAATAAATTTTCTAACTACTTAGCTAATCTAATAACTAAATAACACTTAACTAATCCTAACATAAGCATCCATTCCCACTTGCCATACACATCTTGAACACGTTTCATGCTACTAGGTTACCAAATGTTAAGCATTACTAGGATTACCAATCGTCAAGTGTATGCTCAAAATGATCATACTTATGTGCTTTAACTAATCGCTATTTAATCTATCTTAATTAATTACTTAATTACTTAAAAGCATTAAGGAAATTTCTTGAATATTAAATGCTTAAGTAAAACAATTAATCTATTTCAAAGTGCTACAAGGTTGATTAGAAAGCTCATCTTTATTGCCACACACACTGCAATGCTCAAGTACAATAGTGCTTAAATAAAGATCCATACACTCTTTGACTCCTACTACAAATACTTAAAAAATATTCTAACTTCTAAGAGGAAAAATAGCAAGAACTTTACTATAACTATGAGACTTATTGCCATAAATACGGCTGGTAAGCAAGTATTTATAGGTGAAAACAAGATGCCCCGTTGATGAGTACATATCAATGGCTTAAACCCTGCATCGATGGGATCACATTGATGAGATCACATCAACAAGATTGCATTAACAGCATCCTGTTAACATGACCAAATCATACAACTCATCATACCCCTATGACTAAATGAAAACTTGTCCCCAAGTTTTTTACAAAATTTGGGAAGGTATGGAATTATTGACTAACAACACAAACACATACACAACACAACAAAAACTAAATTCCTAAGTATATGGATTATAATCATTAAAAAATTTTGGTATTTAGGACAATAAAATTGAAAATTAGGACAAAACTGAAAATTACAATTCCTCTACTGAAGTGAAGACCATGAAGAATTTCAAACAGTCTTAAGCAGTGAAGGCTCCTGAGGCTCCAAAGGAGCTTCTCCTACTCCATGCACAAGCGATGGTTGAGGTGGTTGTGGTTGTCCTATGACAACTGCAATTTCCAATGGAATGTGAAAGATGTCCAATAATGTCTTCATCTTCTCCTCCTTGCTCTGGGGAATGTTAACAATCCATGTGATTTTACCAATATGGACTGAAATAGGAAAATCCCACGAGCTGGGCATTATAAAAAGCAACCCCTTAACATTCACGAACTAGGCAATGAATTATTTTCATTCAATGTTGAATGCTTACATTACATAGCTCCTGGTAATTGTTCATTCTTTTGGCCAAGTTCTCAATAATTAATCATTGATTAGTGAACTTTGCCTTGGGAACCTTGAGTTCCATGTTTCTTATCTCAAGCTTATGCTTGGTTTCTTGATGGTGTTGGAACTCTACCTTGTACAAAAAGTATGAGCTGATCACTTGTTTCTCCAATTCTAATTGTGGTCGTTCGATAGTCAACATCACCAGGTTTATGTACCAAAGATTGGAAAGCTCTATGTATTCAGTCATCTCCTTAATCTACATTCAACCCATCAAAGATAAGCTATCATACATTACCTCCTTGATAGAGTTGCTAGAGGACCTCATTTACTTTTTCCTACGCCAACTGGATGTGTTTCTCATTAACTTCTTTCTATAGACCAACCTAATCTTTGTAATGATTCTTAACTATCTCAAATTTGAGAGCCTTATTCTTCAACGTGGCTACCTCAATTGCAAGTTTTTGGTGAAGGGCACAGACTTCCTCCATGAAGAGGTTTCAATTTTCTACTATAAATCTCTTCAATTCTACATTCACCCTAGCTAACTGCTCCTGCTATTGATGGATAAAGCATACCATCTATTGCTTCTGCGCATCAACATTCACCAGGTAATGATCTTTTATGATTAAAATTTTGTTCTCCTAGTAAGTTTGCATCAAGTCCTTCTAGATGTTGTGCATGGTGGCATCAACCAAGGACTAGTCAAAGACTGCCACCTCCTTTGAATACTCAACCTCTTTTAGTCTAACCTAATGCTGTTGAAAAGCTTCATCTGATGTGATTGCTTAGTTGAGTAATGCAGGATCAGCAAGATAGGCTCTTAATTCAGCAACCTCTGCAACCAAGTGTTGGTTCTCTATTCTGGTTGTTTTGAGTTACCCCTCCGTGATAATGCACTTGGTCCTTACTTGTAACAGCTCTGACTAGGTTGCACTAATTGTATCTAGAAGATTAAAGACATTTGAAATTGGTTGCCTAGTTCCCACCAATTGGTTCAACAATTCCTCATGCTAGGCTACGCTCAATCTGTTGCTTAGAGTTGTTGCAAATGTTTGCACATCTTTGAGTGCAAAAACATCTGGTACAGATGCTATAGGTGCATTCAATGCTTTGGAAACTCTATTAGAAACTACTTCTACCACTGTCTCCTACTCATGGTGTTGCATCACCAAGACAGTTGCCCCCTCACCATCCTGTAGATGCACCAAAAGGTAGTAGCATTCCCAAAGATATCTAGGAATTACTACTATTGCAAGAGAGATACGGTTACCTCTCAAGTACTAGGATTTGATCTTGCAAGCACCTGCACTCTTTCGGCTGAGAAAATTATCCCACCTTCTTCCATATAATTTATTATTCAGACCACTTCATTAAGGTGGCTTAATGCTTGGTGGTACACAAATGGGTCACCATCACTTGCACCTACTTGCTACTCTTGTTGTTGCAAGAGCTACTCTCAAAGTTCATGCATGCGTTCAATGGTAGTGTAGGTCTCCAGTGTTGTCTCATGAGTAGATGATGAAAGTGGTTGTTGCTACTCCTCTACTTGAATGACTTTGGAAGGCACCTTTTCCTTCATCATCTCCACCTAGGAAGTGGTTGGAGAATGTCAGATAACATCATTCATGTAGTGGGTTATGCCTTCCCTCATCTCTTGCATAACTTTCTGATGAGGCATGGAAAAGGGAGTGCCTTCCTTCCATGTTCATTTTCTTTAAAGTGCTTCTCTATCTCTAGATAGCTCATCTATGGAAGGTTGACTGAGAATCTACTGCTTAGAGTGGCACATGCACTAGCAAAGAAGGTAGTAATCTTGCTTGGCCTAACCATTGGATTGAGGTGAAAGGCTTCAATCTTAAAGTATGCATGTTCTGCCATGGTTAGTGCATCAAAATCTTTATGGTCCACTCCATAACACCATTGCATCCATTCCTTTTTGACACCAGGATCTACCTACATTGAAATCTCTACAAGATTGGCCCTAGTTTCTGGTAACCCAAGGGCCTTGGAAATGGCTTGCACCAAGTAGGACACTAAAATGTCCCTAATCTTAACCGTTGAACAAACATGCCAATTGTTCTATAATAGGTATGCCTTTCCCATGTACCACTCCCCACTGGAAGTTATTGTGGACCACATGAAAGAGTTTTGCAATTGCACTTTGACTTTTGAAGGTACAAACTTTAAGAAAGGTCCAAAGTTTAACTCTTGAAGCATAGATTTCTAGACCTCCTTGGACTTGATTTGCTTAGGCAAGCCTCTGTCAATGTGACCTCAAGGTTTGGTCTAGGCTCTAGTGCCTCATCTCTATGAGACTATTTAGTCGTAGCTGCTTCTTCAAGAATCTGCTGAACATATTCCACTTCAAGCTCCTCTTGAAGAGGTCCCATAGCATGGGTACTCATGATCCTATTCTTGACCCCTTCCCAGTCTTGGCTATTTATCCCTTAGTTGGGATAATCCTCCCTCCTATTTGTGCTTTCCTTTGGGTGTCATATGTGATCACAACATAACCAAGGATTAGCATATAATGTGTAACATATATCTTTTAAGTACCTTATCTCGTTGGATAGTTACACTTAGGCTAAGTTTACACCATGGCATATTGATTATTTTATTATTATTTTCATGTTATTTCATTTTTAATGTCACTAGAGCTTGTTGGAAGGGTTTAACTCTTATAATTTGATGTTTTAATGTTGGTTTCTTAATTAAACCTTTATGGGAGTTGGAAAAATTTTGAAAATTTTTTTATCATAAACTTAAGATTTGTGGCCCCCATGATGAAGAGTTTACCTCTAGTAGCTACAAGATCGAAGAACAGAGTGAATCAAACAAACGATTAGGAAGTTATGGCCCTTGGAAGGTTCTAGGCTCTAAAATATTGAAAAACTCCCCCCCTGTTTGTGAGAAAATGTGAAAAATTCATTAAGTGTCCCCATGTATATATAGAATTTTTGCCTTGTGTCGATGGAATCCCATCCACAGGGTTTTGTCTACGTGGGAGCTCCATATATAGGGTCCAGTTGACAAAGCTATAGGAGAAAATTTTCCACATTGAATATTTTGGAAATTATAAGGAGTTTTCACATGAAATTGGGGTCTGCAAAGAGCCAAAAAAGCCATGAACATGATGAAATACTAGAAGAGTACTTATGAGTTCACAAAATTGGAGATTTAATTGGGAGAATCAAATTTTATTGGAGAAATACCACAAGGAGCACATAGTTGGATGCAACAGATGGGGAGCATTAAAGATTTGATTGTAGAAATGTCTAAGGATAAGGAACTTAACTAGCTCAACCAAGAGATACACAACTAGATCCTCCCCATAGAAGGCTTATGTCTTTTTTGCCCTTGCATAACCTCAACTAAGGAGTCTATGTGCCCCATAGTTGATTAATGGTTATAGAAAGTTAAGGACCTAATCCGAAAGAATCTACCTAAGAATTTCAACATATCAAACTAAGACATTGAACAAGACATGAAAAACTAGGAGTGAGATGGATTATGGAGAGAATTTGTGGATGTGATAGAAAGTGGAATGGAGTTTTGAATCACAATCACATGAAGTCCCTTATGGATTTTGTGGTTAAATGATCTAATAAATTCCATCCTTAGTCTAGATCAAAACCAACCACTTTCAGTGACTTTGCATCAACACTCTAAGACCAGTCCATCTCCTCAAGATACAACAATGCTCCCACAAATCAATCACCATTCCTTATTGAGAAGAAAAGAGAAGTAGGAAGTGAGGAAGGGCCTTAGAGGAGACCTTCAAGCATGGGTAACATGTCTTTCTAGTTCCATAACCAGTGCTTGTAGCCCATTATTTTTGTCTAAGGGGTGTGCTTTGAATTTCCATCATTTTTTTATTTTTTTATTTTTTTTTGGATTTTATGTTTTTATAAATTTTTGGATGGAAACCACACCATGCAAAGACTTATTTAACTTCTTGTTATTGGTTGACATGGAACAATAAGAAATCCATGAAAAAAAATTATGCACTTAAGTGAATAGAAAGGTACAGAGAGCATCGAATCCCCTTAAGGTCACATCCTTTCCAATCCTTTTAATCTTTCCCAAGTTTGAAAATTACCAAGGTCACAAGTTCATTAAAATTTTGTTAATGAAAAAGGGACCTCATATGTTCAAAACAAGGAAGACCAGAGAGTTTTTAGATGGGAGGATGACATGGACTCACTATCTGTTCCATGAAAAAGAAACTTTATCTTAGTTATCAATCATTAAAATTCAAAGATAAAAAACTAAATATTAACAATCAAAAATATTAAGTACAAACCACCATTAGCAAACAGCTACAACATCACTATGTCCTTTTGGCAATAAAAAAAATTATTTTAAAAAAAAAGAAAAATACACCAAAATAAAGTAAAATATATAAGAAATTGGAAATATTTAAGAAAGATAAAACATGGTAACGATGGTGTAAAAAAAGTGTAAAAACAACAAAGTGTAAAACATAAACGTGTAAAAAAAGTACAAAAACTAAGGAGCCACTTTTATTGGTTAGCATCAATGGCCATCTCCCCCACAACTAAGTTGGAAGCAGAAGATCCAAAAGATTAAGCATGGGTGTCCATCTGATGAGGCATTGCTTGCACTGGCTCTTTTGGGCTCATGGAAAGGTTTAAGTTGTTGTATGTCAATCAATTATTTCTTGTTTGGGCTCTTAGGTTTTGTAGATCAACATGGCCTTAGAAGGAAAGGTTTCATAGATAATGTAAGGCCCTTTCCACAATGTTTAAAACTTAGTCTTTTGAGGTATGTATGTGGGATTTCAGTAAAGGATCTTATCTCTAGATTGAAATTTTACTTTTCTTATATTGAGGTCATGGTGTTTTCTGTTAAATGCCTTGTGCACTTCATTCAAGGACAAGGCCACCAATCTATTCTTATCTATCATGTTAAGATTTATCAATCTTTCTTTCTATGCTAGGATAAGGTCAAGATTAAGGTCACAAACTATTGAAAGTGTACAAAGCTCGAATTGAATGGGGAGAGATGGTAATTTTCTGTACGCCAGCTCATAGGGAGAGTAGCCTATAGGAAGTTTCCATGTTAAGCAGTATGTCTAGAGGCCATCCTTAAGTTTGTGCTCCAGTCTCTCCTATATTTGCTAATTGTTTTGGTGAAGATCTTAGTGATCTCTCTATTTGTAAACTTAGCTTGATCGTTTGCTTAAGGGTGGTGTGGTGTTGTAATTTGTGTTCTACCCCTAAGCATTGCATGAGCTTCTAAAAGTTTGTACTTGTAAAGTACATACCATTGTCAAAATCAATGCACATGACACACCAAACCTATTTACAACATTTTTTGTACAAACTGAGCAACAACAAAAGATGTACAGTCAGTGATGGCTACTACTTCTACCCATTTAATACAATAGTGAATAGAAACTATTATGTATGCTTTTCCATTTGACATGGCATGATGGAACCCATGAAATCAATGCCCCAGATGTCGAAGGGCTCTAGTGGTTGGATCCACTACTGAGGTCTCTTCATTCAAGTGGTCATGCCACTATTACATTGAGAACATTTACAAGAGCAAATGAAGTTCTAGACATCCCTAAAAATTGTTGGCCAATAATACCATACCATTAGGATCTTAATGGTCATGCATCTCCCAACATAGTGGCCTCCACAAGGGCCCTCATGAACATCTTGGAGAACATGTAGTTGGTCAGCATCATGAACACACCAATGAACTAGGCCATTGGTGCACACCTTGTAAAAATGTCCATTAATCTCCATGAAGTGTTTGTCCTAATGAAGAAATTTTTGTTTCTTCCTGTGATCTAACTCTTATGGTATCTCCTGAGTGAGAAGATAAGTGAGGATGCCAACGTACCATTTTAGTTCAACATGCACTTGTTCATTTATAGTACTAGCAAAGAGAACTTCATCAAGAAATGAATTAGAGAGTGTAATCTCCTCCTCTTTATTATCCCATCGTCACTAAGACAAGTAATCAGTGACCATGTTTTCGGTTTCCTTTTGATCTCCCATTGTGAAATCAAACTCCTACAACATCACAAGCTACCATATGACACAGGGGCTCACTGTCAATTTGTTCATGAGGAAGAAAATGACACTATGGTCTATCTACACAATTACCTTGTATCCATGCACATAGTGATTGAATTTCTCCAAGGCACCACTGCCATTAGTTCTTTCTCCATTGTGGTGTAGTTAAGCTATGCACCCATAATCCTTTGGCTTGTGTAGTAAATGTAATAAGGATATTTCTAATCGTCTAACTATGTTAACATGACTCTCAAGGCATAGTTTGATGTGTTTGTTATGATGTCAAATGGTCTAGACTAGTCAAGTGCTTATATAATTAGAGTTTCTATGAGATTCTACTTGAGGCTCTAGAATGCCTTTTTACATTCCTTACTCTAGACAAACGGAGCATCTTTCTTTATCAACTCAACCAACAATTTTGTGATCTCAGAGAAATTCTCTATGAATCATCAGTAGTAGCCAGTGTGTCAAAGGAATGATAAGACATCTTTAATGGTTTCTGATTAGTGAGTTATTCCTTAGATGACCCAAATTTCTTCAAGGTCCACCTCAATCCCTACTTATGAGATTCTAAGCCCAAACATAATGCCCTCTTGAACCATCAGATGGCTCTTTTGCAAATTGAGTTAAAGATTGGTGTTTACAAACCATTTTAGCACTTGCTCAAGATGGTCCAAGGCTTGCTCAAATATATCCCCATAGGTGGAGAAGTCATCCATGAAGACTTCCATCCTGTTACCAATCTACTATTGAAAAATGCTTAGGACAAGGCATTGAAATGTTGTAGGGGCATTGCATAAACCAAAATGCACCTTTCTATATGCAAAAGTCCCCCAGGAACTCATGAGTATTATTTTGGCTTGATCCTTTAGTGCAATCTAAATTTGGTTATAGCCATTATAACCATCCAAAAAGTTGTAGTAGCAATGCCCAGAGATAGTATCCAACACCTAGTTCATAAATGACAATGGAAAGTGATCTTTGTAGGTCATCATGTCCAATAGCCTAAATTCAATATATACTCACCACTTATCACCTTTCTTTGGCACAACCACAAGTGGGCTAACCCACTCACTATCCATAATTGGATAGATGAACCTTGCCTTGAGAAGTTGTTTCATATCCTCCTTGATAATTTGCTTTAATTTGGAGTTCAACCACAACTACAACTGCCTCTTTGACTTCATGGATGAATCTGTATAGATGTAATGCTAGCATATCCTAGGATCAATCCTAGTGAGTTTAGGATATCGCCAAGCAAAGGTTATTGGTCATTTGTTGACAACCTTTAATAACATCCCTTTCTGTTTAGGAGAAAGATTGACATTAATTATTACCAACTTGCCATTTCTCAAAAATGCATACTCCATGTCGACAAGTAGAGTTTTCAACTCAAACGGCTCTTGTTTAAAATTTTCAGGAATTTCCAACTCTTCCAAATTGGTTTCAGTAGGTTCATCATCAAAGAGTTGGCAATGACCTTGCTCTAGTTCATCCATGCCTTCAACATAGGCACATGTTAAGCTCTCAGTTGGTTCCATGCAAAGAGTTGAGCTACTTTTAGGATTAACTATCAACTAGTGGGTCCCTCTTATTTTGTGGCTACTACGTACATGCACCTTTGAATGTCAAACTCATCTACACACTATCTACATGCTAAGATTGATGTACTTTTTATAGACTAGAGTTTTTGCACATAGTTGCAACCTATATCACTGTACATAATACATGTAACTCTCTTCTTCTCAATCATTCCAAAAGAATTTTCTTTGAAAATCCCCAAGGAAAGATCTTTGATTCCTAAGCATGCATCAATGGTGCTTAGCCAAGCCCATTCCATGATGATTGAAAAGTTCCCCTTGCAATTGTCAACACAAATTACCAAGAAATAGAAAACATAGGACCACCCACAAATAGTGGTCATAATGTCCTCCACTAATTCCAAGGGAATAGTGATGGACTATTCTATGAACTTAAGATGAATGTTACTCTTCTTGAGTGGAGGCAGGTTCTATGATTTGTAAAATTTACTTTATGACACTTGATACAATGAACTTTGTAAAATCAACTAACTAGCAAACATTGGCACATCCCCAATAACAATGCCAATGATGAGTAGTTGGGTATTCTAACACTTAACCATACAAGTCACAAGTATTCACAAATGATCGGATCATAATCTATGGTGAGACAATGTAAGTATACTAGTAGTTGATGTTTAGTTCATGATCATTGTCTTCTCACTTAGAGTTAGTCAAGTGCAAATTGTATGATTTAACTCTTAATGAGGTATATGATATATTGATGTTGTTCAACTTGAATTATGCTAAGTGCTAATATGGTAAAAATGACTATAAATGCTAAGCCTAAGTGCAATGAAAATGTACAGCTATGCTATCCATTCCTAGTTTGTCATACATGTCCTAGGCTAATGTAACCATTACTAGGGCTACCAAGTGATTTCACTACTGAGTGAATCAAGCAAAGTCACTACTAGGTTATCAAATAGTTATACTTTAGGCTTGAAACCAATCGTACTTATTCTGCCCTACTAAAAGACATTGGAAAAGTAAAGGACTTAGAAAATGTAAACGACTTAATGGAAGTAAATATGATGAAAAGTAAAATTAAGCTAAGTGAGATGGTGCAATGATGAAAAATAATCTCGATCTTTATTTTTGTTCATGAATTGCACCTAGGAATATGCTTATTGATCCATTCATTGGGCACGTTGAGTCTGTCATCCCATTCCACCATCAATTGTCAATTAGTCAATAATCCCATACCTTCCCAATATTTTGTAAGGAACTCAAGGATGAGTTTTTATTCAGTCATGGGGGTATGATGAGAGCGGTTACTCTAGCAGCTATTCTAATGATTATAGTAGTTACTCTAGCAGTTATTCTAATTATTAGAGTGGTTACTCTAGCGGTTACTTTAGCAGTTATTCTAATTATTAGAGCGATTACTCTAATTATTAGAGTAGTTGCTCCCAAGTCTATAAATACAGTTCCTAGGTGCACAATTGAGGAAGTCTTTTAGCAATCAAGTAGCAAAACTCTTGTAGTTTGTTTGAAAGTTAGAGTATTTTTCCAAGTGCCCATAGCAGGAGGTCTAAGTGTGGATGGATCTTTATTCGAGCATTGTGTACCTGAGCACACCTTGTGTATGGCAATAAAGACGACCTCTTCAATTCATTTTTGTAGAGCTTGAGATTTTTTTACTTATCCATTTCTTTTATTTTATTTTCTTATGCATTTATTTTATTTTATTTTATTTTATGCACTTTACATTTCTATTATTAGCACAGCAATTCATTTTGATCAATTAAGCAAATTGTTAAATTACACAAGCACGACCACTTCAAGCATGTGTGTAATGCTTGGTAACCTAGTAACAATTAGCATTTGGTAATCCCAGCAGTGTTGCACTGGTTCAGGATGTGTATGACAAGTCGGAATGGATGCTGGTGTTAGAATTAGTTAGAACTTAGTTAATGAGTAGTTAAGTTAAATTAGTCACTTAGTTACCTCTCTCCTTCCCTACTAGTGCAGGACATAAAAACATAAAAGTTATAAAAATCATATGCCTCAAGCTTACTTAACCATACAATCGTGACATACAGGTAAGCTTCGGAAGACAACGATCAACCAACCTGTCCTTGTTCCACAAGGGCACATAAGCACTTAGTCCTTAGAATTCGACTGGATCATGCATGAAATGCTCGTATTCATATGGTTAAGCGTAGGGATACTTCACCACTCATCAAGTAGTTATCTTATTGTGTACGTTGGATTCTTTCTAGTGTTTTTTCATGAAAACCCCATAGTTTTCTCATTCAAGCACTTTGACATCTATTTTCTTGGATAGGGATGTATTGTTGGATTGAAGGCTTGTGGCAGCATGTGAAGCTTTCGTTGGTTCAAGAGGGCTAAATAACAAGAGATCATAGCTAAGCTTCATGGGTTATTAAATTTTTGTACTTCAAATTTTTAGTGAGAAATCTTGGCTTCTTTTCCTATTTATTTCAATTTGTAGAATTTTTACATATTCAACTTGGGTTGGGTACTAAATTTATTAAATCTATGTAGATTTTTATTTGAAACATTTGATTTTGTCTTAATTATTAGATTTTTTAATTTTGTAATTTAATTTGATGATCTTGTTATGTTATAATTTATGATTTTGCTTTTTGTTGATTTTAGGTTTATGGGTTTTGTAAGAATATCCATCAATAATTTTTGGGAATGGATCTTGTAAAAATGATCAATATTTTAGTTCCATCATGTTTATTTCAACTTTGGTTTTTGTGGATTTTTTTCATTTTGTGAGATCTTAAGTTTTCAATGTTTCATGAGGTTTTGATGAATTTATTAAGAATTTGTATTCTATGCATCATTTCATTGCCTCATGACCTTTTCCACTCATTTGTGGAGTCCTTATTACTTTTTGGATCTTGTCCCTCTTATCCTTAATGTCCCTTATTAATTGTTGTTCTTTTTTAGAGCTCTTATTACCATGTTTGAAACTTTTGTGAATTTCTATATGAAATTAAAAGTCAACCATGGATCATGATGCGACTACCAATACTTACCAAGAGTTTTGATCTAGTCATGATGGAGTTGTGGTCCATGCTTAGTCATTTTGTGCTAATTCTAGTCTATGTTTTGTGAAACCTATAATATTACAAAACTCCCAAGAGTCATGGTCTCATCCCATGGGTTATGGTGAGATTTTGTTGAAGTCTATTATGATGTTGTTAATATTTTTCCTTGTTTTGCAAGATTTTCTTTCAATCATGAGTCTTGTTCTAGTCATGATCTATCACCATGAGTCACAATAGGATTGTGATGAGGTTGTGGTCTATCACCATGAGTTGTGGTGAAGTTATAATTAAGTTCTAGTGAGTTCTTGTTACCATTTTGAGTTATTTCTTGATTTTTCAAGTTAACCATAGGTTGTGGAGTAGTTATGATTTATTACCACAATTTGTGGTTAGGGCATGATCAAGGGTTTTTTTCTTACTTTATATTGGTCGGTATTCTGAGGATATCATAAATCTTGGTTTGGTCATGGATGAGTCATGATGAGTCATGGTGATGTTGTGATATTTATTTTTCATTATTTCTTCATTTATGCCATTGTTGCTCAATTTTGCTTAGCTTAACAATTCTTTCTTTCCTTTAATTCAGTTTATGTACCTGAATTCTTTTGGATTATCTATTTCATTTAAAATTTGATTGTGTATCTTTTGGTTATTGGATTTTGTTATGTCCTCCATCATCAACATATGATTTTCATTATTTGGATGTTTGTTGGATGTATGTTTGAATGGTGCTAGCATTGAGTTATCTGGTTGTTTGGAGATGGGCTCCCTAAAGGTATTTGTTATTTAATCCTAGTTGGGGTACATTAGTGTGAATTTTGTTGTAGATCCCATCCTACACAAGAGAATGATACATGGTTCCTAGATAGCACCGTTGGCACTGATATAGTTTTTTTGAGACTACTAATAACTCCATGTACATGTTATTTTGGCTTTTGGTTTGGCATTTGGAAAATTAAGCAAGTACACATGAAAATGTTTGATACATTTGAGACTAAGTGTTGTATGTGCTAGCCTCCTTGTTAAAAGTTGATGGATGGAGTAGTAAATTTGGTTTGGTTGGAATTATTTGTGTTGGATCGATTTAACTATGTATGTAACACCCATTCATAAGGAGCAAGAGCTAGCACCCAAAGCCCCCTAAAAAGAAGAAAGTTGAAAGAAGAAAATGCCCGGGTGGCTTTCTTTCTATAACCATCACACTAATGTTATCCTATAAAATTAAAATGAAATCAACAATGCCTAGATCTAGCTCAAAAACAAGTCAATCAATATTAATTTAAGAATTAAGAGATAATTTTAAAAAGAAATAGGCATAGTAAAATATTTGTGCAAGATTCATTAGATTAAAAACATCAAACTTTTTATTATTTAACCTAAAAAGCAATATTTAATCACGATCATTTGCACATTTGAAAACCAAAGAAATGACCACAAAAGTAGATAAATTAATAATCTCTTATTTGTTCAATCACATAATAATATTTTATAATTTCTAGCCACATAGAAAAACAAGATCTGAATTTAACTCTTGTAACCATTTTACCAGTAATCATTTAATCAGGAAATTCATATGTTCAATAGTAGAGAATAGAGAAATCACAACCATAAATTAACATACTAGGTTTTCCCCCACTCCATCAACTTATAGAAAGATATTAAAATTAGACTTGAGAAGGTATATGAAAAAAAATAAGTATAATTCAAGATTCAGATCGAAGATTTATGCATTCAAAAGGGGAGGGTTCATCAACCAAATTCCAACCAAAATCCAAAAATTCAACAATTTTAAAGCATTCACAATTATTCATGGGCCCAAGGATACTCTCACTTTCTACTAATGGTACTAATCCTCATATCAGGTATCCATAGCCCCTGTTGGCAATCCTTTGCCAAAAATGCCCCAAATCATTATGGGTGTTTCTGAATCATTACAGAAACAACTCTCATCCAAGTCATTTAGGTGTGAGAATGCAGAGGATGAGTGAAGAGATCCAAAAAAAGGTAATAAAGGATTTAAAAAAATCTAAGCTTACAACAACGATCTTGATATTTTCATACAAGCATTGTGAAGGTGGTTAGAAAAGCAAGAAGAGAAAAGTTTGACAAAATCAACCCTTGCTAGCCATTATCAAACATAATAGAGATGGATCATTTTACCTCGTTGCTTAGATATCTTGCTTACTAGAGGAATTATTAGAATATTGGATTGCTATGCCTCCCTTAATTTCTTTCTCCATGCTATCTCTTGTAGCAGCCACAGTCTTCTCTCCCTTCTTAGCCACACTCCTTGTTGATGTATTCCTCTTTTTTTGTGTTCTACATAGCTACATTTTCCTTGTGAGTCCTTTTTTTCCCCTCTCCCCTTCTTCCTATTTGTAGGTGGAATAAGGGATAATGAATGGTTTCTTGTAACTGACTTTTTGGGGATTGTTTGTATTCTTTTCTTTCTTTTTAAAGATTTCTCTCTCTCTCTTTCTCTCTCTCTCTCTCTCTCTCTCAGTAATGGGTCATGAGTTTAATTCTCTTCATGATCACTATAAAAAAATCAATAAAATATGTATATTGACAATTTGCTGGTTTAATTCCTAAATCAACAATTTTTGATATTTCAAAATTCAGATTTTGCTAGATCTTAGGGTCAATTCCTCTTGACAATTACAAAACATTCCAGCATAATATCTATCATTTTATCATTTAGAATTATCATAAGATGCAAGGAAAGAGTTTTCAAATAGATTCATGATAAGGGCAGTTCAAGATACATAATCAAATAAGGCACCGGTCATCAACGATGTGAATTTTCCCATCATCTTACGAGCCTTGAAAGGTCATCACGTGACCTTTCTACAACCATGGAGAGGGTACTTATATTCTACTATCTTAAACTAAAAAGAGCAATGCATCAAATTTAGATAAAATAAAATATAAAGCTATAGTATTTGCACACAATATCCCTGATTCATGGGTTAGGTTCCTCCAACTTGATTCATGGGTCAAGTTCCTCAATATGAGCATTCTTTTTCATCTCAACATACCTGTTTTAGTTCCTGAGGCACACCTTAGAGTATTTTCCTCTATTTTTATTTTATTTCTCAACATCTTTGTTGAAAAAGAACATAAAATATTTTGTTTTCCCATATATTATTTACTATTATTAGTTTAAAACATTCCCATCATGTATTTTAAATCATATTTTTTATGCATAAAGTATTTAAACATTTAATCATAATACATATAAAAATCTGGTCAACAAATTTATTACTATTCCAATTCGCCATTTCCACTAGAGTCCAAACAAAGCACACACACAACTTGACAAAAAAACATGCACACAAACACACAGAAAGACTATTACAATCATTAACGCAAAAACTCAAGGAAAAGTGGTTCGTTCCAATGTACCATTAGATGTTTGGTTTATTTTATGCATACTAGCATGTTTTGCAAGCCAACATGCCTCACCTAGCCATCATGAGATCTTTCCTAGATTTAGCTAGAGGAGATGCTAAGATTCCTTATTTAGCTAATATTAATCTCCTCTTCTATTACATGTTACCAAGGCTAGGTGGAGCAAGGAGATCTTGGTGGTTTTACTAATTAAGACTTCCTATTTATGTTATGCTTTTCCAACTTTAGACATTATCATTGTTATCATGTATGAGACTCATGATAGTCATGTTCAGATGTACCCTTCCTTATATTTCATGTATTGGAGTATGCTAGTTATGTATGATTGAACATATATTTGGTTTATGCTTAATATTCTTTGAGAGCTTTCAAATTCTTAGTTTATGATGATTTATCTTTTTTTAGTCTATTTTATTTTTTAGCTTTTATATTTAATCTTGTATTAGTTAATTATATTATATCCTCTTCTTCTTTTTTTCAGTTTCCTTTTGTTCCTTCCATTCATGGCTTCATTGTAAGTTTTTTTTCCTTTTGTTGTGTTATTCTCATTTCAATTTTTGTTTTCTTTGCCGCGACCAATCATTTTTTAGGGGTTTTATATCCAATGTATTGCTCTCCAACCTAACTCTAGAAAAGAGTGTGTTACAACATAATAGGAAAAATGAAAAGGAATTTTATTAATAAGAAAATTGGGAAATCAATAAATGTATCTAGGTCATGTTCTTAGGGTTCCTTGGGGTTATCTTGATTAGGCATTTATCCCTTTGAGGTAATCCAACATTGCCATCATAGTTAGGCATAGACTTGGCTAAAAACGTATGGCCAATCACTTTCTTGTCTTGCTTTACCCAACCCTATTACTTGCCTTTACTAGCTTTGCAACTCCATCTTGACTTGACATCTAATTGTTGGAATTGCATAAATACCTTAAATTAAACCCCTAAAGGTTATCTCAAGAGACATGCCCATTATTATGTGTGCTCTTTCATTAAGGATTTTACTACATAATTACATCACTTGGTAACAAAATGATACCATCCTAATTAGTGATAGTTTTTGCAAGCATGTTGTATGTTGCAACCTTCATAATTATTCCTAGATTTTCTCTTAACTCATTCTTTCTTATGGACATTGATGAGCAGCAAGGTACCCCTACACACAACCATATGAATACAAGCATTCACGCAGAATCTGGTTGAACTCCAAGGATTAAGTTCTTATGCACCTACGCAAAGCAAGGATGAGTTATGCGGTCATTATCTACCCAAGCTTACTTGTAAGGCACAATTGTATGGTTAAGTAAACTCAAGGTATATGATTTTTTATTGTTTTTATATTTTCTATCTTGGTCTCCTAAATGTGTGAAATGGAAATATTTAGTTAACTAATGGATTTTTGTAACTCTAATATTTAATCAAATCCTAACACCAACATCTGTTCCCACTCTCCAGACACATCTTGAACCAGTGTAACACTATTGGGATTACCAAACGCTAGTCGTTATTGGGTTACCAAGTGTTCCACATATGCTCGAAGTGGTTGTGCTGAGTGTGCTAATTTGTTGATAATTAATAATTCTATAGAAATAACATTAATTAACTAATGCGAGCATCAAATAATAGTAAATAACATTAAATGCAATAGTTAAGCTATTTTGAATTTTGCAAGGTTTATCACAAAGTTTGTCTTTATTTTCGAACACAAGGTATGCTCAGGTACACAATGCTCACATAAAGATTTGTTCACTCTATGACTCCTACTATGGGCACTTAGAAATAATTCTAACTCTGGAAGAGAAAAACTGTAAGAGTTCGGCTAAGGGATTAGAAAAATTACTATTAAAACCAAGCACCCCTATCTCTTAGGCAACAAGATAAGCTTCGACATCGTGTGTCCGATGTCAAGGATTTGATCTGATATCATGTATCCAATATTGAACATGTGATATTAGGACTCATCATACCCCCATGATGGAATGAAAACTTGTCCTTGAGTTCCTTACAAAATATTAGGAAGGTATGGGATTATTAACTGAATGACAACTAACGATAACATGGAATGATAGAATTAAAGTGTTCGGTGAACAAATCAAAAAACATATTACAACATTAGTGTTCATAACCATTGTGGTGAACACTATACATAGATGACATCCAAACCCTCATTTAATAGCTTGAAGAGAGAGAGAGAAAAGAAAATGAGGCACGTTGCTACCAATGTTTAAAATGTGCACACCATTGTTCGTCCATAGCCACATGACTAAGCTTTTTCCTTGCGTAAATGCTCTAGCTTTAGTCCATCCTGAGTGCTCCCTCCTATCCTAGTCTGTTATTTATGTGATCGCCATCTACACACACAACACAATCATGAATTAGCAAAGATAGATAAGATATATGTAGTTGATACCTTGCCTCGATATGAAGCACAATGACTAGGTTATGGGTATGGCAAATACTGGGTTAGAGGTTTGTAATTGAGAACTACCCAAGGTGTAGGGGTGAGATAAGTAATGGAATGGAAAAATTTGTGACCAGCCCCCAGGACTAAGAGCGAACCTCTAGTAGCAATAGGATGGAAAATGAAAGGAAAAAGAAGATAAGAGAAATAACAATGGTGAAGCCAATACAAAATGCATAGAAGGGAAAAGAAAAAGAAAAACGGATGTCATGGATGGGGTGAAACAAGAAATAGTTGATTACAAGATATGTTTAAGGGAATGAACTTAACAATTGCACCAAAAAGAAATTCCAGTGGGTTCTCCCCAAAGCAAGCTCATGCCCTTTATGCCTTGACAAACCCACAAACCAAAGAGTCCGTAGGCTCTAGGAATGACATGGAAATAACAGTTAGGAATTCACCCATAAGAATTTACCAAAGAATAACAATGTGTCAACCAAGATATAGACTAATCATGAAACCAGCAATGAGGTAGAATACGGGAAGCAATACGGAAAGAGAAGAAAGAATGGAATGGAATCTCAAAATCAAGGTTGTGTAAAGTCCCTTGTGTATTATGTGGTTAAGGTGACTTAATAAAATTCAATCCAAATCTAGACTAAAACTAACCATATCCAATGACCTCACATCAACAAACTTGACCAAGTCATCCTCTTGAATCAATAGGAATGCTTCCACAAAGCAAACACCATACCAAAAAGAGAAGAATAGAGGAACAAGAAGTGAGAAAGGGCCTTAGTTAGAGGGAACCTTCAAGCATGGGTAACATGTCTTTCTAGTGCCATAACCAATGCTTGTAGCCCATGTTCCTTTATTATGTCTTAGTGTACTTTGAATTCCCACCAATTTCTTTTTTTTAAGTGGGAACCACACCATTCAAAGATGTATTTAATTCATTTAACTTCTTGATATTAGTCGACAGCAGAAGGGTGGAAAACCTATAAAAAACATCCAAGTACCCAAGAGAATATCCAACACAAATACATCGAATCCCCTTGAAGTCACATCCTTTTCAATCCATTTGAATCTTTCCTTGATTTGAAGAATACCAAGCCACAAATTCATTAATAGGTTTGATTAGAAAAAGGGACAATACAGTTCCAAAACAAAGGGAGGCCATAGAGTTGAATGGATGAATGGATGACGTGGACTCATTACCTGTTTTATCAAAAGAAATCAAGGTTGTATAAAGTTCCTTGTGTATTATGTGGCTAGGGTGACTTAATAAAATTTAGTCCAAATCCAAACTAAAACTAACCACATTCAGTGACCTTGCATCAACACACTTGACCAACTCATCCTCTTGAATCAATAGGAATNTTTAAGTGGGAACCACACCATGCAAATATGTATTTGATTCATTCAACTTCTTGATATTAGTCGATAGTAGAAGGGTGGAAAACCTATAAAAAACATCCAAGTACCTAAGAGAATACCCAACACAAATGCGTTGAATCCCCTTGAAGTTACATTCTTTTCAATCCATTTGAATCTTTCCTTGGTTTGAAGAATACCAAGCCACAAATTCATTAATAGGTTTGATTAGAAAAAGGGACAATACAGTTCCAAAACAAAGGGAGACCATAGAGTTGAATGGATGAATGGATGACATGGACTCATTGCCTGTTTTATCAAAAGAAATCAAGGTTGTATAAAGTTCCTTGTGTATTATGTGACTAAGGTGACTTAATAAAATTTAGTCCAAATCCAAACTAAAACTAACCACATTCAGTGACCTCGCATCAACACACTTGACCACCTCATCCTCTTGAATCAACAGGAATGCTTCCATATAGCAACTACCATCCCAAAAAGAGAAGAATAGAGGAGCAAGAAGTGAGAAAGGGCCTTCGTTAAAGGGAACCTTTAGGCATGGGTAACATGTCTTTATAGTGCCATAACTAGTGCTGGTAGCCCATGTTCCTTTATTATGTATAAGGAGTTTACTTTGAATTCCCACCAATTTCTTTTTTTTTTAAGTGGGAACCACACCATGCAAATATGTATTTGATTCATTCAACTTCTTGATATTAGTCGATAGTAGAAGGGTGGAAAACCTATAAAAAACATCCAAGTACCTAAGAGAATACCCAACACAAATGCGTTGAATCCCCTTGAAGTTACATTCTTTTCAATCCATTTGAATCTTTCCTTGGTTTGAAGAATACCAAGCCACAAATTCATTAATAGGTTTGATTAGAAAAAGGGACAATAAAGTTCCAAAACAAAGGGAGACCATAGAGTTGAATGGATGACGTGGACTCATTACCTGTTTTATCAAAAGAAATCAAGGTTGTATAAAGTTCCTTGTGTATTATGTGGCTAAGGTGACTTAATAAAATTTAGTCCAAATCCAAACTAAAACTAACCACATTCAGTGACCTCGCATCAACACACTTGACCAACTCATCCTCTTGAATCAACAGGAACGCTTCCATATAGCAACTGCCATCCCAAAAAGAGAAGAATAGAGGAGCAAGAAGTGAGAAAGGGCCTTCGTTAAAGGGAACCTTTAGGCATGGGTAACATGTCTTTATAGTGCCATAACCAGTGTTGGTAGCCCATGTTCCTTTATTATGTATAAGGAGTTTACTTTGAATTCCCACCAATTTCTTTTTTTTTAAGTGGGAACCACACCATGCAAAGATGTATTTGATTCATTTAACTTCTTGATATTAGTCGATAGTAGAAGGGTGGAAAACCTATAAAAAACATCTAAGTACCTAAGAGAATACCCAACACAAATGCGTTGAATCCCCTTGAAGTTACATTCTTTTCAATCCATTTGAATCTTTCCTTGGTTTGAAGAATACCAAGCCACAAATTCATTAATAGGTTTGATTAGAAAAAGGGACAATACAGTTCCAAAACAAAGGGAGACCATAGAGTTGAATGGATGACGTGGACTCATTACCTGTTTTATCAAAAGAAATCAAGGTTGTATAAAGTTCCTTGTGTATTATGTGGCTAAGGTGACTTAATAAAATTTAGTCCAAATCCAAACTAAAACTAACCACATTCAGGGACCTCGCATCAACACACTTGACCAACTCATCCTCTTGAATCAACAGGAATGCTTCCATATAACAACTGCCATCCCAAAAAGAGAAGAATAGAGGAGCAAGAAGTGAGAAAGGGCCTTCATTAAAGGGAACCTTTAGGCATGGGTAACATGTCTTTATAGTGCCATAACCAGTGCTGGTAGCCCATGTTCCTTTATTATGTATAAGGAGTGTACTTTGAATTCCCACCAATTTCTTTTTTTTAAAGTGGGAACCACACCATGCAAAGATGTATTTGATTCATTTAACTTCTTGATATTAGTCGATAGTAGAAGGGTGGAAAACCTATAAAAAACATCCAAGTACCTAAGAGAATACCCAACACAAATGTGTTGAATCCCCTTGAAGTTACATTCTTTTCAATCCATTTGAATCTTTCCTTGGTTTGAAGAATACCAAGCCACAAATTCATTAATAGGTTTGATTAGAAAAAGGGACAATACAATTCCAAAACAAAGGGAGACGATAGAGTTGAATGGATGAATGGATGATGTGGACTCATTGCCTATTTTATCAAAAGAAACCATATCTTAGTATCAACATTAAAAGTCAAAGGTAAAAACCAAACATTAGCAATCAACACTATTATAGTACAACCCACCATCATAAGCACTTATTATGTAATGAGTGAGAATAAATCAAACAAAAGGTAATAGAGAAAGGAACAACAAAAATGTTAATGATGGTATAAAACAAAAACAAGTAAAGATGAAAAATGTGTAAAACAAAAATATGTGAAACTAAAAAAGACAAAGGAAAATGAGGGCTTAGAATAACTAGCATTGGTGGCCATCTCCCCCACGACTGAGTTGGAAGGAGAAGATCTGAAATAATGAGTAGAGCTATCCATCAACAAAGTTAGTGTTAGTACTAGCCATTTTGGGCTCATGGAAAGGTTTGGTTTGCTGGATATTAACCAATAATTTCTTATCTGGGCTTCCAAGTTTATAGATCATCATGGCCCCTAAGGAAAATTTTCATGAATGATATAAGGTCCTTCCCACAGCATTTGAAATTTGGTTTGTTGTGGCACATGTGCAGGATTCTAATAAAGAATCCTATCTCCTAGTTGATATTTGACTTTTCTAATTCTTAGGTCATGATGTTCTTTGTTGAAGGCCTTATGCAGTTCATTGGATGACATGGTGGCTAATTGATTTTCATCTAGAAAGTCAAGATTCATTAACTATTCTTTCTATGCTAGACTAAGGTTAAGGTTAAGGTAACATGCTATAAATAGTTTACAAAGCTTAACTTGGATAGGAAGTGTTGGAAGTTTACCATACACTAACTCATAGGGAGAATAGCCTATAGGGAGTTTTCATGTGAAGCAGTAGGTCTAAAGAGGATCATTGAGTTTGGTGCTCTAGTCTTACCTATATTTGCTAATGGTTCATGTCAAAAGTTTTGTGATTTCCCTATTGGTGACTTCGGCTTGACCATTCGCTTGATGATGATATGGTGTAGTTAGTTTATGCTCAACTCCTAAGTGTTGCATCAACTTCCAAAAATTCACACCTATAAAATGTGTATCATTATCAAAAATAAGTGCATGAGGCACGCCAAACTTGTTTACGATTTGTTGTTGAACAAATTGTGTAGCAGTAGATGATGTACAGTCGACAACGGCGGCTGCTTTTGCCCATTTTGTAAAATAATCAACAGCAACAATAATGTATGCTTTTCCATTAGACATTGGTGTAATAGGCCCCATAAAATAAATACCACATATGTCAAAGGGTTCTAAGGGTTGAATCCATTGTTGTGGACCCTCCATTCTAGCAATCATTCCCCCATCGCATTGGCAGCGCTCACAAGATTGGACAAAATGATGGGCATCTCAAAATAATGTAGGCTGATAATATCCTACAAGCAAGATTTTAATGGTTTTTCGTCTCCCAGCTTAATGACCCACACAAGGGCCCTCATGAGCATCTTGGAGAACTCATAATTGATCTATGCTGGGAACACACCATCAAACCAAGCCATTGGAACACACCTTGTAAAGGTGTCTATTGACTTCCACAAAATGTTTGACTTGGTGGAGAAACTGTTGTTTCTTTCTAACATCCAACCCTTGTGGTGTTTCTTGTGTGAGAAGATAAGTAAGAATGCTACTATAACAATTTGTATCTATGGGTGATTGATTGTTTATTACACCTACAAAGAGGAGTTCATCAAGGAAGTGATCAGAAATTAGGTATTCGTCGTCTTTGTTGTCCCATCATAACTGAGATAAATGATCGATGACAACATTCTCAGTGCCTTTACGATCTACTACCATGAGATCAAACTCCTGCAAGATCACAAGCCATCATATGATGCAAGGGCTCACCATTGGTTTATTCATAAGAAACTGAATTGCATTATGATTTGTATGTACAAGTACACAACGACCATTAATTATTTTTCTATTGTTGTATAGTTGAGTTGTGTACTAGCAATGCTTTGACTTGTACAGTGAATGTAATAGGAACATTTTTGGTCATCTAACTATGTAAGTAAGACTTCTAAAGCAAGATTGGACACGTCAATCATTATATGGAATGGTTTGGACTAGTTAGGAGCTTGTAAAATAGGTGTTTCTATGAGCTTCTGCTTCAAGGTTTGGAATGCTAACTCACATTCCTTGGTCCATTCAAAGAGTACGTCCTTTTTCATTAACTCTATCAACAGTTTTGCAATCTTCAAAAAGTTCTCGATGAAACGTTTATAATAGCTAGTATGTCCAAGGAATGATCAGACATCTTTTACAGTTTCAAGTTGATGAGTGATTCCTTGGATGACTTTAATTTTTTTAGGATCTACCTCTATCCCTGTTTGTGAAATTTTATGCCCTAATACAATGCCCTCTTGAACCATTAAGTGGCTTTTCTGCCAATTGAGCCTTACGTTGGTTTCAACACATTGTTTTAGCACTTGCTCTAATCAGTCCAATGCTTGTTCAAAGTCCACTCTGTAGGTGGAGAAATCGTCCATAAAAACCTCCACAACATTCCCTATTTACTACTAAAATATACTAAGGACCAAATGTTGAAATGTTGCTGGAGCATTGCACAAGCTAAATGGCATCTGCCTATATACAAATGTCCCCCATGGACTTGTGAATGTAGTTTTGGCTTGGTCTTCTGGTGCTATTTGGATTTGATTGTACTCACTGTAACCATCCAGAAAACTATAATAACAATACCCTACTATGGCATCTAAGACTTGTTCAACGAATGGAAATGGGAAATGATCTTTAAATGTTGCCATATTTAATAGCCTAAAGTCTATACACACCCTCCATTTACCACCTTTTTTAGGCACAATGACTAATGGACTAACCCATTCACTGTCAACAATGGGGTAGATGAACCCAACCTTTAGAAGTTGTTCAATTTCTTCCTTAACTACTTGCTTAAGTTTTTCATTCATTCATCCTTGCGGTTTTCGTTGAGGCTTCATAGAGGGATCAGTGTAAATTCTATATTGGCATATCCTAAGATCTATTCCGGTTAATATGGGATATGACTAAGCAAAGGCTTTTAGCCATTTGTTTACCATCTTTAGCAGTCCTTCTTTTTGTTGAGGAGCAAGTTTAGCATTAATGATTACAAATTTTCCATTCTTGAGAAATGCATACTTCATACCGATGGACAACAGTTTTAATTCCAGGGGCTCTTGCTTGAACTCGTCATGGATTTCCAACTTCCCCCAGTTGACATCTTTGGTGTTAGTACTTGGAAGTTAGTGATGGACTTGCTCTAATACATCTATGCTATTGACATAGGTACAAGTCAAGCTCTTAGTTGATTCCATGCATAAAGTTGAATTGCTCTCTAGGTCAATTGTTAGCCACTAGGTGCCTTCCTATCTTGTGGCTACTACATACAGGCATCTTTGTATGTAAGATACTTGTGCACACTGGTTGCATGGAGGCAATGTTGAGTGTTGTATAAACCAAGACTTCTACATGTAGTTGCACCTATTTCACTATATGTGATGCATGGAACTTTCTTCTTTTCGATCTTTCCAAATGCATTTTCTTGTAATATCTCTAGGGAAAGATCATGTCTTTCTAGACACACATCAATCGTAATATCTCTAGGGAAAGATCATGTCTTTCCATTATGATTGGAAAGTCCCCCTTGCAGTTGTTAACTTGGCTCAATAGGAAATCAGTTGGATATGACCATCCACAAACAATGGTAACAATGTCCTCCACTAGTCCCAATGGAACTGTGATGGACTGGTCAGCCAACTCTAAATGAATGTTACTCTTCTTTAGTGGAGGTAGGTTCCAGGCTTTATACATTTCCTGGGAGATCAAATTAACACTAGAACCTGAATCCAAAAGAGCTTTACAAGGCTTGTTTCCAGCAATTTGCAAATAAAGAAGAGGACTTCCAAGATCAATGAATTTCCTAGGAAGATGGCCAGCTTTAATCCAATCAATGATGATGTGAGTCAACATGACAGTGTGCATTAAGTGTGATTTTTGGTTCGAAGGAATATTCAAAGGTTTGAATGATGATGAGGCATTTGAATAATTAGCTGTTTGTGATTGTAAGGACATGGGTGGATTGTTGGTTCTAAAGAAACGTCTCCTCTTTGATTGATTTTCTAAACCAACAATAGGTTGAAGATTGACAACCCGTGTAGCATTACATTGTTTTGGTTGGGTAGGAAGCTCATCTTGCATAGTTAGAGTAGGTGGCAATGGAGCTGAGGGTGGAAGAGATGTAGACAGATGAGAAGGGTAGTGCATATGTGGACGAAGAAGAAGAAGTTCTATAGTACTCAAGGGTCTAGTAGTAAGGTTGAAGAGTGTCATGACTAGTAGAGTCACATGGAGAGATCAATTGCTGAACAAAATACCTGTATGGGTTAGGTTGATGGTAAGGGTATTATTGACATGGTAGTGGCATTCTCCATGATTGTGGGTGTTGCCACTATTGATACTGTTCATTCGGTTGTGGTGCAGCTCCACTTGGATAATATGTCAAGGGTTGGTGGAACTACCTTGGGTTACCTTGAGGATAAGGTAACCTTTTGGGTGTTTATCGTCTATTTAATCATGGCTTTAGTGCATACATCCCAAACTCTTGTAGATGTGACACTACTAGGCAACATCCCTTAGGATGGTCATATTGGCAAATCTCACATCCACCATCATCATTTGTGTTTGAATTCACAACCTCTTCAATGATGGCAACCTTGCCCTTACCCTTATCACGTGCATACTTAGCTTCTTTCTTTTTTCTTCTCTCTTGGTCACTACTTTGTTCTCTAGACTTTTCTATTTTTTTTTTAGGATAGTTTGAAATTTTTCATCTACGGAGTTCCACATTTCATCCACCTTTTTCAATACTTCTAATACAAATTTTTGAATGGGCAAAGTCTTTCTATTCATCAACTCTTTAAGTGGTGACTCTTCTTTATCTTCGTAAAATCTCACTTCCTTCTTTCAAAGGGAAGGATCTCTATTGTACTCCTCCACACTTTCTCTTTTTCTCAACTCATTTTCCTCCTTGGCAACTCACTCCAACAATCTTTGTATTTGATGGGCTCTAAGCTAGGATAGCCTTCCTTGGGCATAAGTCCCAAGGGTTCTTCATGTTTCATACCTAAGCCCATCTACGAGATGGCATAGTTGTTCCTTTTGTAAGTGACCATGGCCAGGGCAATGATGTAATAATGAATAATATCAACCAATGGTAGCATCGAAGGGTTCGTGTCCTCCTTATAATTCATCCCTGGATTTGCTTACGTAGGTTGGACACTTGGGAGTACGTTTGATACTTATTGTTAAATAGCTTCAACATGGTACTCCATCGATGAATGGATTCTAGTTCTAAGGTCTTGTATCAGCTTCTTGCTTCCTTGATTAGTGTCTATGAAAATAACTTTAGCTTTTACCACTCATTTTCTATATTTTGCAAGGCACATGCATTGCGGAATGCTTGTAAATGGTTTTGAGTATCAACATTATATCCCCCTTCAAATCGTGGGATGTTATTCATGTCTAGTTTTTTGATCCTACTATCTTTCTAGTGCCTTGTTGGAATCCTAACAACCTTTGCTATATTAACATACTTTGGGTGGTGAGTAGGGGTTCATTGTGATCATGTTGCCTATGGTATCTATGATGCCTATGTTGTTTCCTACTGTCCCTTCTTTCATGATGTGTCTCTCTAGAATGCCCTCGTCCCATTCTCTACTGTTTTGTCAATGATTTTTATTTCACCTACCATTGTCCTCATGGTCTCATCCTTTACAATTGCATTCATATCCTGAAGAAGAGGAGGAAGAAGATGATGAAGGTGAAGAGGAAGGAGGACTAACACCATGTCGACACCTACCACCTTCCATCATTGTCATGCGTTCATGTTCCTTTTTCGGACCCTTTGTGTCTGTTGGTGCCAGAACCTAGGTTATGAATAGTTGAGTGAAGATTTTGATACCCAACTCCTTGACCAAAGTCAAAGAGAGGAACATCGTTTTGTGGAAAACCTTCCAAGACAAGTTCCTGAGACAACTTCCCCTTCATGGATTTATAATGTCTATCCTGTTGTAGATCCCTTTGGTGTTGTGCCGCTGTGGGTTGATAACTTCTCAAATCTTGTTCATGCATAACGTACTCTAATTATAAGTGCTACATACCAATTTGTGTAAGAGCACAAAGAAGGATGCTTGGGATTGAGCGATTAGGGGGTAACACTATGTTATCTTCTAAATCATGTCATTGCAGCTATTCATCCTGGTGGAGGGTAAAGGTAAAGTCTGGTACATACTCATTAGGATGAGTGTATACCATGAAAAACTTTTGGGGCATTAGAGGATCATCTTATGCACCTTGCCTCTGATTGTTCATGGTATTAGATCTAGTTGGTAAAGCACTCTCATAAGAAGGAGACATGATTGATTACTCAGTGTGCGGTACCCTTTTCTGGTGATTGTAGGATAGTTAACCTTAAGAGTTCATTCCAACGATGAAACGATTTTTGAAGTTCTACTTAGCGCACAAACAACAAAATCCCTGACAATGGCACCAATGATGAGTAGCAAGGTACCCCTACACCCAACCATACGAATATGAGCGTTCACGTGCAATCTAGTCAAAATTTGAGGATTAAGTGCTTATGCACCTACACAGAACAAGGATGAGCTATGTAGTCGTTGTCTTCCCAAGCTTACTTGTAAGGCACAATTGTATGGTTAAGTAAACTCGAGGTATATGATTTTTTATATTTTTTATATTTTCTATCTTGGTCTCCTAAGTATGTGAAACGGAAAGATTTAGTTAACTAATGGGTTTTTGTAACTGTAATGTTTAATCAAATCTTAACACCAACATTCGTTCCCACTCTCCGAACACATCCTAAACTATTGTAACACTATTGGGATTACCAAATGCTAGTTGTTACTGGGTTACCAAGTGTTCCACGTATGCTTGAAGTGGTTATGCTGAGTGTGCTAATTCATCGATAATTACTAATTCTATAGAAATAACATTAATTAACTAATGAGAGTGTCAAATAATAGTAAACAACATTAAATGCAATAGTTAAGCTATTTTGAATGTTGCAAAGTTTATCATAAAGTTCATCTTTATTTCCGAACACAAGATGTGCTCAGGTACACAATGCTCGAATAAGTATCCATTCACTCTATGACTCCTACTTGGGTAAAGATATGGAGCTACAAAACATGTGACAAACTTATGACAACAAATTCTCTAAATAAGATATGGAGCTACGAGGTAAAGATCGGTACCAGTCTAAGGCTTTTCTGGTTAAGGACATTGCAAACACTCGCAAGATTACATGGGGCCATGCTTGAAGTAAAAGGCTTTCAGTTCTAAATGTCACTAGGTGGGCATTTGGGTCTCCTTCTCCATTGTACTTGGTCAGTTGAGGTAATGAGACTCCTTTTGGCAAGGTTAAGGGTGGAACTAAGGGGTCAATTGGGTCATCTTGATAAAAATCTAGTACTTTGACTTCCTCATTGTTGAAAGTTTTAAGGCATTTTAATTCTTCTACTAATGAGTGCATCATTTTTTGTGTGTCTGCCCATTCTTGGGCGGTAGGCAAACCTGTGGCTTGAGTGAATTGTGGATGATAATGGTTTAATTGTTGCATTGTTTGTGGAAAGGCAGGTTGTTGGGCTAACATTTGTTGTGGTGGGATGGTATTCAAGACTGAGACTACCGGTGGGACCCACTGCCCAGCCACAGGTTGTGAGGTAACACCTTGAACATGTTGGGTAGGAGTAATTAATGGTGCCCTATGAATTTTCATCTGGGGTATGTAATGGGTGGATGTGGAAGCTGGTATGACTGATGGTATTCCAATTACTTGAGGTTGGAGGATTGACCTTGCGTTGGTTTGGGTGAGTTGTTGGGACTGTACTAGTGGAGGAATTATGGAAGTGGACGCATCAAAGTGAATGTTATTGAGTACAGAGAAGATAGGAATGGAATGGGGAACAGGTCCTCGAGTGTTTGCGAATGAAGGAGGAAGCATAGTTTCTTCCAAGAAAGGATGGAATAATGGGTTTGTGTGGGCATGGGGACTAACGGTATGGTATGATTTTCCATGTTCAGATTGGGTTGCGAAGTCATCTTTTTCATCTTGAGGCTCTATGGGAGGTAGCTGTAAGGCTTGACTTCTAGCCATGAGAAGTTGGGATATGAGTCTATGATGGTGTTCAGACAATGGGATCATGTCAAATGCTGAAGGGATGAACTCATGACCTCCTTTGTGGACAAATTCATATTCTCGCTTAGCTTCCCTCTCTACACGATCAATGGGCACATTGGCTTGGATTTTTACACAAATGAAGTTATATTGTTTAGGGCTTAGTGTGGCTTGCTTTGGCTGGATTATGGTATTAAACATGTTAGGCATTGGTGTAGAAGGTTGATCTAGATTCATATTCACAAATTGGGTTGTGAAAGTTGCTATTTTTAGAAAATGGCTAACTTTGAAAACAAAAAAAAAGAAAAGATAAAAAATTAAAAAAATGATTAAATATGTCGATAGTAGGAAAATGGATAAGTGTAAAAATAAAAGAAAAAAATGCTAAGTATGAAAATGTAGGGAAAAAAATGCCAAGTGTGAAAACTGCTAAAAATGGCCAACTCTAGTGCTACACTCGCTACGTTGGAGCTTGCTATGCTCTGAGAACTTGTTATGCTCTCTAGAACATCCAAAGTTTTGACTAAGTGCTAATCAAAAATGTAGACAGAAATGGTTAAGGCCCTCCTTCTAGTGCCAAAAACTGTACTGACCTAAATCATCGGTGTAAGGCTGGAATGGAAACAGACACCGAGAGATCATCGGGCAGCCATAGCTAACCCTGCCTTCGCTTGAGGGCAAGCTAGAAAAGGGAACGAAGGCAGAGTGCCTTGGATGGTTTGCACACAAATCAACCAAGGACTTCCCCGAGCGTAAGCTACAGCTAGTGCTGGGGTTATCGTAAACAGGATGTAAATGGAATGTAAACAATGATATGAAATGTAAATAAAGCGTACTGAATTATGAATGAAGCATAAACAAAGTTATATTTGTAAAGCATAAATAGAACTAAACAATGTAAATGGGAGGCAATAATGAAACTATATTATATTGTTTAAAAAGAAATGTGCACCGGTCAAAGCGTAGTTGCACACGTGTGGATGGAAAGTCAAATGCCTAGCCCCAAGATGATACAATTGTGATGATGTGATGATGAAAATGAGAAGTGCTTGGATGCCCACAGTCAGGTGTGCCACGTGCCCAAGGATTGCAAGTTCTGTCCTCCTTCAGAATTGCCAATCTCTCCAATCTTTGCCTCCAATCTTCTTCTTCTTCTTGTCCTCCTCCCTTGCCTTCCTTTAGTTCATGTGAATTGATAGGGTATTTATAGGGTTGGGCTAGGGTTTGGCTAGCATTTTCAAGAATAGAATCAATGGTTGGGAGATGAGAGAAAAATAGATCTAGTGACATGTGTCCCATGAATAGTTGGCACGAGTTGGATGTGTGTTGGCAATTTTCCTTCTTTGACCAGATTCAATGTATTTGTGTTGGATAGTTGTGCACGAGTTGGATGTGTGTTGGATATTTGCCTTCTTT
>MNCI01030046.1:106981-149001 GCA_015680685.1 Gnetum montanum | reverse complement strand
TAACCCCAGCGTCACCAAGTCAAAATGGCATATTTGAGGCCCAAATCTTAATTTTCTAGAGGCTGGGAGCTGCTAGGGACCTTGGTGAAGGTCATGGGGGGGCCTTGTGCTTGATTTCAGCCTATTTTGACTTAATTTTGGGGCTCCAAAAGTTAGTGACACTGATCCTTACGCTGCACAGCATCTGTTGAATCATGGGCCATCGGGGGCTATTTCGGAGGCCTCCATGTTTGGTCACGCTGTACTCATGTTGGGCAGCAGCATGACTTAGCTTGATTCTTGTCTAAAAGTGCTAGGCCAAAATTAGTGGTGTTTCAGGTAATAATAATAGGGAAATAATGTTATAAAAAATAGGCTGAGGGTAAGAAATGGTGGGTGTGAGCTGAGTCATAAATGAAGATTACAAAAGATTACACACGTGGGTCCTCCCCAAAGTAGGTTCTAACCTATAATGCCTTTGTGTAACCACACTTAAAGTGTCCATGGGCACTAGAAGGGTTAAATGTAATCCGCACTGACTTCACAAAACACACACATGTAATTATCACCAGAATGAGGTAAGAATTCTATGTTACACACGACACGAGCTACAATTACACTAACAGTAAGATGAGATAAACTAGAGAAAGGGATTGTAGAGATTGGGATATGAGGTAACTGACCTAGGGCATAGTGAATCCTACGTGTAAAGCATACTTAAGGTGTCATTAACCCGTCGTTCCAAGATCAGGACCAAGTCCATTCCTCTAATCAATGACATTGCATTATTTCATCCCACGATGAGCAACTATGAGAGTACCATAACAACAAGACGTATGATCAGTTAGTGTTTTATTCAAGGGAGGAGTGATTTTTGTTTTGTGACACTTCCTCTTTCTTTTTTATTCTTTTCTTTTTCTTTTTTTTTACTTTACTGAATCCACAGAAGTTGCCAGCCTTTAGGCATGGGTGCATGTCTTTCCAATGGGACCCCCTAGAACAGCATTGGATTTTTGAGTGCCCGTTTGATTACTCTTACTCCCATTTTTCATTAGATCTACAAGGATCTTTGTACAACCACATTGCATGATAACTTCCACAAATGTTACCAAAGAGAATTTGCAAGTCCCCTTGACGTCAAACCCTAATCATTCCCTTTTGGTCCATCCTTCTTCATTCTGGGTACAATGAACACAAAATTAATGTTAATTTTTTTTAAAATGTCAAGAATATCATTGTACCCTCAAACAGAACCTCTTATTTGTAGAATGGATGAGTGGATGTAATGGGCTCACTGTCCAAATAATTGATCGCTCAAGACTTGACAACATAGAACACACCTCAACCAACGATCCACATGAGTGTTTTATTCATAGACGAGATTACTTATATATATATATAACATAAAAGGACAAATAGATAAAAATATAAAACAAGAAATGGAAAAATGAAAAACTGGAAAACAAAAAGTTGTAAAATTAAAGAAAAGAAAAGTGGTTATTAATCCTGCTTGTTACTAAAATAGGGGATATCCCCCATAACTAATCGGTTGAGGATGGCAAGGATTAATAAATGGAAGATGAGGATCCTTGCATGTTGAAAATATTGGAACTTGTCCATACTTACCCCATCGGGGTACACACACTTGATTATAGTAAGCATAGTGGGGCAACTTATACGATGTAGTTCCCGAATAACGAGTTGACCCACTATGATATTTGGGACTAGTAGATGGTATGCAAGGATCAGGTTGATGCCTTCCATGGTTGTGTTCATTAGGCCATATTGTTGTTGGAGTGTGGGTTGGTGGCACTAATGAAGTTACATGAGGCATTGGGTTTGAAGATAAGGATGCACCACAGTGTGGGACATGTGCTGAGTTGGAGGATGCAGTGGCCTCGGAATTGTTCTATCCCTTCTTAGGGTCATTTCTAAAGAAGGGACGCCTTCGATGTTGCTAAGGTCTCTCACTACTATTGGAAGTAGTAGCACAAGTAATGTTCGTGGGTTGTTGCTATGGTGCAGACACCTTAGGAACAATTGGTGGCGACATATAAGGAGGGAAAGGATGAGAATGTTGAAAGTTAGGAGGAGTATAAGGTACACAAGGTGGTGGTTGTGTTGAAGGCATGGGTTGATAGTATAGAGAAGAATGGTAATGTGGTGAGATAGAGTATGTTGACCCAGCTGGAGAAATAGGATGTTGAACAAGATAAGCGTTTAGGTTTAGATGATATATGAAGGGTGTCTCCAGTTTAGTGGTGGCTTCCCCCACTATTGGGATTGTTGCCACTGTTATTGAACACAGTATCTCTATACAAACTCTAGGTGTAATGTGTTTTTCCAATGCTCATGTAAATGTAACAATATTGGGCATTGGCCCTTGGGGTGATCGTACAGGCATATGTTGCATTCATACGTCTGATTGGCAATTAAGCTCTTATTTTCCTTATCCCTTCTATCCGATTGTCTAATGTTTTGTCCTACTTCTTGGGTTGTCAAAACTCTATCTCCAATAATATCGATAAATTCTCCATACTTTTTATACGTCCATTCCAACATCTTATTGATCTTTGCCTCGACTTCTTCTAATGATTATTATACTAGCAAAGATGGTTCTTTCTCCTTATGATAAGTTGATTTCTCCTTTTTATCATCATGGACCTTTGTTAAGTTGAGATTTTGGTCCCGTTGATATTTTTCACCCCTGTCCCATCTAGCCATTTCTCCTTCTTCTTTTGCCACCTGCTTAATAAGCTCTTGGACTTGATGGGTTCATAGTTCGTATAATTGGCCTTGGGCATACATCCCTAGGATTTCTCTTGTTGTATCATGAAGCCCATCAATAATATGGTACATTAGCCATTCCTTGGAAAACCCATGACCTGGACAATTTTTTAACTTGCGTAATATCTTTCTAAGGCCATGTCCAAGGGTTCATGTTGTGCTTGTTTCCATCCTTGGATTTGTTTCCTCAAGGCTAACACTCTTGCATCGGTTTGATATTTTTCGTTAAGACTTCTACCATTGTCGACCAACTTCATATTGAATTTGGTTTTAACGATCTATACCATACTTTTGCTTGGCCAACGAGTGTCATAGGAAAGAGCTTAAGTTTTTGCCACCTATTATTAATGTTATTCCATGTATAGGCATCATAGAAGGCTTGTAAATGTTGATACGGGTCTAAGTCATAGCCTCCTGAAAAAGTAGGGAAGTTGTTTAAATTAAGCCTAGGTAGACGGCTCTCTTTACAATGCCTACGTGAGATTCGAATAGCCTCCTATATTTGGTTTAAGCTTGTAGTGGTCAGTAGGGGTTCATCATCATCGTGTAAGTTATGCTTTCGTGCATTAGGATGACATTGCTTTTGTTTATGTTTATAAGAAACCCCCACTTTAGGTTCTGTACTCCAATCTTCATCATCATATAGTTCGTTGGTTCTCTAATGAACTTCCTCACTAGGTGTGGAATTGTCATGATCTTGTAGGAGAGGCATAGTTGTGAAATTGTGTGTGAATTTAGATGTGACTTTTTATAACTATTTCTTCTAAAAGATATATTGTTAAGTCCTTATATAGTGACCTTGTATGATATAACTAATCTAGATAACTAGCACTATCCCCAGCAACGGCACCAATGATGAGTGGCGAGGTACCCCTACACTCAACCATACAAATACGAGTGTTACACACGCGATTCAGTCAAACTCCACAGACAGACTAGTTGTGGCATCTAGACAGTTAGCCTTAGGTCACAGTTCGTTGTCTTCCCACTTGGACTAGTATTATCTTTGTCACGTATGGTTTAGTCTAGAGTGAGGTGTATGATGTGGTTTCTAATCTAACACTACTCCTAATGGAAAGTAAGATTCACTAATCTAGAAGAGAAAGGGTGAAAGAATCTAGCTAGCCTAAGTGCAATGAGCATCCGTTCCTTGATTACTCGTACACATCTTGGACTTCATGCATGACTACCACTAGGATTACCAAGCGCAGATCCTAGGTATGCTACTAGGTTACCAAGTAGTCACACTTAAATGCTCGTAATCAAGTCATACTCATTCCACGTTTTAACATGAGTTTAAGGGTGAGAGACATTAACTAGGAAAGTAGTAAATAATAATAAAAATTAAATAATTAAATAATTAAACTAAGTGAATGCTGTAATGATGAAGTAATCTCAATCTTTATTTCCGGTCATATGTGCGTCCAAGTACATCACACTTGAATAAGGATGTCGTACAATTACAATCACTACACTGCAGGCATACATGAAGAGGAAAAAGGTTGAGAGAGAGAAAATGAAAACTAAAATCAAAACTAACTCTAAAAACTCACTAATGCCTGACTAATCTTTCTACCTCTTATTTATAGATGAGGAGATAGGCTACGATATCGCAGCCTTGCTCCTCACACAATATCGCGTACGCGATATTGCAATCACCCAAAACACAACTCATCAATAGCTAGAGTTATAAGATTATAAGGCCATTATTTATGAGAAGTTATGACTATAGAATCTTTGAATTCTCACATGACTATATTAATCTCAAAATCATGCACAAAAGACTAAAATTAGCTACAAATAACTATTCATTTGGTAAAAAAATTTTGAACTAAAAATTATAGTTGTCAGATTACATGGTACGAAGGAATAATTTAGGGAAAAAATAAAACACAAAATAAGCCTTCACAAGAGTTCACCCATCCTAATCTTACTTTAACATAAGTGCACTTAATTTTCTAATTTTTCCACCAATGGATATTACTTCACTCTTTTTCTAAATTGTTAATAAGTTATCATGTTTTTCATATTGAAATTTTTCTTAACTATTATTTTAGAAAAATTCCTAGCCCTCTTCTGTGAGATATATGATAATAGTATAGATTGACACCCATCAATACGTCCATCTCTACCTCCTAGCATCCAAGAGGTAAAGGATATAGGTGTAGATGGGTTACTTTCCTTATATGGAAGAAAGGGTTTGGGGAAAGGGTTTCTTGTTGCTATTTCTAGTGAAATATTTAGCACTAAAGACAACTTGGTTAGTATCTATAATTATAGAGGCATTAGTGGAAGCAACTATAGGATGGTGACTATGGTGCATTAGTAGTGGAGTGGCAGGTAAGGTGGGCTAGGTATAATTAGTAGCAAGCCTCACAAAGCTGACGCAATGGACTCATGAAGAAGCATGAGAGAAGATGGATAGCAAAAATAGCAAACAATCAAGAATGACATGCAAAAATAGTAGATGGTACATCATAAATAACATAAAAGAACACATTGTTGTGGAAAAAAGCACCAACATTTGTTGTTGCATGACGAGGTAGCATAACCTGATAGGGTGCATGTAACACCTCCCTTAACTTAGGCTTAGGCTAGAAAGATATTACTTTAAAAAAATATACAACTTATTAAAGTTTCTTCAAATAGCTAAACAAGGATTAATTTGCATAAAATGGTAAAATATATAAACCATTTAAAACTAAATAGAAGCCCCTTATATAAAAAACTTGTATTGTACACTAAGTAATGATAGTTTGCAGGATTATATGACCATAGAAAAATCACATCAAAATTATAACCAACAAAAATAAATTAGTATAATATAACTACCCTTCTAGGACCCTACCTTGGTGGGATGAGCATTGAGCCTTCAAGTAATAATTCTTATAACTAATGCACAAAACTTCTAAACGTTAAAAATTAATATCAAAGTCATAGACATATTCAAAATTTCAAACATCATGTCATGAGATTAAATACCAAAAATATAAATAAATAAACTACAAGTAAATCCATGGACTATACCAAAGACTAGAAAATTACATCCATATTGCACCAACCAAAAGAGTACTAGAACAAAATAGTAGGAATATTGGAAATACATATTTTTCATAGAACCATATTTCTAACCTAAAATCTCTAATTTCTAAATTTTAAGCTTTCAATCGAGAGCCATTATCATCCCCACTAACACATGTTTCACCTAAGATGAAAAATAAAGGAAAAAAGTAGTTACTAGTATTAGCCTAGTGGTACAGGTTTTATCTTGATAAACTTGAGGTCATAGGTCTGACTTTACTAGGTAGCACTTAGTTATAAACTTCTATAAATCCTCCTCCCCCCTCCCCCACCCCCTTCCCCATTTTAATTGAATAGAAAAAATAAATTATAGCTCTTCCTTGATGGGTTCTAACATGGATATTATAAATTTGGAGAGTCACATACAAGGGTTACTCCATCATACACATGTTAGCATATGATATCATAATTAACAAGAATCAAATAATTATCAAGCATAAATAAAGAATTGCATCCACTATCACACATGAAAATATTCAATCATCAAAGGCTACCATCCACTCTCAGTTTTAGCATATTAATTCATTCCAAGTTGGATTTTTACTTAATATGCATATTAAGATTTTAATTGCATGCATCACTAGTATGCCTATATCATTTCATTCATGTCTCTTATATTTAGTACCAAGGAGCATCTAGATCCTACTAGTTTACATTTTTTTGAAGCTTTTGGAACTACCAAGAGTCAAGAGTCACCTACAAGATCAAAGGATGACACTACTCATTCTAAGATTTTCTATAACCAACCAATCTCTCCCTTGTGCTAGCTTCATGATCATCAACAATAAATAATAGCTTCATGAAATACATTAGAATCATTCAAAAAACATTAGCTACAATATTTGAGGATGGTGGAGAGCAAGCACACACATTCATATCTCTTGTCAAAGTATGTAAGAATATATTGCACAAGTTTTTGTCTACTCTTCTTAGGTTACCAGAATAGTAACAAGTGTTTTTTTATTATTCTTAGTTTTTAGATCAAAATTCAATAAATTTTGATATCTAAAACTTTGTGCATGTTCTATAGGAGGAAAGGATAACTCATTTCATGTTTATTCCATTCAATTCTCATTTCAAAGATGTGTTTGAGATGCCTTGGAACTTCTTGTTATTTGTTACAACCCTTACTAGAAGTCACATTGAATTAACATACATCGCAAGTTGTGATGAAAAAGTTATGACAAATAGGAACACCTTAAAACATGTCTAGATTATCATCAAAGATACAAAATTTCATTTCATAATAGTTGTAACTTAGATTTATAGTATGCAAGCCCAAATAGAGGAAAAATAGATAAGAAAAAAAAAAGGTATAAATGTAAATTATCAAACCCTAATGTTTACACTTCCAAATTGAAAAACTAATTAAATAATTATTTTCCAAACTTAGAATGAAATAAAACTCTATATAGCAATTGAATAGAGCAATAGAAATATACTGGTAAAAGTGATTCCATTGAAATTCCTCTAAATAATTAATTTTACAATTTTCATCCTAAACACATCGCATATGTATAACCTTAAAAAATCAAAACCCAAAAGGAAATTAGGTATAATAAAATTTTCAACTTGAGATTGATGCACTCAAAAATCTTTCTGTGGTTGAGATCCTCCTATTAATTGCTAGATCCTATTATCAAAAGCAAGATCATTATCAAATCAATATAGAAAACAAGGAAATGAAACCTTTGAAACCAAGAAGTACTTATGTAGATTTGGAAGTGTTGAACATGCCTAGGTTGTGGCTTCTTCTTTTACTTTGATAAAGTCTTCCTCTTTGACTTTATCTCTTAGATAACAAGAAGGAAAATGGATGGCCTCTAATGCAAGGAAAGCCACATGTTTATATGCATGACATACTAAGGTTTGGTTAACAAGTAATTCTAATGGATGACTAAAATCTAGGAATAACTTGTTTCTTAAATCTAAAATTAAAACATGTATTTTATTTCCAAAAATATTTTATTTTTAATATCCACTCATATTATTTAAGTGAAGGAGAATGTTAGAATCTTGAAATAATTATAATATAGGTACACCCTAAGATATATAGTTCAATTAGAACTTTCTATCTTAGCATTGCCCACTAAAATCAAACCCTTGACTTAAAGCTTTTAAATCAAGAGTCTTATCGCTAGGTTAACACCTCGTTGTTATATTTGCATATATATATATATATATATTGAGAATAAGGGGAGGAAGTGGAAGGGGGAGAATGTTGTATTCTCAAAAAAAGGAATAATAATATTTAAAAAATTGAATACATCAAAGCATTGAAGAGAGAGTCTAAAGAAAAACCCAATAGTTTTGGGGATGCCTTTTCAAGTTTTCATTCTTACAACCAATCATGAAAAAATTTTCCTCTCAGGTAGGAAAAGAATCAAAAGTGACCTCATGGATATTCACTTCTTACTAAAGGATTTCTTATAAAGAGAAAGAAAATTCTCTCTCAAGAAAAAAAATAATACATCAATCAAAGATAAAAAATAAATAGCAACACAAGCTTAAAGCTTTCCATTCTTGAGTCTCCAAAATGAAAAGGAATTAATATTGTAGAAAATAAGGTAATTGTTCAGCTTTCATTGGTAGCTTTTTTCCTTGAAGTTGTAGCTAAAAAGTGACATCTTTGAGAATTTAGTAGGCATATGGGTCATAAGCTACAACAGGTCTTGTGTTTAAACCTCCAACAAACTCCCCTTAAGCTAAGTTTGTATTTCTACCATTTTTATGTAAGAATAAAATATTAAATTAATCAAAGATAAAAGCATACGATGAAATATCACATGTAAACACATCACAATCTTGATGTATAATAGCATGTGTTAAGGGGAGGGGGTGGTGTTGGAACCAAAAATAGTTATAATATCCCAAGATATATAATTCAACATTGTCCAATAGAATTTAACCCATGACTTGGACATTTCAAATCAAGAGTCTTTACCACTAGGCTAACACCTCATTGTTAGACTACTAGGTGTCATGACTGATTCTTAAGACCTATCTACTAAAATATCCCAAACAAGGTTTGCACACATATGCTTTATAAGTATAAAATATAATATCCAACATAGGAAACCACCAAATAATGATGATGATAATAATAATAATAAAATTTAATAACTAAATTGAAAGTTATCTTATGATAACAATAGGGTAGGAAAAACATATCAAAGTTCAAGTTATAAGAAATACCAACAAAAAATGGGAGTTTTAGAATTAGGGTATTATAGCACACTACCTTGTTCAGGGCTTGTGTAGCCTAGTAAGACTACATTACCTTGTGTTGGGCCTATGTAGTTTACTAGGGTATGTAGCCTTGGAATTTTCTATTTTTATTTTTGATATGCTAGGAGAGGCATGGTCGCTTATGGTCTACTAGCATGAGACTACTACAACACCATATGTGGTAGGTGTTGGTGTAGGATTACAACCCTACTCCAAGATAGTTCAGATAAATCATTTTAGATGGCTTTTGGTCTTTAGTTCTACTAAGGCATGGATACCTCCAAATAGCTTTTGCTAGTTTAAATGATCTAATTATGGCTATATTGAAACACCTAATGAAACATCAACAAGAAGCCTGATAACTAGAATCTACATTGTAATTTGATAGAAATCTGAAGGTAGACATAATTACCTTGTTTTCCGATCAAAAATACTACCTTGTGGCCTTGTTTTGGTAAATTTTAGGCATTTTTAATGTGTAAAAAGTGAGGTTTGTAGCTGACATGATAGAAATACCATTTATTTTAGCTTGTGGAGGCCAAAGTGCTTCATACACTATGAATAATTAGCCTTCTCGTCCCACATGTTGTACATTCTAGCCACACACACTATGGTAGCATGTGGAGCTAAACTTGTACACGAGATGCAATTTGGGCCATGAAAATAGTCTAAATATGCTACCAAAATTTGGCAACAAAGGTGAAAAAATGTGGGTGGCTCACACACTAAAATTTGAACCATAAAATATTTCATACGTTGTAAGAAATTGACCTTTTTATCTCACACACTACACATTTTAGCCCCACACACCATGGTAGCATGTGGGGCAGTGTGTGGAATTTGGGCTTTGAATTCATATGCTACAAATTTAAGTCATAGAAATTGTTGTAGTATGTGGGATAGCGTGTGGCACTTGGGTTTTGAATCCACATACTGCACTTAGGTCCAAGAATACCTAGTAATGCTCCAAAATTATAACAGATGCCAGCATAGCAGATCTAAAGCCTATTTATACCAGATCTAGCATCATTTCTAGGATCTTTTTGGGAAAAAATTTGCAGCACACTTGCACCTAAGAGATCATGTAGTAGCAATGAATCTTTTGCACTATCAGAATATGAGCTTTTGCAATCATTACTGAATGCAAATCAGGTGAGAGATTAGTACAGATTAAGTGCAAAACACACCCTACCATTCACTCTAGATTCTAAGGATATTTTTTGGATTTTCAAGCTTCTAAAGCTTTCTGATATATATCTTCTTAACCCTCCTTCACTAACATTTTCTCAATATTTATGATAAATCTTGTAGTATTTTCTTATTTCATCATATTTTCTCGCTTTCTATTCCTATTTTTTAACTACACTTCACATTTACCTTCTTTTGTTTGTTTTTATTTTACAATGCCTAGAAATAGATTTCTTAAGTCCTTAGATGAGTTGTCACACTATTTAAGGTGCTTCAGATACTTTTTACAGCTTGTGGATCCTAGAGTTAAATTGTTTCGCATGCAATTTTTTGGTTTCTAACATTGATTTTTTCTATTGTTATAGTTTTTGGTGCTAAAAGAAGGGACTTCACCTAACTTCTTAGCCCAAAAAACCCCACCATTTGATACTAAAATTAGTTGCATCAAAAAAATTATTACTCTTTTTTACAATTACAGTGTGTAGCGTTGTCGCTATTCCTTGCATCTTAGAACTCAGAAACTAGTTTTTGTTGTTCTAGTGCACAATGTTACCTCAACTTCCTACATTTATAGTTAAAAAATTAACTTTTGTAGTTGCAATGCATAGCATTACCTCTGTTTGCTACACTTAGAATTTTATAGGTAAAACCATTACTTTTACTATTGCAACATATAGTGTCTTCTTTGCTCTTGTTTCTATACATGCTAAACATTTTTTAATTTTTTCTTAGTTTTATACATTGTTCAAAATTGTTATTTTAGATGCAATTGTAGTTTCACATATGATGAGACACGATTCACATGTGCCACGATATCGCGTACGTGATATCGTGGTCCGCCGCCAAATCTATAAATAAGAGGCGGCACTCCCCTTATTTCCCATCCTAGGCTTAAAGTAGGGAAACTCTGGCAGATTGATCACTCTAGAGATAGAATATTTTCTATGTGCCCACAGTAGGAGTCCCCAAGTGAACGGATCTTTATTCAAGCAGCTTTGTACCTAAACGCAAGTTGTGTACGGCAATAAAGACGAGCTTTGTGGATAAACCTTGCAGTGCATGGAATAGGTTTTATTACATGTTATTTCCTACCTGTTATTTATTACCTGCAATAGCGCAGCATGAGTATGACTTGATTACAAGCATTGATGAATGTGTACAACTAATCAAGGAATCGGCTGCTCATCGTGATTAGGTTCTCTCACCCTCAACTCCTAGAATGCGGAATGAGTACGACTTGATTACGAGCATCTAAGAATGTGTACGGCTAGTCAAGGAATCGGCTGCTCATTACATTTAGGCTAGTTAAGTGCCTCAGTGCAGCCACTTCAAGCACGTGCGTTACGTGTGGTGATCCCAGTAACAATTAGTGTTTGGTAGCCACAGTTGCATAGTTCAGGGTGTGTACGGTAAGTGGGAATGGATGCTAACGCTAGTTAATTTAGACTTAGTCCTTAGTTAGAGTTAGCTAGTTTCTCAACCCTTTACCCCAATAGCATAGGAGAAAAACTTTTAAAAACTATAAAAATCATATACCTCGGACTTACTTAACCATACACCGTGACAACTACAAGTAAGTCTAGGAAGACAACGAATGATTAACCCCAAGTGTTCCACGGGGCATGTAGGCATTTAGTCTGCGGAGTTCGACCAGATCGTGCATGCTACGCTCGTTTCGTATGGTTGAGTGTAGGGGTACCTCACCACTCATCATTGGCGCCATTGCCAAGGACTAAGTGTTTTTGCGCTAAATAGAACATAAGGGATATCACTCACATCGTTGTGAGCCTTAATGAACCTTCGGGTTAATCAAAAGAGTAAATTTATATAACGATGAATTAGCACACCAATAACAATGCCTTCTTCTCATAAGAGTAACTCACCACCTAAGGACCATACACGAGACAGTCGGCAACATAAAACACATAACCAAAATCAACCAAGTCCTAAACAATATAAGATGACATATACTCATCCCGATGAGTATATCCCTAGTTTTACCTTTATTCTCCATCAAGACGAACAGCTGCGATGGAGAGATTTGCAAGGTAACATTGTGTTACCCCCAAACCGATTAATCTCTCGCATGCTTTTCCATGCCTTGACATAGATTGGCATGCAAGAACTATTTGCTGAATATGTTTTTGAAGACTTTGAGATGAGGGATTACCATCCCACAGACATGCAACATATGAGGGACTTAAGGCAAGAGAGTCAACATACTTTTCTGAAGAGCAAAGCCCCGCACGTCCTTAGCGAAATAGGAGATGAGGAACCCCTTATCAAAGGTTCTTTAACAAATGATGTTCCCCCTCCTAACGATGGTGAGGAGGTTGGGTATCAGAACCTATGATCAACGATACATATCCCTGGTTCTGATGCCTATGAATACCAACTATTCATAGAGGGAACAACCACTCATGCTAAGGATGAGCACTTAGATCGTCACCATGACTGGGGCCGTAGTAGCCGAAGAGAAGGCAAGAAACATCATCATGGCACTGGTTCCCCTTCTTCTTCTCCTTCATCCCATCACTCACCCTCTCCTTCCACATCCGGGTGCAACCATCATGAACATAAAGGTGAGGATAAAGGTAAGAAGGACGAAATACCTCGATGGGAAAGTCGAGAGAGAGCACAAGGGCAAGGACGTAGGGAGAGTAGGGAACAACGTAGACATCACAGGCATCATGAAAGAGATGATCATGATGAGCCCCTACTTGCAACCTGAAGTATGCTTGACATCATGGAGGTAGTTAGGATTCCCACAAGGCATTTAAAAGATAGTCGGATCAAAAGATTAGACATGAACAATATCCCACGATTTGAAGGGGGATATAATGTAGATCCACAAAATCATTTACAGGCATTCCACGATGCCTGTGCCTTGCAGAATATAAAAAATGAGTGGCAAAAACTTAAGTTGTTCCCAAGGACACTCACCAAAGAAGCAGAGAGTTGGTATAGGTCCTTAGAACCGGAAACCATTAGGAGGTGGAGTACGATGCTAGAACTGTTCAACGAGAAGTATCAAACGTACTCCAAAGTGTCCAATTTGCGTAAGTAGATCCAAGGCTAGAAGCAAGGTACATATGAACCCTTAGATGTTGCCATGGCCCGCTACTACACATTGTTACATCATTGCCCGGGCCATGGGTATGCTCAGTGGGATCAACTTCGCCACATCGTGGATGGGCTAAGGCATGAAACTAGAAGAACCCTTGGAACTTATGCCCAAGGGAGACTCTCATAACTTAGAGCTTATGAAGTACATTGCTTCTTGGAACAAGTAGCAAAAGAAGAAGGTGAGCTACACAAAAGGGAAAGTGTGGAAGAATACAACCGCGATCCCTCCCTTCGAAAGAAGGGAGTGAAGTTTTGTGATGAAGAGGATCAGTCACCAATCGAAGAGTTGGTGAACCAGAAAACCTTGCCAATCCAAAAGTTAATAATAGAAATAGTAGCTAAGGTAGATGACGTATGGAGTTCCTTACACTCTAAAATTGAAATTATCTTAAAAATTGTAGAAGAATCTAAGGTAGAACAAAGTAGTGACAAAGATAAGAAAAAGTGGAGAGATTTAAGCCCTGCACATAACAAGGGTAAGGGAAAAATCACTAACTCCGATGTGGCTATGGACTCTGACACAGATGATGATGGTGGATGTGAGATCTGCCACTATGACCATCCTAAGGGATGTTGCCCCATTATCTCACATCTAAAGAGTTTGGGGTGTATGCGCTTAATCCAAGACTCAACCAACAGCAAACACCCCAAAGGTTACCTTATCCACAAGGTAACCCAAGGCAGTTCCACCAACCACTAACGTATTATCCAAGTGGAACTCCACCACAGTTGATCAAGCAGCATCAACAGTGGTAATATCCACAGTCATGGGGGATGCCACCGCCAACACAATAGTACCCTTACTGGCAGCCTAATCCTTATGGTTATTATGGGCAGCAGTCGATTTCCCAAGGTGACTCTATGGATCACATAAACCCTCCACGTTACTACCGAGTTCAGGAGTATTTTAGCACTCCTCCTTCGGGAAACACTCCATACCCACACTATCCTCAAAATCCATCCGCATCTCTTGCGCCAGTAGCCCCACCACCAACTGCTCCAACAAAGCCTAGAGTAATTCCCACTCAACCACGACAAACCAACACTGCGAGGGCTCCCAACCCTCAATTCTCAGTTGGTTCTAACAATCATACATCAAAAAGACCTTTCCTTAGGATCAACAATCCAACCAAACCCTTGCCTTTACAAGCGGTTGAGCATCTAAACACCTCCATACCAAATAAGGTTTCGGGAAACCCTTTAACAGAGAAATCGCGTCCAATGCATACAGTTATGTTAACACATATAGTAACTGACTGGATTAAGGTCAACCACCTTCCAAAGAAATTATCAGATCCATGAGTCCCCCTAGTTTACCTCCAAGTCACTGGGAATGAACCCCATAAGGCTCTCCTCGAGTTAGGTTTCAGGGTTACTTAATCTCACAAGAACTGTATAAAACCTAGAACCTACCTCCCCTCAAGAAGAGTAATATTCACTTAGAGCTGGCTGACCAGTCCATCACTGTTCCTTTGGGACAGGTTGAGGACATTGTTACCACTATGGGTGGTTGGTCATATCCAGCCGATTTCCTAGTGATTCAAATAAACAATGACAAAGGGGATTTCCCAATTATAATGGGAAGGGCATGGCTGAATACAATCGATGCACACATAGGAATCTGCAACCTTTCCCTGGAAATATTCAAGACAAATACTTTTGGAAAAATTGAAAGGAAAAGAGTTCCATGCATCACATATAGTGACACAGGGTGTCATTGCGTGCAGAAATCATGGGTGATGCGAAGTTTAACATTGCCTGCATGCAATTGGTGCGCACAGGATATTGACATACAAAAGTGCCTATATGCGGCAGCCACACAACAAGAAAACACCCAATGGCTGATGGCTGATAAAGAGAACAACTCGACAACTTGCATGGAACTAGCTGAGGGAATAACTAGTGCTTACATTGAAAGCACAGATGTATTAGAGCAAGTCCGTTGCCAACTTCCAGCCCTTAACTCCGAAAACATTAATTGGGGAAAGTTGGAGATTCCTGAGGAGTTTAAATAAGAGCCCCTAGATTTAAAACTGTTGCCCACTGGTTTGGAATACGTGACCCTTAAAAATGGAAAATCGGTGATCATCAACGCAAAGCTCGTACCCAAGCAAAAAGAAAGTTTGCTAAAGGTGATAAACAAGTGGTCAACAGCCTTTGCCTGGTCATACCCTGAACTAACCGGAATAGATCCTAGGATATGCCAGCATAGGATTTACACATATCCCTCTATGAAGCCTCACAAGCAACCCTAGAGGTGATTGAACCCGAAGTTAAAACAACTAGTGAAAGAGGAGCTAGAGCAGCTTCTCAAGGCTGGGTTCATTTACCCTATCGCTGATAGTGAATGGGTTAGTCCTCTTGTAATCGTACCGAAAAAAGGAGGTAAATGAAGCGTATGTATAGATTTTAGGCTATCAAATATCACAACATTCAAAGATCACTTCCCATTGCCATTTCTTGACCAAGTCTTAGACACTATAGCAGGGCATCGCTATTACAGTTTTCTGGATGGATATAGTGGGTACAACCAAATACGAATTGTGCCAGAAGACCAAGACAAAACAACGTTCACTAGTCCTTGGGAAACGTTTGCATACAAACAAATGCCTTTTGGCTTGTGCAATGCACCTGCCACGTTCCAACGATTAGTTCTAAGCATCTTTCAACAACAAATTGGTAACGGAGTAGAAGTCTTCATGGATGACTTCTCCACTTATGGGACGAGCTTTGATCAAGCCCTCGACCGATTAGAGCAAGTATTAAAACGATGTGTCGAAACCAACCTAAAGCTCAACTAGCAGAAGAGCCATTTGATGGTTCAAGAGGGCGTCATCCAAGGGCATAAAATTTCACAATCAAGAATTGAGGTGGATCTGGAAAAAATTAAGTCATCCAAGGAATTACCCGACAACCAGAAACCGTTAAAGACATTAGGTCATTCCTTGGACACACTGGCTACTACAGGAGGTTTATTAAGAACTTCTCCAAAGTTGCCAAACCGTTGGTGGAATTAACAAAAAGAGATGCACCATTCGAATGGACCAAGGAATGTGAACGAGCATTTTAAACCCTCAAACAGAGGCTTGTGGAAACACCCATTCTACAAGCCCCTGACTAGTCCAGGTCGTTCCATATCATGACCGATGCATCTAATTATGCCCAAGGAGCTGTACTAACACAATTAGATGAACAAAAATGACCTTATTACATCCACTATGCTAGTAAGAGTATCACCGGTGCACAAAGCAACTACACGACTACAGAAAAGGAATTAATGGCTATAGTGTTTGCACTGGAAAAATTTAGGCACTATGTATTGGGTTACAAAGTATACATCCATACAGATCATAGTGCAATTAGGTTCCTTATGAACAAGCCAATACTTAGTCCACATATCATACGTTGGTTGGTAATTCTTTAGGAGTTTGATTTAACAATAGTAGACCGCAAAGGCACTGAGAATGTAGTCGTCAATCACCTATCTCGGTTGCATTGGAACAACAAAGAGGATGAATATGCTGTATCTGACCATTTTCCTGATGAAACCCTCTTTGCTAGTGTAGTAAATGATCAACCCATGGAAATAAATTAGTATAGTAGCATTCTTACTTATCTCACTTCCCAACAAATACCACAGGGATTGGACTTTAGGAAGAAACAATAATTTCTTCACAAAACCAAGTACTTCATGGAAATCAAGGGATAACTTTATAAAGTCTATCCTGATGGCTTAGTTCGATGGTGTGTACCCAATCAAGATCAATTAAAACTTCTCTAGGATGCTCATAAGGGCCCCTGTGGGGGTCATTATGCTAGAAGACGAATGGCTACCAAGGTCCTGCTTGCAGGATATTATTGGCCAACACTATTTCGGGACGCCCATCATTTCGCCCAATCCTGTGAGCGCTGCCAACGTGATGGTGGAATGACTCCTAGAATGGAGGGTCCACAACAATGGATTCAACCTTTAGAACCCTTCGATATCTGGGGAATAGACTTTATGGGGCCTATTACACCAATGTGCAACGGAAAGGCATATATCATCATTGTTGTTGATTACTTAACCAAATGGGCTGAAGTAGTCGCTATAACAGATTGCACATCATCTACAGCTACATGATTTGTACAACAACAAATCGTTAATAGGTTTTGTGTGCCACGTGCACTCATTTCTGATAATGGAACATATTTTACGGGTGCAACCTTTCGCAAAATGATGCAACGCTTAGGGGTTCAGCATAAAATGACCACACCTTACCACCCCCAAGCTAATGGTCAAGCCAAGGTTACTAATAGGGAGATTATAAGAATATTAATGCGAAAAATTAGAAAATTTAGGCGAGACTGGAGCACAAAACTGAATGATTCTCTTTGGGCGTATCGCTCCACTTGGAAGCTCCCTACAGGATATTCTCCCTCTGAGCTAGTGTACGGGAAACTACTAAAACTCCCCATACCGAATGAGCTCCATACACTATCCATGGCTTACAAACTTCACCTGGATCTCGACCTAGCACAAAAACAATGGTTAGCAACTTTGAACGTGTTAGACGAGAATAGATTGGTTGCACTATCGTTAAATGAGTTGCACAAGGCACCCAGTATACAGCGTCATGACTTAAGGATCCGAAGGTTTAGGTACCAACCATAAGATAAGGTCCTTTATTGGAATCCCATGCATGTACCACAACGTACAAAGTTTCAAACCTTATGGGAAGGATCTTATATTATTCATACAACCTTCCCCTCTGGAGCCATGATGATATATAAGCCTGACAGCCCGGATAAAAGGTTATTGGTTAACGTACAACAAAAAAAACCTTTCCTTGAACCCACAACAGCCAGTACAAGTTACACATCCACTAGCGGGCAACCTCGCTCATTATTTTGGATCTCTCCCTTACAACTCAGTCATGGGGGAGATGGCCACCTATGCTAATTATATGGGGCCCTCAGTTCTTTTTCAATTTTTGTTTTACATGTTTTTGTCTTACACATTTTTGTTTTACAAATTTCTTTAACTTTTCTAATTTTTGTTTTACAGATTTCTTAAACTTTTCTAATTTTTGTTTTACAACTTTCTTTAACTTTTCTAGTTTTTGTTTTACAACATCATTATACTTTTTCCATTTTGTGTGTGTGCGTGTGTGTGATCCACCCTGTAAGTTTGTCACCCAATAAGTGTTCGAAATGATGGTGTGAACTGTTTTCATATTGATGGCTAATGTTTCGTTTTTACCTTTAAGTCACAATGTTGATACTAAGGTATGTTTCTTTTCATATGGCAGGCAATGAGACCACTTCATCCATCCATCCACCAGTTTCTATGGTCTCTCTCAGCTTGGAAATGTATAGTCCCCTTCCAATAAGAACTTAAACGAATCGGTGACTGGGTATTTCTCAAACAAAGAAGGACTCAAGGATTGAAAAGGGTGTGACTTCAAGGGAACTTGATGCTTTTATGTTGATCATTCTCTTGGGTGCTTGTATTTTTTCTTCTTAAGTTTTCTTGCCGTTTCGATGTTACCCAATTATCGGAAGTTGAGTCAATAAAAATAAATGAAAAGTGAGAATTCAAAGCACACCCCTTAGACAAAATAAAACTTGGGCTACAAGCACTGGTTATGGAACCAAAAGTGTTCCCTCTAACTAAGGCCTTTCTCGCTTCCCATTCCCTTCTTTGTTTCGTTGGAATGGTGGTGGGTCTTGGAGGACGCATTCTTGTTACTTTAAGAGGATGGTTCGGCCAAATGCATTGATGCGAAGTCACTGGATGTGGTTGTTTTGAGGCTGGAGTTGGACTGAGACTTGCCAAGTCACATTAATCATGCAACACACAAGGGGCTGTACACCACCTTGTTCTTGGGATTCCATTCCATTCTCTTCTCTCCATTGTTCACCTCATTGCTGGTTGTATCATTAGTGTATATATTTTGGTTGATGCATTGTTTTCTTTTTGGTAAACGCTCATGGTTAAGCCTTTAACTCTTATTCCAAATAACATTCCTGGAGCCTACAGACTCTTTGAATGTGGGTTTGTCAGGGCATTCAGGGCATGAGCGTGCTTTGGGGAGGACCCACTGACATTCCTATTTGGAACATTAGTTAAATTCTTTCCCCTAACATTTTGCAATTAATTTTATTTTGTTCATTTCCATCTTGACATCCATTTCATCGATGCCATAGTTGCCCCTTTTTATCTATCTTTCTTACTCCTTTCCTTTCTCCATTCTAACGCTACCGGAGGTTTGCGATTAGTCATGGGGGTATGGGGCCCGATTTTTTTGATTTTCTCTTAGCCCCGAATTTTTTGATTTTCTTCCTAACCCCTACACCTTCAATAGTCATCATTAATATATTCCCAGATCCATATTAGCCATACCACAACCTATCCAATGAACTTACATCAAAGCAAGGTATCAATTACATGATGATTCATTTACCCTTGCTAATATAAGATTGTGTTGTGTGTGCTGATGGTGATCATACAAACAATGGATTGGATCTGGAGCAAACACTTGGAATGGAGCAACATTGAAGCAGCTATTCAAGGAGCAAGATCGATGGCACACTTATAGATGAACAATGAAGGCGTAATCTTGGTGTTGGCAGAAGCAACACTTCTTTCTCTCTCTCTTTCTCAGTTGCCAACTAAGGCCTGATGTCATTGTAATAAGGTGTTCACCCTTGTTGTCATGAACACCAGTTTTGTCAAGTCTTATAATGATGATCCGTTCACATGTCATCCCATTAGTTCCATTCCCCTCAATAATTCCATACCTTCCCAATATTATTGTAAGGAACTTGAGGACGAGTTTTCATTCAGTCATGGGGGTATGATGAGATGCGATTCGCATGTGCCGCGATATCACGTTATCGCATCGCATGCGATATCGCGTACATGATATCGCGTCGTCCCCTACGATGTTACGTATGCGATATCGCGGTCCACCACCAAATCTATAAATAAGAGGCGGCACTCCCTTTATTTCCCATCCTAGGCTTAAAGTAGGGAAACTCTGGCAGATTGATCACTCCAGAGATAGAATATTTTCCATGTGCCTGCAGTAGGAGTCCCCAAGTGAACGGATCTTTATTCAAGCAGCTTTGTACTTGAATGCAATTTGTGTACAGCAATAAAGACAATCTTTGTGGATAAACCTTACAGTGCATGGAATAGGTTTTATTACATGTTATTTCCTACCTGTTATTTATTACCTGCAGTAGCGCGACATGAGTACGACTTGATTACGAGCATTGACAAATGTGTATGGCTAATTAAGGAATCGACTGCTCATCGCGATTAGGTTCTCTCACCCTCAACTTCTAGAATGCGGAATGAGTACGACTTGATTACAAGCATCTAAGGATGTGTATGGCTAGTCAAGGAATCAACTGCTCATTACGTTTAGGCTAGTTAAGTGCCTCAATACGACCACTTCAAGCACGTGTGTTACGTGTGGTGATCTCAGTAACGATTAGCGTTTGGTAGCCACAGTTGCATAATTCAGGGTGCGTATGGTAAGTGGGAATGGATGCTGACGCTACTTAATTTAGACTTAGTCCTTAGTTAGAGTTAGCTAGTTTCTCAACCCTTTACCCCAATAGCATAGAAGAAAAAAATTTAAAAACTATAAAAATCATATACCTCGGACTTACTTAACCATACACCGTGACAACTACAAGTAAGTCTAGGAAGACAATGAATGATTAACCTCAAGTGTTCCATGGGGCGTGTAGGCATTTAGTCTGTGGAGTTCGACCGGATCGCGCGTACTACGCTCATTTCGTATGGTTGAGTGTAGGGGTACCTCGCCACTCATCAACATACTACAAATTTACAAGCTATAGCTTCACACGTTATAGCTTTACAAGTTAAAACTCCACACACTATAGTGTCATAGAGTATAACCTTTCCATATGCTATAGCTTCATAGGTTAGAACCTTTTCAAATGCTAGAGCTTCACAGGCTATAGCCTCATACACTACAACCTTCCACATGCTATAGCTCCACACGCTACAACTTCACAAGCTATAGCATCGTATGCTACAGCCTTCCATACACTACAGCTTCACAAGCTATAGCCTCATATGTTGTAACTTAACAAGCTATAGTCCCCCACATTGTGAAAGTCTCACATGTTGTAGCTTCATATGCTATGAAGTTTCACATGTTGAAGCTTCACACATTGAAGCTCCATACATTGTGAGCTTTATACACTACAAGCTAGAGCTTTTTTAGAATGTTAACAACCTTAGAGAACATCTAATATATTTGACCAATTAATTGGTTTCATATGTTTTATGCTTCTTTTTTCAACTATTCTACCACACAACATAGTTTTCATGGCCTCAAACTAGGAATCTGCCCATGTATATGACCATAAGGGCCTAACTGTAGTGGAGTGTAGGGAGTATATTAAGTAGTTAGGACTTAGCCCAACACATGTAAACATTGATAAGAAATACTATAACTTCATATGCATGAAAATCCAAGTGGTTTTGTACATTCCACTCAAAGATTTTGACTCTAGGCATCATTACAAATTGAACTATAAGGATGAAAAGGAATATATCCCTTCACTGTATGACCACATCAAATTATCTAAATTTTACATGCACTTGTTGCTACAATTTGTTAGTATAGATTAGGACAGTGAAGTAAGTGAAAAGGCTAGTTTAGGATCCCATCTAGAGGATCAAGACAAGTTTGAAGTTAAGTACAAGCTAGATATGTTTTTAGGGGACCTTTTCCTATTATCTATCCTAGAGGTAACCATGTTCAACCTTATGCCTCCTATTTTCAATAGTGAACCAAAATCCTCTTTTGATCTCTATGAACCCAAGTTCCTAACCCACTTCCTTGTTCACTTCACTATTTTCCTCGACACCCTTCTCTACCATTCCTTAATCTTGCTTCCCTAGTAATTCCCTTTATGTCCCAACCTTTTATAGTGTCAACTGGTCCTTCAAGGATGCAAATTTCATGTGTATCACATAACTCATTTGTTTCCAAAAACCCTTATTGTTCCTTAAATCTTAGTGCAATCCTTGTTCCCCATGTTTAACCCTCCTACAATGGTAGTTACAAGACCTCTCTAGTCTATACCATTGCCCATTCTATAACCACTAGCCATCCAACAAAATAAATATAGATCTTAGAAGCTCTACAAGGACTATATTAAGCCTTTCAAATGATCCAAGACCTTACTAAGAAGCTACAAAAACTCAAGGCTAGTATCACTTAAATAGTAAAGGTTATGGACTTCTATGAGGATGATACCATCAACCTTACTATTCTCCAAATTACATTATCCATGGGCATGCCTATTCCAAACTTCTCCAAATACAATGGTGAAAGAGACCCTAACACAGATCTTGTTATCTTTCATTCTGAGTATTTATTATTGCAAGTATGGCCTCATACAATACTATGGATCTTTCCCATGTTCCTAAAAGGAAAGGATTTGCACTGGTACCAAACCTTACCTAGAGGTTCTATCTCCTCCCTAGATGACTTGATAGCCCTATTTGTCAACCACTTCAAATACAACTTGAAGCCTAATAGAACATTAGACCAACTTATGAAAGTGAGATAGGGGCTACTTGAACCTATTCAAAGGGTTATTCAGAGATAAAACACAATGTTCAATGAGATCCCTAAGCTCATCTCTAGGATTCACCTCTTAGTCATCTTTAAGGGAGCAATCAATGACTTCATCAAGTTAAAGCTCTATTACTTAGAACTTTTATCACTAAGCCAAGCCTTTTCATAGATCAAGAACATAGAAGAGGCTATGGAGGTAGCAAAAATTTGGCCTATATGGCCTACAAGAACTAGCACTCTAGGAGGGACATAGATAAGATCAAACAAGTGCAAAAAACCATGGTTGTAGTAACAAAAGAGCATAAACAAGTAGAAAGGTGAAAGTCGCCTCCATGTAACACATTTTCTAACTCATCTCAACCATCTTCTTCATATGCTTCTAACCATCCAAAGCCTAACTTGAACATAAGGATATGTCTAAGTATACAAAGTTTCCCATGAAGCCCTGTAATCTCCTAGAATAGTTGCTTAAAGGTAACCAAATTCAACATAAGCAACTATCTAAGGAAGCTCACAAAAGGTATGATCATCTTTTTGAGATAGCTAGAGATCCAATGGTAGCAACCAAAGAAGATTTGAAACTACAAAAGTACTTTAGGATTGATAGGTTTGACCATTATCACCAATTGGATGGTCATGACACCAATTTTTGCATAGTCCTTAAAGATGATCTCCAAAAGATGATCAATAATGAAGAGATAGTATTGAATAAGTCTAACTCTTCAAACATCAACAATAACTCCTACATCATCACCTTGTTTATAGTAACCAAATGGTTTAGTACTCCTAGTGAATCATTTGTCATCAAGATACCACCTTAGCCCCAAAACACAAATCCTAGAAAGCCCTTCATCATATAGGTACCATCACCTTCAGCTCCTAAAGAGTCTTTCATTATACATGTTCTCCCTTTAGTGACGTTAACATCACAAGCCTAATAACGCAATCCCAATCTTTCTAAGGCTAGGTAACTATTCATTATTCAGGTCCCTCCACCTTCAACAAGCAAACCTATGATGAATCATGACCAAGGCTTACCTATTGTCGCTAGTAACTCAATGGTTAACAAGAAGCCACCACAATAGTAATGAAAACAACCTATCACCAAACTAATAATTAAGCTCATTAAATGTTGCCAACAACAAAAGGCTTTGAAACAAGTTGATTGACTGAGGCCTACACCAAGACTAGCTCCACCTATTAGTAAGGCGCCTAAGTTGCACACATTAAAACATGAGCCAGGAATTCTAGGGAGAATGGAGGAAATTAAAACTACCAAGGCTTAGAGATCACATGCTAAGGAAAAGAATTTCCTTGCAACCATGGAATAAGCTAGATGGTCCCTCAAATTAAGGAACATGTCATTAGACCTATACAACCTAGTCATGACTTCTCCCACTCATAGAGATGTGCTAGCTCAAATATTGATCTCTATTCATGTGGGCAGAGACATGCTTATCAACAAAGAATCCATTAATTTTGTCACTAAGAAAACCTTACTTAGGGAAGACAAGCATCATCCCAAGCTCACCTTTCATGACAATGAAGTGAAGATTTGACTCATGAAATGGTTGTTGGCAAGTATAAAATTCATCATGTTCATGTGGATAATAACATGGTAACTAATGTAATATCATTTACTATTATTGAGAAACTAGGCTTAACTAAAAACATCCAAGAAATCTCTACCTTTGCACTTAAATCATTCAATGGATCATAAGTAACATTTCAGGGTTCTATCTCCTAGGATTTCGTAGCCAAAGAACAGTTTCCCACATCCATCAACTTCCTAGAGATAACCAATTTGAACCTAATCCTAGGGAGGTCATGGCTAGCAAAGTGAAATTGTCATTCATGGAAATAACATGTGTTCACCATTTGTGAACAATGTTAACATTAAATGGGATTTGTAGGTCAAGTTTTTAAATGAAACTCCTAACACATAAGCTAGGGTCATTGAAAATAATAATAAGATCAACAACTCCAACTCTACAACACTAAATGAACAACAAGAATACCTACCAATTGGCATATCAAACGAGAAGCATGATGAGCATAGGATTGTACAAAAGAAGCCCCTCGATCTATTAGAGATCAGGCAACAAATATAGCATAGATATCTTATATTTTCTTTTATTACTGATCATTTATTTACTTCAAAACTTTATACCATATTTCAATGTCTGTTTTATTCATATATTTTCTTTCAATATTATCTCACGCTTGCTAGAAAATTAACATGACCCATCAAGGCCTAAAATTAGCAACACAATGACTTAGTAAGATCTAAAACTAGCAACACAATGGCTTGCCAAGGCCTAGAATTGATGAAGCCATGGCCTACCAGGGCCTAAAACTGGTGAATGTAATAGCCTCTTCTTTGTGCCTCTTATACAAACATTGTGGCTAATTTACCTAATAGCATTGTTTACAAGTCTTACTTACATGCTTTTACCTTGTTTTACGATTTTCATTACATCATTTTTTATTTACCAATTTCACTATATAGCCTTGTTACATTTACCATTTATGTTTACATAAAAATTTAAAACATGATGAAACCAATTGTAGCCCTTTTGAGCCTTGTTCTGCTATTAGTTGAAACCCTCACCTTGCCCTTGTCATGCTATGTTTCTTTTCTTGCTGCCATTTCTTTACTTGCTATATGTACACCATTTTTGCCACTATGGTGCATACCATTTTTGCCATCACTTGCTTGTCCATTGGTGCCACCTAGATCTACATCCACCCCATCACAATGGAGGCATTAGCACCTATGAACTCACTATGTTAATTCACATACATTGAGAACCCAAGTCCCACATGGTCTAGTAGTGTGTAGGGCCAAAACTACTAATTTCCTTCTCCAAACTTACCCACATGCTGCCCAATTAATCAACAAAAACATGGAAATAAACATAAAAATAAAAATAAAAAGAGAATTTTTTCCATACATTGTGTGTGAGAAAATTGGTGAGAGCATTGACTAGACATATTGTACCTAGACCTAAAACTAACGATCACCTCTACATGCTAGAAATAGGAACTTTTGGCTTTTCTAAATTGGTTTGAAAATGAAAATCCATTATTTTAATAATTTATATTCTATTTTTTTCTAAATTTAATAATTTATAGCATATTTTTTATAATTTATAGCCTATTTTATTAGATTTTTACCTATTCTAAGTAAAAAATGACTTTAAAAATATTAAATTTAATTAATTAATACTATTTTGACCTCAATTGCCTCATTTGACCTTATTTTCCATATTTTATTCTATTTTAACCTTATTTTTACTTTGTTTTTACCTTGTTTTACCTTGTTTTTCATAGTTGATGAGTGGTGAGGTACCCCTACACTCAACCATACGAATACAAGCATTACACGCGCGATTCGGTCGAACTCCACAGACTAAGTGCCTACAAGCCTTATGGAACACCCAAGGTTAATCAATCATTGTCCTCCCAAGCTTACTTGTATTTGTCACGGTTGTATGGTTAAGTAAGCTTGAGGCATGTGATTTTTATATCTTTTATGTTTTTATCGCCTATGCTAAGAGGGAAAAAGGTGAAGAGACTAAGTAACTAACTTTAACTAACTAAGCCTTAATTATCCTAGCATTAGTATCCGTTTCCACTTTCCGTTTCACACCCTGAACCAATGTAACGCTACTGGGATTACCAAATGCTATTCGTTACTAGGATTACCAAGCATAATGCACGTGCTTGAAGCAATCGTACTGAATGCACTTAACTATGAGAGTTGAGGGTTGAGAGAGATTAAGTACTTAAGAAAGCATTTAAACGATTAAAAATATTTAAATTCCTATTTAGCTTAGTCCATGCATTTCAAGGTTTATCCAAAAGTTCGTCTTTATTGCCGTACACAATTGTGGGCTCAGGTACAGAATAGCTCGAATAAAGATCCGTTCACTTTGGGACTCCTACTGTGGGCACATGGAAATTATTCTAACTCTGGAATGGAAAAATGGCAAGAGTTTGGCTAAGGTCTAGATCTAGATGGAGAAACAAGGGAGAGCCACCTCTTATTTATACAATTAGCGATGGGTTGCCATATCGTGTACGCGATATCGCATGGAAGGACGCGATATCGCATCCCATCAATAGTTTTAACTTGCTTTACCTTATACTGACCCTATCTTGCCTTGTTGAGTCTTGTTTTACTTTGTTTTGATATTATTTTGCTCCATTATTACAATATTTTGCATTATTTTAACATTGTTTAACAATTTTACCATGCAAATGCTAGTTGATGTACTTATCTTGACATGTAGGATTAAGCTATGGAGATGAGGAAGTAATTCAACTAGTCTTTGAGCCCAAGTAGATTCTTATGGTGATGTTGTTTGACCAAGTTATCCTTGAATGCCCAAACCAAGAGCTTGTAAGCCTTTAACCATCTAGCCTTAATGTCATGTAATAGCCTAACTACCATTGACCTTGAAGCTAAAAACATCACAGAGGGTTCCTTGATCAAATTCCCCATTTTAATCCACAACAATGAGGAAAAAACCTTGAAACAAAGTTTTTTACTTGAACCTTAATTTGGCCAAGATGTGATCAAATCCCTATAAGGCAACATGAAAGCCTTCACATGGATGTAATTACATCCATTGTTAACATGTTTTCTTTTAGTGTTATTTGCCTTTATTTATAGGTTTGGGCAGATGAATGGCATCGACAGCTCTTATGGCCTACAACAAGTAAGTCTACATGACCTCATATCTCTTGTTGGCATCGTAGAAGACTACAAACTTTGTAAAAATTTGAAATGCAAAATATAAAGTTCAAGTTCTACTAATTGCATTCCATAATGACCTATATTTGCTTATAACCATAGGTAAACTCTTGTAATCACATTTATTCTTTTACTTGTTTCTTATCCTCTTAGAGTTGTGCTTGCAAAATCATCACTAGTATATGATTCATCGTAAAACATGAGTCACCATGTGAGCTTGATACATGAGATTCAGTTAGCTTGTTCAATCTTGTCAATACTACTTACCTCACATCATCTCTATTACCCCTCTTAAGCTATAATCCTATAGCCAAATTGTAACCGTCCTTAGCTTGTTACCAATGACAACCAATGTTTGACATTCATGCATCATGACCATGTGACATCTCCTTTAACATGCTATACTGACCAAATTCATTGAATGTAACACATCTCATATAGTGAGAAAGTGAAAGTTCAATCTTCAAAACAAAGCCCAATGAAGGTTTCACTTCCACAAAAAAAGAGAGGAAAATGCCAAGAAAGAAAAAAGGCCAATGTAGTCTCAAGTCAAGCAAATCAATGACTCTCAAAAAAAAAAAGTGAGAGAGCCAATTGGTCAAAGAAGCCTATCACTAAGTGTTGGTTCCTCCAAACATCATCAAGCAACCATCAATCCAAGCATGAAGTATAAGGACCTCCTTGTTCAACAAGCATGTTACCATTATGTCGTAACCATGATGACAACACATTTGGAATTCTTTTTTAGCCCATGTGACCATCCTTAGATAACTCATGTAGCCAACATCACATCGAAAACTATTGACATCATATTATGACCTTATTTCACCATCATGATTACTTCTTGGCATGATTCAACAACTACGAAATCAAGTGTGAAATGGAAGCATTGGTGATGAACTCACTGCAGTGTTTTGCAATCTTTGTTGATGTCTCTCAGGTCAATCATCCAAACATCAACAAAGAGGGGCCAATGAAACACCTTAAGAAAATTTAATGGGACCAACAAGAAGCTTGATAATTGGAATCTACATTGTAATTTGATGGGGATCTGAAGGTAGAAACAATTATCTGGATTTCCCATTTAAAATCCTATCTTATGGCATTTTTTTGCCAAATTTTAGGAATTTTTAATGTGTAAAAAGTGAGGTTGTAGTCCACACACTAGGAATACCATTTAAATTAATGTGTAAAGGTCAAAATGCTTCATATGCTACAAATAATTGGGCTTTTCATCTCACACACTATACATTCCAATCCTACACGCTTTGGTAGTGTGTGGAGCTATACTTGTCCATAAGCTATAGTTTGGACCATGCAAATAGTTAGAATATGTTGGCAAAATTTGTTAGCAAAAGCTAAAAAATGTTCATGGCTTACACATTAAAATTTGGATCATAAATTATTCCATATGCTACAAAAAATGATATTTTTATCTCACATGCTATACATTTCAGCTTGGCAAACTATGGCAGTGTGTGAGGTAGCATGTGGAATTTGGACTTTGAATTCACATGCTATACATCTCAGTTGTACATGTTATGGTAGCATGTTGGGTAGCATGTGGCACTTGGGTTTTAAATCCACACAGTGTACTTTAATGCATGAATACCTTGTAACACTCCAAAATTGTAATGGATGCCAACATAGTAGATCTAATGCCTATTTATACCAGATCAGCATCATTTCTACGATCTTTTTGAGCAAAAATTTATAGCACACTTCCATCTGAGAGATCACGTAGTAGAAATGAACCTTGTAACATGATAGAAAAGAAGCTTTTGTAGCCATTACTCAATGTGAGAGATTAGTGTAGAACACACCCTACCATCCATGCTAGATTCCAAAGACATTTTTTACATTTTCAAGTTTCTAAAACTTGCTAATTTGTATCTTCTTAACCCCTTTTCACCAACATTTTCTCAATATTTATTATAAAGTTTGCGGTGTTTTCTTGTTTCGTCATATTTTCTTGCTCTCTGTTCTTATTTCTAAATTACACTTCACATTTACATGCTTTTCTTTATTTTTATTTTACAACATTTGGTAATGGATTTCTTAATTCCTTAGATGATTGGCCAAATCATTTAAGGTACTTCAAATACTTTTCGAGGTACATGAATCCTAGAGTTAAACTATTCCATAGAATTTTTTGGTTTTTTAACACCAATTTTTTCCATCACCAATTTTTTCCATCATTACATACATTTAGATTATTAATCTTATACTTCATAGAAAGTGTTGTCTTGTTTGTAACTATTAGCTTCCTATTTTAGCTATCCCTCAACATAATGATGAAAATTAATAGCTTCTTACTTATTTAACTCTAAATTTTACATAGCTAAGATAGTGAATGAAAACATTTTATAGAATATGACATTATTTTGTTTTGAGTTATCTATCAAAAAACTTTTCAAAGCTAAATTTTTCAACAGCTATGCTAAATAGAGTAGGAATACAAGATAGAAAAAGCATTCATGAAACTCAAAATTGTCCTAAAGATGACATAAATTCTATGCTAAACTGATTCAGAATTGACATGTATAGAAGCTATCCCATTTAATTAAAATAATAACAATTAGCTAAACATCAGTATTTTATGAAAATAACTTATTCCAAAACTTGTCATTCACTTAAATGAAGCTATGCATAATTCATGCTAAACAAGTAAAGAAAGCTATCTATTTTGAATGTAAATCAAGAGAAAACTAAAAAAGATAAGATGAACTTACTTAGCATGCCATTAGAAAAATTTATTTACAAGATTTTTCAAAAAGTGATTCTATATGCCTCTTTTTCTTCTTTTCTATTCTCCTTATTTTTCTTTTACAAATCTAATCAAAGGTTTATATAGTAGCTTTCAATAGTTATAATAATTAAAAAGTCATGGCTTAATCAATTTTACATTTTTCTCATAGAGGTGCAAACAGATATATAGTTTCTCAACTTCTTGATAAGCTTTCTTTATCTTCTAAATATGGAGCCCTTCTATCAATAATTATTGAGCTAATTTCCCATGATTGTGTAAAACTTTTATGGCTTGATTTAGGGTAACTGGATTAGTATTATCAAGCTTCTAGATAACTTCTACTTCTACTTTAGTGGCATCAAATTTGGCTAACGAGTTAGTTAGCTCATTTAATGAAGCTTTTATAGTTGAACAAATTTCCTCTAGCTCTAACTTCTTCTAATTAGCCTCTATCATAATTCTTGCAACTTCCATCAACATATTCTCCAATAAATCCTTTTTATATGATGACAATTCTTCTCTTTTTTTAGCTATTTTGATTAAATCCTAAGCTTTGTGTCCCATTTGAGAAAAAATGATTTGGCTTTTCTTAGCTTCTTTAATCATAGCTTGAGTTTCTTACATCTATTCTTTACTATAGCTAAGTTCAACAATTAACTCCTAAAAATTAGGCTACAACAAATAAGAGTGATCTTCAACTTTACCCTTTGTGGCCTATTATAATTCAAAGCTCACAATAGCTAGCTTTTCTTCTAATTATGCCATAGCCTACTCTTTGTTTTGAAGTTATGACTCTTTAATAATAATAATAGCTTTGAGCTTCTTATTTATGTTTTTTAAGTTATTCAACTCTTCTCTAAGCTCGATGATCTCTTGCTCATTCTACATCAAATACTCTTTGAGCTTAGCAATCTAGCTATCAGCTACATATCCCATATCCCTTATTAAAATAGCTATAGTATCTTAAATATCTTGATTGAACATCATTAGCTTTTAACCTCCAGTTTAAAGATCATCTTCCTTATAAGGAAAGATAACACTTACTTTAGTTTCTAGTTTTGTTTAGAGCTTTTGGTTGAAAATGATCCTTTCTCTTCTTTTTCTTTGACTTTGAAGAACTAAGTTACTCCTTTCATTAAATAACCTGAGGGGAAGTTCAAAGTTGTTAAAGCTAATGATGAGCTTTCCCCTTTCTTCTATTGTTCCTACTATAGGTCCTCTAACATGAGTATCTCTTGTTGCTACTATTGTTTCTTAACAAGCTCTTATTACTAATTTTCTTTATTAGCTTTTATTCTTTCAATCCTTATTTTTTGAATGTCTTTACTCTTTCATATTCATCTTCATTTCGTGAAAATATCTTGTTGGGCATGATCTCTTCTAGATCCTAAAGCTTCTAAAAGAAGTAATTTTCTTTCATTAAAGCTAAATACTTATTAGGAAAATCTCTAACTAAAGGATTATCTCTATTTTCTATCCACCTATAGACCTTAATGAATGGTTGATCACATGTAGAGGTAGAGAGCTTCATAGATAAGATTCTTTTTAATTAGCTTGGTGCTTTATTTGTGGCTTAATTAACCTCTTTACCTATACCTCTTTGATAGTTCACATCTATCTCATCAGGTTGATGAACTTTATGAGTTTTGGTTGCTAAGTATATTCTTTTTAGAGGTACTATAAAATCACATTGTTCCTTGTACTACTTTTCTATGCCTTTTAGATGCCTTGGATTGTTGAATTTTGAAAAGATAAACTTCAAAGGAAAAACTTCTTTATGCTTGTAGTCATGCCTTAGGGGAATTTCCCACATCGACCTCCTTACTTTAAAAGGTATAAGATACAAAGCTACAAATCTTGGAAGCTTCAATGCTTGGCCTTTAAATCTTTCTATTAATATTAGCATACATTGCATGGAGAAAAATATCTCCATGGCATTTACTCCTTATTTCATTAATGATTTGGTGATCTATCCATGATGGGAAGGCTCCTAAGATGAATTTAAATAAATAAGGATATATAAAGTTCATAAAAAATTCTAAGGCTTGGACATCAAAATAGATTTTTTGGTATATGATTGGAAAAAGTCATAGTAGAGATCTTTAGGACATGCTCTATGCTATGATTCATATTTAGCTAAAATTGGAGCTATTCTTTTAGGTTCTAAAATCCCACTCAACAAATAGTCCATAAAAAGTGAGCTTAAATTCAACTAAGCCCCTTGGTCATGAATCTTTTCGAAGCTATTCTACAATATTTCTTTCATATACTATATAAGGAAAAAATATTTCTTATTCTCTAAAGCTATCCATGCCTAGAACATGATAATCAAGAACATGATTACTTTCATATCCTAAGTAGAAATTCAACGTTAAGATAAATATTCTATGAGGGAGCCTAAGCTCTGTAGCTTTGGAAACAAAAGATCTATCTAAATTAATAACGGTTTCTATGAGACCTTAGGAATAAAGATTTGTTTCTCCTTTGTCATTAAAGAATTCTTTGAAATTTATTTGAATAGAACTTTCCTCAAATGCACATTTTGTTGAATAGCTATCAAAAATGGTGGGCTAACTATTGAAACATTAGTAGAAAAAATCATTGCAACATTTGCCTCATCTATAAAAAAAGCCTTAGCAAGGCCTACAATATTTTTAGGATGAACCACCCTTTGGAAACCATCTAAATCAATAAAAGTTTCTGTAAGACCTCAGGAACAAATATTTGTTTCTCATTTATCATTAAAGAATTCTTTGAAATTGATGTGATTGGAACCTTCCTCAAATGTATATGTTTTTAAACAGTAGTAAAAAAAAAAGGGTGGGCTAACTATTAAAACATTAGCATAAAAAATCATTGTAAGACTTGCCTCATCTATAGGAAAAACCTTAGCAAGATATATAACATTTTCATACATCATCATAGTTATGATATCGTAGCTTTGCATAAATCATCATAGATGATATCTAGTTTGCCATGGTTATGCCTATAAATACCAATCTACTATCACATTAATTCAATAACTTTTGGCCAATAGTTAGCAAAATTTTTTGTAGTTTGTTTTCGTGACTTAAAGTTAGAGTTAGAGTAAATGCTCATAGTGTGGTGAACAACAATTGTAAAGAATATTTATTTGAGTGGATAGTGTTCATGATCATTGTGGTGAACACTCGTACATAAATGACATCCAAGCCTTTATTTGGCAGTTTGAAGAGAAAGAGAGAGAGAGAGAGAAGATGAAGTGTGTTGTCGCTAATGCCGAGATTGCGCCTTCCATTATTTATCCATAGCCATGCCACCAAACATGCTCCTTTCATAAATGCTCCAGTTCTGGTCCATCTTGAGTGATTCCTCCAAGCCTAGTCCATTGTTTGTATGATCGCCATCTGCACACACAACATAGTCACAAATGAGCAAGGATAGATAAACCACAATGTAGTTGATACCTTGCCTCGATATGAGGCGCATTGGTTGAGTTGTGATTATGCCAGAAACTAGTTCAGAGATTTATCACTGGTGACTACCCAAGGTGTAAGGGTTAGGCAAATAGTAAAATGGAAAAAATTAAAAATTTTATACTAGGGCCCCCACAACTAAGAGCGAACCTCTGGTAGCTATAAGATGGAAAAATATGAGGAACAAGAAAGATGGGAAAAATAACAATGGCAACGTAATAAAATGGATGCCATGAATGGGGATGAAACAAGAAATGATTAATTGTAGGAAATGTTTAAAAAAAAGAAGTTAACAATTGCACCAAAAAAGGAATGCTAGTGGGTCCTCCCCAAGGCAGGCTCATGCCCTTTATGCCCTAACAAACCCACAAACCAAAGAGTCCGTAGGCTCTAGGAATGTCATTTGGAAGCAAGAGTTAAAAACTTACCCATAAGAATTCACCAAAGAAAAACAATGCATCAACCCAGAATGGACTAATGATAAAACCGACAATGAGGTGGAAAAAGGGAAGAAAGATGGAGAGAAGAGAATGGAATGGAATCCCAAGAACAAGGTTGTGTAAAGCCTCTTGCGTATTTCATCAATCCAGACTCAAACCAACCACATTTAGTGACCTCGCATCAATACACTTGGCCAATCCATCCTCTTGTGGCAACAAGAATGCTTCCACAAAAAGTGACCACCATCCCAAGGAGAGTGAGATGGAGAAGCAGAAAGCGAGAAAGGGCCTTAGTTAGAGGGAACCTTCAGGCATGAGTAACATGTCTTTCCAATGCCATAACCAGTGCTTGTAACCCATATTTCTTTATTATGTCTAAGGGGTGTGCTTTGAATTCTCACCTTTTTCTCTTTTTTCTCTTAATGTTTATGCATGAGAACCACACACCATGCAAAGACTTATTTTTATTCACTCAACTTCCTAATATTTAAACAATGTTAGAATGGCAAAAAACCCAAGAAAAAGCATCCAAGCACCCAAGAGAATGGCTAGCACCAATGCATCGAATCCCCTTGAAGTCACACCCTTTTCATCCTTTGAGTCTTTCCTTGGTTTGAAAAATACCCAACCACCAATTCATTAACAAGTTTACTTAGAAAAAGGGTATTGTACAATTCCAAGCCAAGGAGACCATAGAGTTGTATGGATGAGTGGACGGCATGGACTCATTGCCTGTTTTCCCAAAAGAACCATACCTTAATATCAGCATCATAACTCAAAGGTAAAAACCAAACATTAGTAATCAATATGATATAATTCAATCCACCATCATGAACACTTATTAGATGATGAATAAAAGTAAATCAAGCAAACAAAGAAATAGTAAAAGCATGAACAATTTTGTAAAACAAAAATAAGAAAAGTTGAAAGTATGTGTAAAACAAAAATTCAAAAAGAATTGAGGGCCTAGAACTGTTAGCATAGGTGGCCATCTCCCCCATTGCTAAGTTGGAAGGAGGAGATTCAAAATAGTGAGTAGGGTTATCCATCAAGAGAGGTAGCATGTGTACTGGCTATCCTAAGCTCCTGGAAAGGTTTGGTTTGTTGCACATTGACCTAAATTTTCTTATCCAGGCTCTCAAGTTTGTATATTATCATGGACCCTAAAGGAAAAGTTGCATAAATAATATAAGGTCCTTCCCACAATGTTTGAAATTTAGTATGTTGTGGCACATGTGTGGGATTCCAGTAGAGAACCTTATCTCCTGGCTGATATTTAACTTTCCTAATTCTTAGGTCATGATGTTGTTTATTGAAGGCCTTGTGTAATTAGTTAGATAACAGGGTAGCTAATCAATTTTCATTTAGCAAGTTAAGGGTTACTAACCATTGTTTCTATGCTATATCAAGGTCAAGGTTGAGGTCACATGTCATGGATAGTGTACAAAGCTTAGTTTGAATGGGAAGCATTGGTAATTTACTGTACACTAACTCATAAGGAGAGTAGCCTATAGGGAGTTTCCATGTGGAGCAGTATGCCCAAAGAGCATCGTTTAGTTTAGTGCTCTAGTTTCACCTAAACTTGCTAATGGTTCTTGTCAATATCTTCATAATCTCCCTGTTGGTGAGTTCTACTTGACCATTTGCTTAGGGGTGGTATGGTGTAGTCGATTTATGCTCAACCCCTAAGTGTTGCATTAATTTCTGAAAAGTTGCACTTGTGAAGTGTGTACCATTATCTGAAATAAGTGCACGTGGCACACCAAACCTATTTCTAATTTGTTGTTGAGCAAAATGTGCAGCTGTAGATGATGTACAATCTTTAACAGCAGCTACTTCAGCCCATTTTATTAGGTAATCAATGACAATAATAATATAAGCTTTTCCATTAGACATTGGTGTAATTAGCCCCGTAAAATCAATTCCTCAAATGTCAAAGGGTTCTAATGGTTAAATCCATTGTTGCAGATCCTCCATTCTAGCAGTCATTCCCCCATCACGTTGACAACACTCACAAGATTGGACGAAATGATGGGTGTCCTGAAATAATGTAGGCCAATAATATCCTGCAAGTAGGATCTTGATGGTTGTTTCTCTCCCAGCGTAATGACCCCCACAAGGACCCTCATCAGCATCTTGGAGAACTTGTAGTTGATCTATATCAAGAACACACCATCGAACTAAGCCATCGGGACATACTTTGTAAAGTTGCCCATTGATCTCCATAAAGTACTTGGCTTAGTGAATAAACTGTTGTTTCTTCTTAAGGTTTAACTCTTGTGGTGTTTGTTGGGTGAGGAGATAGGTAAGAATGCTACTGTACCAGTTTGTCCCTATGGGTGATTGATTATTCACTACACTAGCAAAGAGGAATTCATCAGGGAAATGATGAGAACTTGGATACTCATCCTCTTTGTTGTCCCATTGCAACTGAGATAAATGATCAGCAACTACATTCTCGGTGCCCTTGCGATCAATCATCATTAAATCGAACTCTTGTAAGATTACAAGCCATCGTATGATATGAGGGGTTACCATTGGCTTATTCATTAGGAACCGAATTGCACTATGATCTGTATGTATATATACTTTATATCCCAATACATAGTGTCTAAACTTTTCTAGTGCAAACACTACAACCATTAATTCTTTATCTGTGGTAGTGTAGTTAAGTTATGCACTAGTGATACTTCTACTTGCATAGTGGATGTAATAAGGATGCTTCTGATCATCTAACTGTGTAAGTACAACTCCTAAAGCATAGTTGGATGTGTCAATCATGATATGGAATGGTTTGAACCAGTTAGGAGCTTGTAGAATGGGTGTTTCTACTAGCTTTTGTTTTAGAGTTTGGAAAGCTAATTCACATTCCCTGATCCACTTGAAAGGTACATCCTTTTTCATTAATTTCACCAATGATTTGGCAATCTTTTAAAAGTTCTCAATAAATCTCCTATAGTAGCCAGTATGTCCAAGAAATGACCAAATATCTTTGACAATTTTTGGTTGACAAGTAATTCCTTGGGTAATTTTGATTTTCTCAAGGTCTACCTCTATCCCTGTGTGTGAGATTTTGTGCCCTAATACTACACCTTCTTGGACCATCAAATGGCTTTTCTGCCAGTTGAGCCTCAAATTGGTTTCTACACATCTTTTTAACACTTGCTCCAACTAATCCAAGAATTGATTAAAGTTTTCTCCATAAGTGGAGAAGTCGTCCATAAAGACCTCCACACCATTCCCTATATTCTATTAAAATATGCTTAGAACTAGTCATTGAAATGTTGCAGGGGCATTGCACAAGCCTAACGGCATCTATTTGTATGTGAATGTTCCCCAAGAACTAGTGAATGTAGTCTTGGCTTGGTCTTCTGAGGCTATTTGTATTTGGTTATATCCGCTATATCCATCTAGAAAACTGTAATGGCAATGCCCTGTGATGGTGTCTAAGACTTGGTCAACAAATGGGAATGGAAAGTGATCTTTGAATGTTGCCATATTTAGTAGCCTGAAATCTATACACACCCTCCATTTGCCTCCCTTTTTAGGCACAATAACTAAGGGGCTAACCCATTCGCTACCAGTAATGGGGTGTATGAACCCAACCTTGAGAAGCTGTTTGATTTCTTCCTTAACTACTTACTTCAACTTAGAGTTTAATCGCCTCTGCAGTTGTCTTCGAGGCTTCATGGAGGGGTTAGTGTAAATTCTATCTTGGCATATCCTAGGATCTATTCCAGTTAATTCGAGATATAACCAAGCAAAGGCTTTTGATCATTTATTTATTACCTTTAGCAATTCTTCTTTCTATTCAGGAGCAAGCTTAGCATTGATAATTACCAATTTCCCATTTTTAAGAAATGTGTATTCCATACTGATGGGAAATGGTTTCAGCTCGAGGGGCTCCTTCTTAAATTTCTTAGGGATTTCCAACTTCCCCCAGTTGATATTTTCAAGGTTAAGATGTGGAACTTGATGGTGGACTTACTCTAATACATCTATGCTATCAATGTAAGCACAAGTCAAACCCTCAGTTGGTCCCATGCATATGAGTGAACTACTTTCTTGATCAGCTCTCAACCACTGGGTGTCTTCATATCATGTGGCTACTGCATACAGGCATCTTTGTATGTTAATCACTTGTGCACACTGATTGCATGCAGGCAATGCTAAACTTTACACAAACCATGACCTCTGCATGCAATTACACCCTATGTCATTATATGTGATGCACAAAAATTTCTTCTTCTTGATCTTTCTGAATGTATTTTCCTTTGATATTTCTAGGGAAATATTGAGGATTCCTAAGCGTGCATCAATGGTGCTTAGCCATGCTCTTCCCATTATGATTGGGAAGTTCCCCTTACCATTGTTTACTTGAATCACTAGGAAGTTAGCTGGGTACGACCACCTACAAACAGTGGTAACAATGTCTTCCACCAGTCCCAATGGAACAATGAAGAACTAGTCAGCCAACTCTAGATGGATGTTGCTCTTTTTCAATGGAGGCAGGTTCTAGGCCTTGTACATTTCTTGAGAAATCAAGTTGACACCAGAACCTAAATCCAAAAGAGCCTTGCACAACACATTTCCAATGATTTATAAGTATATGAGAGGACTCCCAAGATTAGAGAATTTCCTAGGAAGGTAGCCAGCTTTGATCCAATCGATGACGGCATGTGTTAGCATGACTGTATGCATTAAGTGCTGTGATTGAGTTAAAGGAGGCTTCGAAGTTTTGATTGATATTGAGGCATCTAAGGAATCAGCTTCTTGTGATTGCAAGGGCTTCATTGGACTATTGGTTCTAAAGAAAGGTCTTTTCTTCATGTGGTTGTTGGAACCAACAATAGGTTGAGAGTTAACAGCCCTCATGGTGTTACGTTGCTACAACCGGGTAGGGATTTCACCTTACATCATGGGAGCAAGTGGTAGTGGAGCTATTGGTGGAAGAGATGTAGCCGAATGAGAAGGATGATATGCTTGTAAAATATCACCTCTAGAAATGGAAGTCCCATAATACTCGTGGGCTTGGTAGTAAGGATGAGGAGTGACATGACTAGTAGAGTCACGTGGGGAGATTGGCTGCTGCACGTAATATCCATATGAGTCAGGTTGCCAGCAAGGACACTGTTGCCTTGGTGGTTGCATTCCCCATGATTGTGGATGCTACCACTATTGATATTACTTAATTGGTTGTGATGGAGTTCCATTGGGATAATATGTTAAGGGTTGGTGGAACTGCCTTGGGTTACCTTGAGGATAAGGTAACCTTTGGGGTATTGCCTTTTGTTTAATCGTGGGTTGAGTGCATACACCCTAGACTCCTGTAGATGTGAGATTATAGGGCAACATCCCTTAGGATGATCATATTGACATATCTTGCATCCACTATCATTGTCTATTTCTGAATCCACAACCTCTTCAATGATGGCAACTTTGCCCTTACCCTTGCTACATGCATGTTCAGCTTCTCTCTCTCTCTTTTTCACAATCACTACCTTGCTCTCTAGACTCCTCTACTATTTTTAGAACAGTTTGAATTCTATTGTCTAGGGAATCTCACATTTGGTCTACCTTTGCCAAAATTTCTGATGTCATCTTTTGGATAGGCAAAGTTTTCCTATTCACCATCTCTTTGAGTGGTGACTCTTCTTTATCCTCATAAAATCTTACTCCTTTCTTTCAAAGGGAAGGATCTTAGTTATACTCTTCCACACTTTCTCTCTTCCATAGCTCACCTTCTTCCTTGGCAACTTGCTTCAATAGTTTTTGAATTTGATGGGAACTAAGCTCAGATAGTCTTCCTTGGGCATAAGTCCCAAGGGTTCTTCTCGTTTCATGTCTAAGCCCATCCTCGAGATGGCATAATTGATCCCTTTGCGAAAAACCATGGCCAAGACAACAATGTAACAGTGCATAGTATCAGCCCATGGCAGCATCCAAGGGTTCATGTCCTCCTTATTTCCAGCCTTAGATTTGCTTTCGCAGGTTGGACAATTGGGAGTACATTTGGTACTTATCATTAAACAATTCTAACATGGTACTCAACTTACAAATGGATTCTAGTTCTAAGGACCAATACTAGCTTTCTGCTTCTTTAACTAGTGTCTGTGGGAATAACTTAAGTTTTTGCCATTTGTTCTCTATGTTCTATAATGCACACACATCATGGAATGCTTGTAAGTGATTCTGAGGATCAGTGTTGTACCCCCCTTCAAATCATGGGATGTTTTTCATATTTAATCTCTTGATCCTACTATCTTTCTAGTGCCTTGTTGGAATTCTAACAGCCTCAATTGCGTCTAACATACTTCAAGTAGCGAGTAGGGATTCATCGTGATCATCTCATCCATGGTGTCTATGATGCCTACATTGTTCCCTACTCTCCCTTCTTCTATGTCGTGACTCTCTAGAGTGCCCTCGTCCCCTTTCCTGGCTATTTCATCTATGACTTCCACTTTGCCTACCTTTATCCTCATGGTCTTTTTCTTTATGCCCGCATCCAAATATTGAAGGAGAGGGTGAAGGAGATGATGAAGGTGAAGAAGAAGGAGCACTGTCACCATGATGATGTCTGCTACCTTCTCTTCTGTGGTCTCAGCCCTAATCGTGATTACGATCAGAATGTCCACCTTTATTATGAGTTCATGTCCCTTTTTCAAACCCTTTGTGCCCATGGGTATCAGAACCTGGGTTATGAATAGTGAAATGAAGGTCTTGATACACAACCCCTTGGCCAAAGTTAAGGGGAGGAACATCATTGTGTGGGACACTACCTAGGACATGTGGAGCATCCTAGGACCACTTACCCTTCAAAGACTACCTATGATTCACCACCCTCATTTTTGCTTAAGACATGTGGAGCATCCTAGGACCACTTACCCTTCAAAGACTAATGATGTCTCTTCTATTACAAGTCCCTTTGATGTTGTGCCTCTATGGGATGGTATTCTCTCAATTCATGGTCTTACACAACATATTTTGCATGTAAGTGAGACATGCCAATTCGTGTGAGAGCAGGAAGAAGCATGCTAGGGACTGAACGATCAAGAGGTAACACTATGTTACCTTCTAAGTCTCACCAACGTAGTTGTTCATCTTAATGGAGGATAAAGGTGAAGTTTGGTATATACTCATCAGGATGAATATATACCACTCGAACTTGTTGAGGGACTGGTGGATCAACGTCATGTGTATTACGCCACCGATTGTTTCCTGTTTCAAACCTAGGTGGTGAGGTGCTTTCGTACGAAGAAGAAGACATACTTGTCTATTCAGTGTGCAATGTATTCTTGTTTATTATTTTCTCAATCAACCCTAAGGGTTCATTCCAACAATGTGAATGATTTCCTATGTTCTAATTAGCGCATACACAACTAAGTCCTCAGCAACGGTGCCAATGATGAGTGGCAAGGTACCCCTACGCTCAACCATACGAATATGAGCATTTCATGCATGATCCATTTGAATTCCAAGGACTAAGTGCTTATGCACCCTTGTGGAACAAGGATGGGTTGGTTGATCATTGTCTTCCCAAGCTTACCTGTATGTCACGATTGTATGGTTAAGTAAGCTTGAGGCATATGATTTTGATAGCTTTTATGTTTTTATGTC
>MNCI01030046.1:82733-97695 GCA_015680685.1 Gnetum montanum | reverse complement strand
CTGTGATGTCTTCGTGGTGGTTCCCTACTCTCCCTACGTCCTTGCCCTTGTCCTAACTCCTGACCTTCCTGTCGAGGTCTTTCATCTTCCTTACTTTTACCCTCTCCATTGTGCTCATGATGGTTGCACCCAGATGTGGAAGGAGAGTGTGAATGGTGAGATGAAGGAGAAGAGGAAGGGGATCCATCACAATGGTGATGTTTCTTACCTTCTCTTCAGTTGCTTCGACCCCGATCGTTGTGACGATCAAAGTGTCCATCCTTAGTGTGAGTGGTTGTTCCTACCATGAACAGTTGGTGTTCATGGGGATCAGAGCCCGTAGCATGTACAGTTGATCGAAGGCTCTAATGCCTAACCTCTTCACCATTGTGAGGAGGAGGAACATCATTTTCTAAGAAACCCGTTGTGAGGGGTTCCTCGTCTCCTATTTCACTAAGGACATGGGGGACCTTGCCCTTCAACAATGAGTGTTGACTCTCCTGCCTTAAGTCCCAAATACGTTGGACATCTGTGGGATGATAATCCCTTGTGTCAAAGTCATCCATAACGTATTCCGCAAATAAGTCCTGCATGCCAATCTGTGCTAAGGCACGGAAGAGCATGTTTGGAACAGATCGATCTGGTGGTAAAACTATGTTACCAAACAAATCTCTCCAGCGCAACTGTTCATCCTGACGGAGGATAAAAGTGTAGTCAGGAATATACTCATCGAGATGAGTATAAACTATCTTATACTGTTTAGGACTTGGCTGGTTTAGGTTATGTGTATGTCATTAACTATCTTCCGTGTTATCCCTAGGTGAGTTAACCTTATGAGAAGAAGCCATTTTATTGGTGTGTTGTTCACCATTATATATGTTCTTATTTAACTAATTAACCCAAAGGTTCGTTAAGGCTCACAATGATGTGAAAGATTTCCTAATGTTCTAATTGGCGTACAAACACTTAGTCCCCGGCAACGGTGCCAATGATGAGTGGCGAGGTACCCCTGCACTCAACCATACAAAACGAGCGTAGCACACGCGATCCGATCAAACTCTGTAGACTAAATGCCTAAACGCCGCAAGGAACACTTAGGGTTAATTAATCGTTGTCTTCCTAGACTTACTTGTTGTTGTCACAATGTATGGTTAAGTAAGTCTGAGGTATATGATTTTTTTGGTCTTTTCAGGTTTATCTCCTATGCTAAAGGGTGAAGGGTTGAGAGACTAAAACTAACTCTAACTACAGCACTAAGTCCTAGCGTCAGCATCTGTTCCCACTTGCCGTACACACCCTGAACTGTGCAACTGTGGCTACCAAACGCTAATCGTTACTGGGATTACCACACATAATGCACGTGCTCGAAGCGATCGTACTGAGGCACCTAACTAGCTTAAGTGTGACGAGTAGCCGATTCCTTGACTAGTTGTACACATTCATAGATGCTCGTAATCAAGTCATACTCATCCCACGTTCTAGGAGATAAGGTTGAGAGAATCTAATCACGATGAGTAGCCGATTCCTTGGCTAGCCGTACACATTCGTCAATGCTCGTAACCAAGTTGTACTCATGCCGCACTACTAGGAAAGCAATAAATAACATTAAATAAACCTATCCATGTACTACAAGGTTTATCCACAAAGCTCGTCTTTATTCCCGTACACAGCTTGCGTTCAGGTACAAAGCTGCTCAAATAAAGAACCGTTCACTTGGGGGACTCCTACTGTGGGCACATGGAAAATATTCTATCTTTGGGGTGATCAATCCGCCAAAGCTTCGCTACTTCTAGCCTAGGATGTGAAATGAGGGGAGTGCTGCCTCTTATTTATAGATTTGGCGGTGGACCGCAATATCGCGTACGCGATATCGTGACTTGTGCATATCGCGTCTCATCAACCTTATTCCTTTCTTCATGGAGCAGGAATGATTTTTTGGATTTCAACAAGTATTCTTTTTGTTTCATGTGAGGTCTTGATTAGAAGGACATGTAGTCTCAAGATTAGTACCTTTCTTTGAGCCTAGTGCTTCTTAAGCTGGGTGACTTCTTAAATTTGATAGTGTTCAAACCTCTAAAAGAAGAGTACTCTTGAAGCTTATCCTAGTCTCCACTCTAAGAACATTGCTTCTTTTATGCAAAGAAAATTTGTGAGAGAGGTCTCAAGGTCAATAGTTTTCTTAATTCCTCACCATGATTTGTGGATCATGGAATACTTTGAGGTGTCCATTCATGATCCTCAAGTATTGGAATATTACTTTGGCTTAATGGTTCCAAGGAACAATGGGGCTCCATCTTATTTATCTTAATCAAAGTGCAATATCAACTTTAGGGACAAGTTTCCTAGTTATGTCTGGTAGAGGTAACAAGATGACATATGATGGTGATGTTATCACCATTTCAATATCTACAGTAGCTACATGGATGATCAAAGAAGTATATTTGCCCAAAAAATGATTAGATCCTAGTAGTCCCATGATGAAAATTCAAATTGAGAAAAAAAAAAGGTTTACTACCTAGCTCTCTGTGACTCTAGTTTAGGAGTTAATATCATCTCATTGCAAAAGTACCTTGATTGGGGATTTTCTCCTCTCAAGTGTACCAGAATTCAATTGTAGCTAGTAGACTAATCATATGTATACCCCATAAGACAGATATGTGATGTGATCAAGTTAGAAAACAAGGTGGAAGAGGATATTCCTATTGTTACAGGAAGAGTCTGGTTGACAATTGCTAATGCTAGGTTGATCTTTCCATATATTCACCCAAAAATCAATAAAAAATATGAGACCAAAAGGATGAATTATAAGAAAATACCTTGTGATTCTTCCCAATCCTGTTCCACTATGCACATGTACCATTCAAGTGAACCAGATGGACTACTTTATGGGTAACACCTGGTATACCATAATGAATATCTTTCATCTCTAATTATGTTAAACTTTCAATTTAACACTAAAAGATCTATTAAGTGATAGACATGGATCAGTCATAGAGAGGGTAATCCTCCACACCATGTTAAAGAATTATTTTTCTACTATTTCCACTAGTACATTAAATAACGTTGGTGTGTTTAGTTAGAATCTTATACTTTTTGAGCTTAGCAAATAATCAATTATGATATTTTATTTTCTTTTTTAGTGGTTTTATTATGTGTATATGTGTGTATGTGGGAAAATCAATTAATCTGCTTTATAAATACTCACCCAATAATTCAATGGTTGATGGATGAGTTATAGATGTGATGAGGATGTAAGAGTGCTAAACAAGTTCAAAGTAGAGCTTTGATCAATGGAATGTCTACACATCAAATTCATCGACCCACCTTTCTTCTATCCATAACTAGTGAATCAAGCTTAGATTCAATGGGGATCTAGGACTCACACCATGAGCTATTGAAGCTCAGTTTACTAGAACCATAAGTAGGTAGTGGATTCACATTTTAGGGTGTGAGCTCTAGAATCTTGAAGGAGTTCTTGATAACTAGCAAGGAAATGGTCCATCATCAAAGATCCTTGTTACCATCAGATGGGTTTAATTAGTGTGATTAAAGTAAGGTGCACATGTTATCTTACCTAGTCACCCTCATTAAAAGAGATTCATAATCTCATGAACCTGTGCATGTTAGAATGAATTCTCATGTTCGTGCAAGTTGAAGACTCCAGGTGGTGATTTGGTACTTCAATCATTTCCATGATTTCCATGCTCCATCAAAAACCCTCTTCCTAGAAAAAAAATATGAAGAAAAAAATTGATGATGATGAATGAAAAGAAACAAAAAGAAAAAGAAAAAAGAAAGAAAAAATATATATTAGAAAAATAACAACGATGATAAGAAGAGGTCATGGGAAGAGTAATGTAACTTCAAGTTATCAATCCATATACATTGATATTTCTACCATCAAAATTGATCTTATAATTTCTCACATCAAACCAAATGACTAGTTGAACCCATGCCTATGCAAGTCTTTCTCATGTTTAATCCATTGTCTAAATCACTTAACTTTCCAAAATGTCATAGTCAAAGACAACCTCTTGCTCATTCCTACACATGGCCACGAAGACCTATAAATCTCTCTCCTAGTGAACTTTGGTAATGCCAATTGTTACTCCCACCCAAATCCTAGATCCTTTTATTCCTTGGATGAACATCATCATTCTTGACCCAAGCCTTGATCATATTGAAACCTAGAAATTTTTCCTTCTTTGATCATGATTTTGTAATCTTTGTTGGAATGTGGTATTGATGAGTATAGCCAAGGGGATTGATGAGAGGTTTTTAGTAAAGTAAAATTTGGGGAGCCTACTATGCATACATGCATAGATGAAGGAAAACCAAACTAGAATCTTGACTTCTATATGTTCGGTGGTACATTATTTTGGTTTGGTCTCACCAAGGATTAGCCACAAAATAATCAAGGCATGATGGCATTGGAAGTAGTAGGTATGATCATATGCTTGGAAAGGAAACTTTGAGGTCAATCCCTATTGTATGAATAAGTAATAGTGGAAGAATGTGACAGTGGATCTCTCATGGAGTGTAGAACATGCTCAACTGCTCCACGAGCTAATGGAATGGTTGGTTGGGGATCTGGTAATGTTTTACTCTTACCCTTTTATCTTGTCTAGTATTCATTTTTCATCCCTTTCATTCCATTCTCTTTCCATTATTGTATATGATAGGTACTCATGTTTGATGCTAATGTCTCACTAATAGTTGGGAATCCATGGATGTATCATCAATAGGTTTCACAATATCAAGAAAGGCAAGTGCTTAATATGAAAAGGACCCACTTCTAACTTCTTGGTGAATTGAAATTGTAAGTGAGTAAGTAAAGCTTATCTCCTAATGATGGTGGTGGTTGCATTACATAAGGTACTTGATTGATCTCTCACTTGTGTGAGTGTTAACTCTTCATGATTTGAGGTTTAATCATGATACACTCTCTCTAGTGCATCTCATTTGTGCCTATATTCCATCGTTCTTAGTGCTCTAATCATTCTCCTATTTTTCTAATCCCTCTTTCCTAGCTTCTAGTTCATGAAAATGCATACATTGATTAATCAACTCAATTTCCATGCTCGTAAAATTTACCAAAGGTAAGTTTTTAATGTTGTTGTTGTATTACTCCTTAGATGCTTTACTAGGTTGATGCATGGTGATTCAAATGTGTGGTAAATCTTGCATGAAGCTTCACTGATGAAGAAAGTTAAATTCAAGACTTAGATAATGAAGTTCAATATTTTCCATGTTTGGGAGGATGTGCTAATCATCATCACTCAAGTTTTTAGGTACATAAGTCACATTGTGTCCCTCAACATGCACACACTCTTCCATGTCATCATGAGGGTTGGAGCCAGTAGGAGCCTTGCTAGAGTTGTGGCTTCCCTTGTTCTTCTTCTTGAATGCCATGGCTTTTCAAAATCAACCAACAAATTGCAAACCACCATCGATCTTGCAACACACTTTGATACCAAGTGTAACGATGCCATGATTGGAAAATACTATTCGCCACCACCCAAGAGTCCTAATAGCAACAATGTGAGAGGGCATACTCCAGGTGGATTACACCTTAATGCTTAGCACCCTATTTCACAATATAGCATACAACTCAATAGTTAATGGTTAGAGGTGTTAGAACCTCCATAAGCATTAATTATGCAACCAGACTAATGAGGTGTGCACACACACAAGTACTTGAGACACCGATCTCCTAGTAGGTTTTTGATATATTTCTATATTAATGCGTCTAGCCTTAAGCACAATTTTGAAGAAAGGGCTCGAGCATCAAAGAGAAAGCTCCTCTTCAACCTTATATATCTTTGTGATGAAGTTCACAAGGAATTAGGGCCCATGTAGTTCTAGCATGGAACCTAAAATATCTCCACATTCCTCTAATTTTTGATTTGCTAACAAGGTATATTTTTCAACAACACCACCCCTCACACACCAAAAAAAAAAAGAAAAAAAGCAAAAAACAAAAAACAGATAATGCAATAGAAATTCTCCAAAGAAAAAATAAAAGACAACCTCACATGACATATTGCCAAAAAATACACGTACTTCAGTATCCTCAATGAGTCTGAGTTGGACAACTTATATCTAAAGCGAAGCATGAATGGTTCCTCACTCAAATCAAACATAAAACCCACCCACGAGCATATATACACATGCTTAACCGCGGCGGTGCCATGTTATTTGGAACCTTAGAAATAAATTGATGCCAAACTAATCGTTTGTCACCATTATGTTCTAATTTTTTCTTTCCTCTGTTCCAAGAATTGATGTCTTATTTTTTTTAAAGAGATTTTAAATTTTCGTTTGGGTTTGTTTCAGTTTGTTACAAGCAAAATTCTTGTCCTGGTATTATTATGCAAACAAATTTTGCATGGTATCTCAGAATCCCGGTGGCACATTATTTTGGTTGATGCAGCGACGAAGAGTAGTAACTGCGCCAAATTACGTCGAGGATAAGAGCGTAAATGTAAAGATTTGGAACAGATAATTTATGGCAGAAGAATTCAACGGCTTACTTTCAGGCGTTGTAACGCTGGTACGTTGCGATTTTTATTTGGTTTATTTCCCTTTTTTAAATATTGCAGACTGAATCCCCTATGGATTAGGGCTTCTGCGAAATTTCAAGCGGTGTTGAAATTTCCCCGCGCGTTTTGTTTATGGTCAAAATTACTCCTGTTGGCGGCGTTGCAGCCAATATATTACGGGTAATAGCAGCAAAGATTTGGAGGGAATGTTGTAAATGATTTATGTATATAAACATCAACAAGAAGAAAAGCTTTGTTGAAGATTCTCGAGGTGTTTCTGGAAACTGGGATGTCTTTAGTGCTTATTGTTTTCTTTTTCATTCCTTTTATCGTGTGTTAATCGCGTAGGACTTTCGTTCTAGGGTGTTACGACTGCTTGATTTTCCAGAAAACTTGCAACTAGATTTAGATGGTATATTTGTTTGTTGTCATGTACCATATTTCCTTCCTATTTAGAGGAAGGAAACTTTTCATAGGCTATTCAAGAAACAAAGTTAAATCTACGAGTTGAATTCGATAAGCTTAGCCGTAAAAATCTATTGTTTTTCTAACTTGGAATGGTTTGAGCGATGCTTCGAAAAAGTAAGTTCTAATTCAACTTGGAACAATGTGATTAAAATTCCGCATTCAAGTCACTTAAACCCCGAAGGTCACATACGTTTAAGTTTTCCTGTTGGTCTCAAGTCAGGATTGGATAATTGTCTAGTGTTTATCAGATCAGTATTGCATCTGACATACAGGCAGTCATCTTAGAAATTTCAACTTTGAAGTTGGTTATAATATGGTTTTATTGTTTTATGAATTTTGAAAGCGGTTCACTCAGTTTTGGTAGTACCGAACAGTAGCAACAATAATACCAATTTCCTAGTGTTTCACATCACCGTTGATTTAATCATGTTTAGTACAGCTGGTAGACTACGCAAATTGTAAATTTGTTTGATTTTCTGCATTCAAATGGCTAGTTAAATGCTTTGTGGTGTGTTAGCCGTTTATTTTTAATCAAATTGCATATTTTGTAGTTTGCAAATGATATAGGATCGTTTGGATGATTTGGCTGAAACCGTGGATTGGATTGTCAGGGATGTTAAAGGTGTTTTATTTATAGGAAACGTATTTCTGGAGGATGGCATTTGATCCTGGTGCTCCGTACTCATCCTCAATGGATGATGTTCCTCTTAGACTTCTTTTTGGGATTACAAACATAAAAAAGAAGAGTAACAAGTTGGAGTCGAAGAAGAGAAAATTTATTGAACTGTCTACTCCCACAAATAGCATTGCTGTGGTAGACCCTACCCGGAACACTCTGAAAAAGTCACTCATGCCCCTTGTTGAGATTATTTTTCAGAAAAATGGAATCAACATTAAAGAACATCAAAGTTCGGATGATGGCATGCATGATAAGAACTACAGTAAAAGGGCAAAATTAGAATCAAAATTAGGCAAATGTAAGGTTTCATGGGGTCCAGTTCCAAAGAGGCCACGCAGTAAAGGTGCAAAAATGGGAAAAATAGAGGACAATGTTGGAGAAAAGCTTTCCGAGATTGAAATATCTAATCAAATGGAGAATCTAGTGGCACAGTTTGAATCAGCAATTTTTAAGCTGCATGGAAATTCCAAGAAGTACCGTGAGAAGGCAAGATATGTCATTAGGAAATTGAAGGGAAGCATCAATGCTAAACTCTGTCATTGTTTGTTGTCTGGTAAAATTACTCCGGAGCTGGTATGTAACATGACTCGCAAGCAGTTGTTGTCTTTTGACTTTTCTGAATGTTTGGCTGTTAAAGATGATCAGTATGCAGATGTGAAAGTTAAGCAAACTGCTGATCATCAACAAAGAACATTTATAAGCACCGATGTCGATAATGTCGAGATAATTAAAGATTCAATAACAGCATCTTATTCAAGTTTTCCAAGAGCCAATAAGGATTTTCAAGCTAAAACAGGCGATAGTGCATGCATGACTGCCAAGCAATTTGTATCATTTGATTCACATAGGTCTGTTAATGATGAAGTGCACACAGATATGGAAATCTCTGAACCTCCATATCATCAAGTGAGTACACCTTTGAGCACAAATGTAACAGTTGTGGAATCAAACAAAGAGCTGATATGTAACACAGCTTCAAAGCAATTGGCTTCTTTTGATTTATCTGAATGTGTGGCTGTAAATGATGAACGGTATGCAGAAATGGAAGTTTTGCAAACCGTCGATTGTCAAGGAAAGGCACTCACAATCCCAAGTGCACTCAATGTTGAGCAAACCGAAGATCCAATAACAGCAGCCGATTCAAGCTTCCCAAGGGTTGACAACGATGCTCAAAATAAAGCAGCTGATGGTGCTGTCATGAATGTCACGTTATTAACTTCTTTTGGTTTGGGTGAATGCCGTAAAAATGATGAATGCAGTCATATGAAAGGCTCTGAAAGCTCACATGACCAAGAGAGAACACTGATGAACACAACTGTAGATGTTGAACTTAACCAAGCTTGCTTAAATTCTGAAATATTACATAATTATGAGCAAGTTGAAGCAGGTGATGATGCTTGCATGACTGCCAAGCGACGGGCATCTTCAGATTTTTGCAAAACTTTGTTTACAAAAGATGAGGAGTATGCAAACATGGAAATTTTAGAAACTGCAGATTATCAATTAAAAACAGGTACAAGCATCGAGGTAACTGAGGAGGAAAATGAACATCAGAAAAAAACAGTGGCCTTGAATTCTCAAAGAGTTGATAATTATGTCCAAGTTAAAGAAGCGGATGGTGCTGACATGACTTCCAAGCAATTGGCATCTGTTGATTCGTCTCAATATTCAGTTTCACAGACCTCAGCTCATCAGGAATTGACACTGACAGACATGGCTGTAGATGATGACCGACTTTCACCGTCTTACTCCAGTTCTCCCAATGCTGATAACCAAATTCAAACCAAAGCAGATGATGGGGTTTGCTTAAAAGAAAATATGATTTCTCAACCAGTCTTTGACACCCAGGATATTTCTACAAGCTGCATATCAGCCGAGGATCAACTAGCTTTCTTAGGTCAAGAATCAGATGTCACTGGAGCATCATTAACAGACGATCAAGTTTTAAATTTGCATGCAGCCAATGATAATCTTCCCACAACTATGTCTGCTGGTGAATCTGTTACAGAGGACATGTTGGTACCTGATGCCAAGCAAGATCAAAGAGACAATACTGACCCTGCTGATGAGCAATTGAAAGACAGTGACTCTGACAAATTAAGATCTGACTCAGATAATCTGAATACCGATCCGTCCAGTTACTTGTCAGAGAAGATAACTGGTTCTAACTCCGAAATAGACATTGTGGAGGAGATGTCATGTGACATTGCAGTTATTCTACCTGGACCTCTAGCTGAGCAAGATATAATATACGACTTAAGAAGTGCATATGATAGTTTGAAGGACATTGATTTTAGTAAATCAAATGATCCAGGTCATTCTTATAACAATCATACAGGTCATTTGCCAGAAAGAATTGCAAATGCTTCTGTTGACAATTCTGTGACACCGCAGGAGGTGTTAATTGAGAGTGCAGCAAGTATACCAGTACCTGAAGCAACACAAGATGAAGTAGACAAAATAGAAAATGCATATGAAAATTTGAAGGGAAAAAGTGCTGATATATCAATATATGATCAAGGGTATTTGCATACAAACACTGTACATCAAATACCAGAAAAAATAACATCTGTTTGTGTTGGCGGTTCTGTTACGCAGGAGGATAAGTTGGGTGGTGGAACAGAAATTGTACCAGGATCTGAAGCTAAGGAAGACAAACCAAACATGCCATTATGTGCCCATGAACATGTGAATGAAAATGATTCTAATAAATTAAGGCACAATCCAGGTGATTTATATGACCATACTGAAATTTATTTGGCAGGAAAAATAACCAAACTGGAAGTTGAGGAGCAAATTAAGAAACATAGTGATAGTTCAAGTAAAATGGTTTTGGTTTCAAAGGATGCATCTGAGAACAAATTGGTATTCTCTTGCAAGATTCAGGAACTCAAAGATGAAAAGGATTCAAATATTCTACCAGAGGTTAAACTGTGGGAAGGATGTTTGCAGTTGAATTCATCTGCCTCTGCAATGGTGACTGCTCTCTTTAAGAGGTCTGGTTTTCTAGTCTTTTACTGATTCGATGCTGTTTTTTTTTTTTAAATTCTGTTTATGTTTTAAGAAAATGAGTCCAAAATTTTCCATGTTTCTTATTTTTTTTCAAGATTTAAAAATGATGTCCGGAGAATAGAATTAAATGTTCTTATGATCTATTAGTGTATTGATTTTCAAAAGGTAGTTGGTTTTAAAGGATCATTTTAAACTTTAATGGTAGTACTTAATATTTCAGACTATTACATATTTTTGGATAAGAATATGATGCTGGCAGCTAGTATTTCAGCATTGTGTCTATGCTTTCCTTAAATTAAGTTTAATGTTTCTCTGTGTTTCTAGATTGGCACTGACATGAATGATATAGAACATTTTTGAACTTGGAAACTGCTGACTTTTTTTGGCCAAAAGGCCATTTACCAGTTGGCAGGGCTTTGTCATGGAAAATAAAGAATTATGGTCATAATGTTGCACCAAGATATGATCTTTTCATGGGAATTACTATGGGTATGTAATGCCTGAATGTACAAGGATTTTAATGTGTGTATACTAATAAAAACCAACACAAATTTCAAGCTGAACAACTTAGTGAATCAATTCTGGGATTTTATTAATTTGAAAAAGAAAAAAGATTCTCTTAGTCAAATAATAAAAATAAACAATTACATTTAATTTTTTGACAATAGAGAGTTTGCACAACCTGTATTGCACTGCCTATCATTTTTTACCTATATTGCTGAGGAAATCCTTTTCACCAAATATAATTTTGCTAGTCTAATAAGTGTTGTGTCGACCTTGCCAAGATCATAACAAGAGTAAGGTTCGTAGAACATTAACCATGCGTTCTGAATACATGTTGTACATTCTTATCAGTATGATGGAAGGATGCGTCACTGAAAAATTTCATGTTTGGGACGTTAACGGGACAGGGATGTGTCTCCAAACAAATGGGGCCACATCAGGGTTGTGATGGACGCTGTGGCATTGCAGGACCTTGGCATCGCTTTGCATAGTGAGTAGTTGTTAGTAGTTGCACATTGTGTAGCAGCTAAGCAAGCTGCAAATTCATTGATGCTTCTTCTGTGATGGTGTTTACTCAGCAACCATTTTTTTGATTTCCATGACAGTAGTAAGCATTTTGTGATGGTGAAATTCTTGATGGTGGTGTTGGACAGTAAAGAGCAAAACAATTGGTAGCAAATCTGGGCTAACACTTTGCACTATGATCACATGAGGCACATTATCTGTTGGACTTCCATGTCTACGTTACTGAATCCACAAATAAATTGGTTTAAAGGATAAGGTTTTGCTTTTTGCTACTGTAGTTGCTATTCCAAGTCCTGACAACAGCTTCCCTGCCGTCAAAGACATGTTTTGTGGTAAAAATCACACTACAAATTTTATAAATGGCCTAAAAAGAAAGGATCCTACAGCACTTGATTGATAATCTTGAATAACCTGCTAGCAAATCCATTCTAGAACATCTCAATTCTTTGGCAAAGTATATCTGTTGTAGAGGATAAGGTTACTCCTCTTTATGTTTCCTATAAAGGATTATCACCCAGAGGCTCAATGCTTATCCTGTGAAGGCGAGGTCCTGGGAGGGTTGGTGGATGAGTGAAAGCCTAACCTTTTTCAAGTGGCTGTGCCCAGGCTCAAACCTAGGTCTTAGGACCTGAGAAACATGTTCTCAAAAAAGCCTCGTATTTCCAAACATGTTTAGGGATATGTCCAAAAAAGCCTCATGTCCTGAAGACTTCTGAAACATAGTTTCTTACTAAATTATATGGTTTTTAGTTCTAATTATTATATGTTCATTCTAACACGTTGAATTGATCCATCATAAAAAATAACTCAATTGCACATGTCATGTAGAGCCCTCCACTGTTTCATGCTAGAACACCTTGCCTGCTGTTCATGGGTTGCAATAAATATCTATACATTTATAATAAAGCAATCATTGAGATTCAACGTCTTCTCTTAACATACAATCAAATTTAGAAATGTGTTAAATTTTGAAAACATGCCCAATCCTTGCAAATGCAGCTATTTTCTATTTCTGTTAGTTGCATTTATGTAGGTGTTAAAATTGTTGATTTATAATGCATCTGGACTTGTGTGCAGTGGTTTGAAAGTTCAAACAAAGAATTGGACTAAAGTTGTGGAGATTAAAGGAAGAGTAAGGCTAGATGCTTTTGATAAGTTTCTTCAAGAGCTGCCTCTCTCTCGAAACCGCTCATTAATGGTAATTTCTCTATTTTGTCCCGTTTTAAATGTACCTTTATTGGGTGGAAATACAAGAGACGATCACTTAAGTATGAACTTGATATCTATTAAAATATTTCGGAAATACTTTTTGTTGAAAAAATCAAACCATCTGCCTTACTATATGAAATATGTCTTTCATGGGCCTTTCCTGGTCTACCTTCCACATTTTAGATTTACTAGATGATAGCTTGAAAAATGATTTATTTTCACCGGACTTTGAATATATAAGTACGTTAAAAGAAAAGAAAAGAAAAGAAAAGAAGAAGCCACTAATTGTAACTGTTATTCTTGATAAATCTCTTTCAAAAAATGTTTCAGGAATTCTGAATTGAATTTGTTGTATACAAATCACAATGAAAATATGCAAAAATGAGAAAAATGCAAATATTAAACAATTCTTCTGAAGAATGATTTCTGTAACAATTAGGTTTTACCTTTGAAATGGAGAATTGACTTTGAGACTACTCAAAACTTCTATTTATTGAAGCCCAGCTTTTAGAATCTGTAACTTGCATGGAAGTCTGATCTTTGATAGGATGCTAAAACACATCTGTTGGCCAAAGTACTTGTTAAGTATGAAACTTGGTTGTTGAATTTTTGAGCTTTATCAAATGTAAGTCTAATCTATGATAGGGTTATAAAATTGAAAATTTTAAGTACTTGTTAAGTAGACAGCCCAGGGGTCTGCATTCATTATACAGATTTTACTCTGTTGTTGCTAACAAGTTATTCAATCTGGAATTTTTGGAGTCATTTGTGAGCAAGATTTTGTTATGTCTTGAATAGCGACAGGCAAACTTTATAACTTATTAGTCTTTATGTGAAATCTGAGGGACTGCAATTTGGTTGAACCGACGTATCTGTCAGTGTAAGGTTGTTCCATCAAACTGATTTGTCTTTATCAACGGTTATGGTCGAAACAAGCTTTTTTTGGGAAGAATTATGTAGGCTAATTTCTAAGACAAGAAAATTATTTTTAACCCATAGGAAATCTTATAAGATGCAGGCAATTAAATCAATAAGAATATATGCCGATGTGTTTTTTAACAAGTATTTCTTTACGAATCAAACCCTTTAACACTATGTGCTTTTTATTCTGAAGAAAAAGGCAATTGGAAAATATAAAAAAGACACCAGATAGTTAAACAACTGTAAAATTGGTTTGCCAACATGATTGCGGAGATGATGGCGCAGCACAGGCAGGAGCAGACGCAGGAGCAGGTGGAGCACAGGCAGGTGCAGACGCAGGACCAGACGCAGGAGCAGACGCAGGACCAGCGCTCGCAAGCATACCAGCAGGAGGACATATCGGTGGACCCGCAGCAACCCCCNCACCTTACAACGAAGCCTCATTGGTCGTTTCGTGTCGCGGGGTGCGCGGCCAAGACTGGACCTGGTCAGGCGCTGGGCCCGGGAACAGTGGAACGTGGGGGAGGTTGGGGTGTGTAGTCTGTCCTCCGACTTCCTGCTGTTCATCCTTCCCTCCCGGCAAGCCAGGGACTCGGTCCTGTTGGGGGGCCCGTGGTTCTACGGTGTGAGGGGCTTGGCATTGACCCCCTGGGGCCCATCGGGAGACCGACCTTTTCACTAAAGCGTCAGTCTGGATACGGGTCTCCCGGCTCCCTTGGGAGCTGTGGAACCTCGAGTTTCTGTGCCAAATCACGGATTTTTTTGGGGAGTTCATTGCTTTCGACCGGGTCACCATGTCTATGGAGTGCATGGGCTTCGCCCGGTTCTGCGTGTGGCGACCGCTGTCACAAAAGGACCTCATTCGGGAGGTGATTCTGGAACTCCCCGGGGGGGAGGAGAAACTTGAAGTGACATTTGAGAATCTGGTGAAGGCGGACGGACCCAAGCGAGGCCTGGCAACCCAAGAACCCCTCCGGGACGGATGCAGGCGCTGCGGCAAACCTGGGCACCAGGAGGCTGCTTGTCGCGTGCCAGGATGGACGCAGCCAAGAACCCGAGCCCGACAACTCTTTGAGGGGGGTGAATGGGTCACCATGGGCTGCAAAGGCCGGATGCGCACGGC
>MNCI01030046.1:0-82559 GCA_015680685.1 Gnetum montanum | reverse complement strand
CACCTCCCCGCCCCCCCTCTCAGTCCACAACCCCTCCTCAGCAACCCCCTGCACCCCCTTGTTGCCCCCACCAACCACCACACGCGGCGCAGCGACTGAGAACGAGCTCCCTCCTCTCAGTGAATGGGTGAACGTGGTCCGGGGGAGCTCCAAGGCATGCAGGGCTCAGGGGCCGACGGCCATGCCTGAAGAGCAGTTTGGCACCCAGGGACAGCGCGGTGGCGATCGCCGCCTAGGACGGCCAAGTGAGAATCAAACCCGAGGAAAGCAAACTCAGAGGAACATCGACCTGGGGTTACAAAAGACCCTCCGGGAGGTCTATTAGCGTCGCTTAGCTGGAATTGTCAGGGACAGGGTACCCCATACAAAAGAAATACCCTACGTAGAATCGTTAAGGTTGAGAATTGTGATATTGTTTGTCTCTAGGAGACAAAGCTTCAGGCAACGGAGGCACATTTCCTCCAATGGGACGGGTGGAGTACCCAAATGCACCCTTGCTTAGGCAGAGCCGGTGGCATTGCCATCCTCGCCCGATACACCATGAATCTTGTGGATGTTTCCCATTGGGCCCTCACTGTCCAGCTCCCCTCGCAGGGGGTTTGGCTGACCAATTTCTACGGTGCACAGAACTGGGAGCAGCGGCTCCAGGAGTTGACACGGGTGGCACGGCTGGTTCCGGACCACAGGTCATGGATTTTGGCCGGAGACTTCAACCAGCGCTTGCATCCGTGGGAGAAATCTGGGGGAGCTGCCCCCCGCCACCCGGAGCAGCTGAGTTCCAGTGCTTTCTATCGACTTTCTCTTTGCTCGACTTGCCCATTGAGAATTGCCGATTCACCTGGAGTAACCGACGGAAGGGCCCGGATCGGGTCCTCACCCGTATTGATCGGGTTTGCATCAGCACGGACATGATGCTCCGTTCCTCAGTGCGTGTGACGGGGCATGAAAGGGTGGCTTCCGATCACCGCTCGCTGACCGTTACCATCGGATCGAACAAGCTCGGCACCCCACACCCCTTTCGCTTCGAAGCTTCTTGGTTAGCCAAACCATGGTTGAAGTCGCTGGTGGAGGAGATTTGGACGGATTATCAGTCCGGCTGGGAGGACCCTTGGAACTTCCTACGGGAAGCGTTACTTCCTAAGGGATGGCCAGTGGCTGACAAGTTTACCTTTTGAACTGGTTAGTGGGAGCTTCGGGACAAGCTCGGCCGGATACAAGCCCGGCATGAGGCGGGGGAGGATCTCCATGCAGAGGAGCAGCATGCGTTGCGGCAGCTGCAGGCCCTGGATTAGGAGGAGGAAACCTATTGGCGGCAGTGCTCCCGGGTGCGCTGGATCTGGGATGGCGACCGGCAGACCAAATTCTTCTTTGCCATGGCCAAGTCGCGGGGGGGCGGCATGCCTAGAAGTCTCTGAAACCAGGACGGAGACATCGTTGATGACCCGCAACGCATGGCACAGATGCTGGCACAATACTGTGGAAGGATTTGGGCCAAACGCCCAACTAGGCCGATCTTGATCCCAGTTCCTCGAGTGTTGTGCGCGTAGGATAATGCTCGGCTATTGGTCCCTTTCTCTTGGCAGGAACTCACGACCATGATCCAAAGCATGCCGGGAGGGAAAGCGCCTGGACCTGATGGGTGGACCCTTGAGTTTTTCAAAACTTTCTTGGATATCGTGGGGCCCAATTTGCTTGATGCGCTAAATCTCATGCTGGCTAGGAGACAGGTCCGTGAGGAGATTAACTGCTCACGAATTGTGTGCATCCCAAAACAGGTTGACGCACAACGTCCTGAGCAGTTTCGCCCTATCGGAGTGTGCAACGTGATCCTCAGAATCTTCTCCAAGTTGTTGGTGCATAGGCTTTCGCCGCTCATGCCCAGGCTGGTGGGGAAGAACCAGGCAGGCTTCGTGCAGGGATGGGTCATCCAGGACCAGATCCTCCTCATGCAGGAGGTGGTCCATTCGCTTGGAACTNGTGGGGGGGAGGTTGTGGGGCCTTGCATCCCCTGGGAGGGGGCTGAGGCAAGGGGACCCACTCTCCCCCCTCCTCTTCATTATTGCCATGGATCTAATGCAACATTACTGCAGTACCTCCGGGGTTGATGGGCTGAACATTGCGGGGGTGACATGCCGGGCGGAGCATTATGCGGATGACACGATGCTGCTTAGCAGGGCGGCAGTGCCACAAGCTCGTTGCATTAATTTGGCGTTAACTCGGCTGGCCGCTGAACTGGGGTTGGAAGTCAACAGAACTAAGTCCGCGGCCTACTTTGTTAACGTGGATGAGTAGATCAAAATGAGGGTGACGCAAACCCTGGACATTCAACCAGGGACTCCCAATGACACATACCTGGGCATCCCCCTTTTTCGGTGGGGGAGGTCCACGACGTGGGGCCATCTGCTGGAAAAGATGGAGCGCAGGGCTAGCCACTGGGCTAATAGATTCCTAAGCCGCAAGGGGCGTCTGCTGGTGGCCGCTGGGATCCTCATGGCCATCGCGTGTTTCGTGGCGGCTGTGGCCGCCCCCTGGTACCGTCATTAATGTCGTCAATGCATTGGTTCGACACTTTGTTTGGGGGGGGGGCAAAGCGGGGAGCAAGCTGCACTTGGTCCGTTGGGAGCAAGTGGCGTGCCCACGTGGCGCGGGCGGTCTAGGCATCACGACTTTCGAGGACGAGGTGATGCTGGGGCGGCAACGGCTCGTTCTCCAGCTCGCGCGGCCGCATTGGGACCCGGTCCCATGGATTGATATCATTTGCAATAAATACGTCCGATGGGAGGCGACGGCACGGGACTCCAAGTCTTGGCAGGCGGTGGCCAGACACGCTCGCGACATGCAGGCCTCGGGCTGGGCACACCTCGAGCCCAGAGCCATCATGGCGGAAAAATACCCACGCTGCGACACATGGCGGCAGATTTGGAGTGGAAGGCTGCCGAAAAAAATTAAATTCTTTATTTGGCTGCTGCAACACAACGCGTTGTCGGTCAGAACTTTATTAAGGCGGCGCAGGGTGCTCGATACGGACACGTGTCTGACATGCGGGGGTGCGGCAGAAACTGTCACCCACTTCGCCTGCGATTGCCCCCGCACGCGCAACGTGTGGCGCGCGGCGGCAGTGCCCCCCCGGAGGCGGCTGACCGGCGATTCATGGGCCTCCCTACTTCTTTGGACTGCATGGAAAGCCCGAAATAATTTTATTTTTCGGCAGCAGCGGCGCCCCCCTCCGCAGCGGCTGGTCTGGTAGGCGTCTCTTGCGTGGAAAGAAATTGAAAGCGCCATGGGGAAAATGCCCACGTACGAGCCAGACTGCGCCGCATTTCAGGAATTCGAGGAGCTCTGGCAGTTGGTGGTTCAATGTGGGTGGGATGTCCCTCTGCAGCGACTGGTGGGGGACCCAGATTTGGCAGATGATACTTTCTTTTCAAACTGGGTCAACGACCGTACCTTCTTCAAGGGGCGGGAAATCTGGGTCATGGAGGCAGCGATTGCCAGCTGTCTGGGGGCCCCCATCGCTGGGGAAACCATCTTACCTTCAACCCATGGCCTCCAGGACGCAGAGCTGTTCTTCAACGGGCCTATCCCCAGGACAAAAAGCCGACAGGTGCCTAGATCTGCCCTCCCCCGCCTTTGGGCGTGCGGGGTGGACCTGGTGGACAGGTTCTTTGTCCAGTCCGGCAATGGGTCCAAGCTGCAAGGACTGCACTTCACCTTCCTCTGTTGCCTCAAAACGAGGGGCCAGGTCAACCTCCCCCTCTATTTTAAGGAGGCCCTCTGCCTCAAACGTCGAGGAAAGCACTCAGGCGTGATTCTGGCTCTGTGGCGGGGGGGGGGGCCCCCCCCCCCCCCCCCCCCACCTTTTGGGTCGGTGTTTTTTCGTTTTATGTTCGCGGATCTCGGCCTCCGGCCGGCCGGTCTGGGTGAGATGCCATGATCGATCGGGGGCTCCTCCCCCCTCGGTGTGGCCACCGTTGGTGATCCCCTGTTGTAATCTCTTGTAACATATTTTCAATCTTTTTAGTAATAGAATCCCGAATACTTTCTCAAAAAAAAAAAACAACTGTAAAATTGAAAAATAAAAATATTTGGTAAATATATAAACTGCTATCTCTAGGACGGATAGTGCTCTACATGCATAAAAAAGCTGACAAAGATAAGCTGATTTTTTATGGTAGATTGTACTAATGAATGAAGTATAGAATTTAATGATATTCAATTATTTGCATAATTGCATTTTGTTTCAATTTTTTCTGGTTAACATCTATACAGTGTGCAATCAGTGATTTTTCTGAAAAGAGTCAGCTGCCTCTATCTTCTGACAGTTATGTTTCATACTGCACGAGACCATTCTTGTTTTGAATCCTCTCTAATTTCAACTGCAGGGATTAAGGATTGATTGGCCTTGTGTGGGCGTGAATAGGGTCTGAATAACTAATGTCACAAGTTGCTTATGATGTGAAACCATTCTTGTTTGAACTCTCTCTTGTTTCAACTGCAGTGATCACATAGGGAAAAAATTTCATTCCTTTCTTGTTTCCATAGACAATCAAAGTGGGTTAAAGTGCATACAAATATGTACCGTTGTTATGAATAGCATTGTGAAAGATAAACCAATTCTAGATTGCTAACACACTTACATTTCTTTCTTTTTTAATCTACCTGAAAAAGGTACTAGCTTGTAATCGTCTCTAGATTCATCCTTGGTGGTCACGTGAGGAACTAAGTCCCAGCGTTCTCTTCGATTTTTTTTGGATTATTGAATAGGGAAAACTACACACCAATATCTGCTATTTTTTGTAAGCCCAAAGGACCTGATAATATACTAATGTTTACATATCACCGAATACTTTTAGATTCATCATTAACAGAGTGTAACTTACACCAAGGGTGATGAAGTTGCTGGTTGAATCATTGTTTACATATACTAATGTTTACATATCACCGGATACTAATGTTTACAAACACCAAGGGTGATGAAGTTGCTGGTTGAATCATTGTAATATTCAAGCAGCAATGGGGTCATTGTTGCAGTGTAATCTTTTCTGTTAGTGACAGAGATTAAGGTCTAGAAAATCAACTGGTTATGTAGGTGGAGATGATGCTATGTCGTTTTTAAAAATATTTTTTCTAGATCTTTTTCCTTGTACTTAGATCACATTCAATTGCTGAATCCATACACTGAAATTTCTTGGAATTATTAAGTATGAACAAACAAAATAAATTACAAATTATGTACGATGTTGAATCAAGAATTGGAACTGCATTCTTATAGAGTTTTGCTTGTCGAAAAACAATCTTCAATTTAGCAGCCTATGGCCAGGTAAAAGTTATTTGTATTTTCTGTCAGCCGACAAATTTGGTCTGCTCAATATATAAAATGTTCAAGTCAGTTATAATTTGTTTTTAAATTTTTTCTAGTTGAGCTCTGTTCATTTCAATAATAGCAAAGAATCAAGAATATGGCAAATGTATGGATTTTGCCAATAAGATCGCGGCAGTTTACATTTGCAATGGTAAGATAGCAGGTGATGGATGCAGCGTCAGGCTGGAAACATCCTTTTCTTAGGCTTCTGTCGTGATGATTATTTCTGGTGCCATCATTTTTTAGACAGGTAAACCGAACATATTTTTCTGGGAATCTTAGGGATCAACCTAGGATTGTGATCAATGGTCTATCACATAATCTATTTAAGAAAACAATAAATAATTGAAATAATTGTCCTTTAGGGTACATATGTATTCCTAATCTCATTTTATAATGTTTTAAATTTTTCAAGTTGCATAGCCTTGGACAGTTGAATCTCATTCTATAAGTCTCATTATCTTTTCAACCTTTTACTGCCAACTACCATACTCTCAATTGAGTGATCATGTGTTCGTATTGTGCTCTAAATTTAATTTGTATGTTGTGTCCCATCGATTCATTTTCAAGCTGCTGCCAAATTTTGTAAATGTTTTGGCATTATAAGATTTTGATTTGTTGCTGCCCAAGCTTTATTCCAGATCTGAGCAGTTGCAGGGCAATCCATAAACTTTGTTTCATGCATTTTTCCAAGTAATTTTGATTGACCATCATATCTCATCATTTTATAAAGTTGTCTATGTTAGGAATTTTTCTTTTCTCGTCATTTCATAAAAGACATGAACATTAGGTAGGAGGCCACCTCTTTACAATACATAGGTTGTTTATCTATTTAACCTGTATATAATGTAGAGTATGTCTTTTCTGCTTTGCGCAATTGTTTGGTTTTTCTATAACTGAATCACATTCCCATGGATTATTCGTTTTATCCCAATCCACGAGGTGAAGCTTTTTCTCCACTTTCAAAATATTGTCAGAAAATCTGCTGAGATGGACAACTGTCTCCAGTCATGCTAAGAGGTTTACTACTTTAGTCTGCTGACCTTTGAGTCAGTTTCTTTAAAACTTCAGTTCATAATTGTTTTTTAATTCCTTCTAATAAATAATGTTTTACTCAAATATTTGCTTTGAAGACTAGCACATCCACATCTCAAAATATGTACAATGTTTGGTTTTTTCATGTCTAGAAAATTATATAAAACAAAAGTGTTTCAATATTAATTTTTAATCCTGATACCTGAATAAATTTATGCAACACCTTCTTAAGATGTCTAATATACCTTTCTTTACTTTCCAAATAGATTAAATGTCTATCAACAAGAAGTCCCCAAGGTGGTGAAATTCCTTTAATCTCTCCTTTATTAGCCTTTTCCATAATCCAGCATCCTCCAGTTTCAACAACCATAATGAAAAGAAAGGGTGAGACGGGAATGCCTTGTCTAAATCTATTGCAATTGTGGAAGTCTTTTTGGGCTTCTTAACAAATAATTCTCAAAAGAATGGGCCATTACAACATTCCTTGATTATTGAACGCCAGTGATTAGAAAATCCAAAAAATCTCGATGGGTGATCGTATTCCTTTTTTTATACTGTGTTTTAGGTTAAGCAAGATTTTTATTTTGTTCTGATGCATCATGAAAAGTTTCAAGAACTATAATAGCTTGATCTAGAAGTTGTCTTCCATTCAGGAATCTGACTGCGCAATTCCTGATGATATAGGGCATACCGTTCTTTTCTTTTCGGCTAAAGCCATTACAAGTGCTCTTGAATATAAGACATAAATAAACCTATAGGTCTAAAATCAGAAATAGATGTTGCACGTTTCCTTTTAGGCATTAAAAAAGGCCAGATAGAATTAGAAGATTTTAACAGATATTTAGATCTTCAAAACTTATGTGCCATGTCTTGTACATCCTTGTTTACCAAATCCCAATACTTTTGTTAAAAATCAACTTGATGCTATTTGTCTTGCTTTTAAAATCCTTTTCATTGTGAAAACTACATCTCTAATTTCCTACGCATGAACTATTGAGAAAAAGCTGATGCAAATTAAATGGAGAACACGGGAAGTGAAAATTTATACATATGCTGATAACATTTAGATTTTTAGATGAGATATTCTGAACACTTCATTTGTTGATAGCTTATAGTGCTCAGATATAGATAGAGGAAGAATAAAGCAAATAATTCCTGTGAATGCTTGAAAGATATTTTGTATACATTTACAACTTTGGAAACTTTCAAATTATTTCAGACAATAATGTAAAAGAAACTGCATATTATGATGAATGTCAAACATAAACGTTTTAATTGAATCTCAATGTGTGAAACAACACCAGAAACGGTGAATACCTTAAGTAAAAATTCCATTTTATGCCAACATGGTACCTTCGATCAGTATTTGATGGAAAAAAAGCCATCTTAAAAATTCTTGTTAGTCGTTCTGAGTTTTTTTTTCCCTTTTTAGTGAACTCAGTTTGTTTCTAGGACTATTATAAGGTATAAGGGCACGAATGCAGTCTTGAGAGTCTACTAGGAAGCACATTCAACATTAGAGCATGCAGTGGAAATGCAGTCATAAAACATGGAGTGACCATTATAGTTATGATGAATACTTTACCGATTCATCAAATTTTGCTTACCGATTCATCAAATTTTGCTTAATATATATTTAATGGCTAGTGGATCTTAAACAATAAACATCTAATTTCCTTAAGATAAATTGTTTAGGGTAACTTGTTTAACGACTCAAAAGTTAAGGGAGAAGACTGCTAGAGAAGATACTGAACATTTACTTCGCTTGATGATCATTTGTAAATATGCTGTATACGAAAAATATTTAAAAGTATTCATCTGCAAACGTTAAGAAAAAAGAGCATGCTTGTGCGTTAACTGTAACCATTTCTTAAAAAATGAAATCCTAAGGTTTGTGCTGGAAAAAATGTTTTTTTCAAGTTGTATGCATATATATGCACCTGGTATTGAATTTTTGCTAACGTCTGCAATTAAGAGGATGATTTCTATTTTTGAATTTACAATATTTTACAATTTGATCCAGAAAACCAAAATGTATGAAAGTAAGATGTTTCTAATGCTTTAAACAAGCAAACTACAAGAGGCAATGAGCGAACAAAGTTACAAGGGTGTTATCAACTAAACTTGATAAAGTTCATGAGACCATGTTAATCCACTCTGAGCCTATTAGCATGTCATTTAATGTTGGGTGGATATGATTGTTGTAGAATTATTCCTTTTAACTTTACTTGAACGTGTGACCTTCTGTTTTCCACACCAAAGGATTTACCATTACGGAGCAAGCAGTTGCCACATGTAACCTCATTAAGAATGACCTGAAGAGCTTTCAACATAATTCTATAGAGTTCTATGCTAAATCCCGTTCTAAAAAATCATTTTTGGGGGCCATTTTATAGAGGTCATTGATGCATCTACCCCATGTCATCCACAAAGAACGTATCCTATATCCTATAAGTGTTTTGGCCAAGAACGGAATGGCATACCTCTGATTACAAGACTGTTCTAGGCCCAAGAGTTTCTGAGCAGAGTTGTCTTAGAATAATTATCCATCTCTCAGAAGAAAAGAGGCACGTCAAATTTTCTTTTCTTTCCTGTTTTTAAAACTGTCTTTTTTAAAACTAAATGTAATTAAAGTGGCATGGTACTTTCCTCTTATTAAGACCAAAATTTTTTTACCGGAAATTAACATGGAACTAGAACATTATTTAAATGTATGCACCAAGTTTCATACCAAATTGGATTGCATCATCATGGATGGGGAACGACATTTTTCTGTTGTGCTCTTAATGTCTAACAAAATGACATTCTCTGCATGAACCTTGACACACTTCTCAGGAGTAAGCTATAACTTCTGTATCAGCCTTTACACTCATTCCAGGAACATATCATGAAATATATTCCCACAGAAAATATTAACAAGGTTATTAAATTATACAGTTGAGTACAATAAGATGGCACATGATTACAACATAACTGGAGAATTTGTCGTATCGTCAATCCCTTAGTTGTGCATAAAATTGGTAATTCAACTGGGAAATGCCTTTTGTATTGTCAATCCTCGGGTAAGCTTAGAGGACATGCAAACTGCTACTCACCATCACAGCCTTGTAGAATTATACCTACCTGTGTTGGTTTTGTGTACAGGTACCTTTTTGTTGAAGGTTGTTTGAAAACATAGGTCTCTCTGTTGTAGGTTGTGGTGAGCTGGCCCGGGCAACTGTTTACCAAAAACATCGGTTTCTCTTTACTCACCCTCCATGGATAAACCTTGATGTCTATTTCATTGTCTCTCTCTGAGAGTTTTGATGACCTACATTGCTCTGGATGTATATGCTCGTAATTTCACCATTAGTCACTGCATTCCTGTTGCAATTTCATGTATACCTGTTTGCATAAAGGATGAAGTCAGTTACTATCGAAACTCACATTTTTATAAAGAATATACTAGGACAACATTACCGTAGCATTCTATGTCTCTGAAATATCGAAGATTGTGAGTAGTGCTCATATTTGAAAGCATTACACATAAGATTCTGAGTAATGCTCGTATTTGAAAGCATTATAATTAAATCATAACGAAACAACCACCCCCATCTCCTCACTGTTTTCAAGCTTCCTATTGAATATGCATTAGAAGTTGCACTAATTATATGGCATGAACAAAAACAACGAGAAGGGGCATGCAACAGCAAATGGTACTCGTTCTGTCATGTTAAAACACAATTATAACATTAAACTCTTTGATGAGCCACTAATGGAGGTCACCAGAACTGTGTTTCATCAAATGTATTTGAGATCTTCAGCCGTATGATCAACAAACTGTATATAAACTGATGGTTAGTAACGCACTGAACAGCATGAGAAAAACATGATTATGGGGTTTACCGAATAAGTTGCATATTATGACAACAAAGGGGTTCACGTAGTGTGAGATGTTGGATTTTTTCTCAAAGCTTGCAATGTCTACCGTTGATTTTCCAGATGAGGACTATATTGCCCCACCTAAGGACATTTTAAGCGACTTGCATTCTGCAGGTGATAGGTTCCATCCCGACTATGCTCAGGTATAGGGAAACTTTGCTAAAATAAATCATTGAAATAGAACTCTATTAAATAGATCCCCAGGGCCTCCACATGGATATAAAAATGAGACCTAAAGTTTCAATTTCAAATTTTGGCTAGCTGTTAACAGGCACAAGGTCTCCTCGTCAATGAAAGTGGCTAATTCATGACATACCCTGCAATGTAATACTAGCTTTTTAAGTTGTAGCGTAGCATGAAGTATGAAGCTCGAAGAGTGATACAGAAAATGGTACTTCTTGATTCGTTGTCGAAAGTAAGTGACGTAGTAATAGAAAGATATAATTGCTTCTTGTTTGGATCACATATTTACCTATCCTAATTGTAAAAGACAGATCCACTATTGGACAAACAAACACAGATATAAACACATGCCTGCAGTCATATACAATACAGAATTTCAGTGCAGAAACCTCTTTCTATGTAATGTATCCAAATTCTTCATCAAATCTGTGGCTGGATTATAAATGTCCCTAATGTTTTTAGAAACATAGTTGTTAAAGAGGGAATGTTTCTCTCTTTGATTTAATCAGTGTAGAATATTTTTATTTGAAAAACTTTTGCCCATTATGATGTTGTTTAGTTGCAGAAAAACAAAACCTGGCTTTGCAAAAGATTAAAAAATATATAGTACTAGATTTGGAAGTGTAATAAACAGAGGAGAAAGCTGCGTTAGAACTCAACAAGATACATTAGCTTGGAGCTTTTGATACTTTGACATGAAATGACATTAAAATAGAGGGTTATGATGTTTTACAATGTCAAGTTAGTTCTAACTTTTGGGATTAAAAGTTAATAGAAAAGTGCACATACATCATTTGAACATCTGGATATATGGCATGAGAGGGGCAATTTTAAGTTGAGATTGTGCACTTCTTATGAATAGGATATAAACAACTTAGCATCATGCTACATTGGTTTCTGTCCAATTTTGAAAAGGATTGAAGAAGTTGCCTGCCATATTGATCTTTCACGATAGTTGCAGTCTATTGATGATGTGTTTCATGTTTCGATGTTGAGAAAGTACATTTTTGACACCAGTCGTGATAGGATAACAAGATATGCATTGTGCAAAAATAATGGCCGAAGCCAATTCTGGCCAGTAGATGCCAAGGGTATTGAAGTTATAGACATGGACATAATAGAACATTTTAGTTTTGGTCTTAAATTTTGATTCCTTCATCCCATTAAAAACCATTGCCAGTTTGCGAACATGTTCATTTTCCTTAATAAATTGTATCTGATTAGAGGCCGGTGGGAATTGGGCAACCAGTATTAGTACTCTCTAACAGTGCCAATAATTTATATACGTATATTTTCATTATGATGCATATTCAAAAGAGTGTATAATGAATATTCAAAACAGCTGTGTATTTATACATAACATAACAAATGAAATGAGTTAACAAAGACTTTGGTCCCTTGGTAGCTAGCTAAAACAAAAATTGTATGGATACACTTACCGGATTTCACATAACATTAAAATCTAGCTAGAAGCCAAATGATATCCAATCTCAGGCGTACCCATTTTTGGATGTTGATGGTGAAAATTTTGGCAAGTTGGTGATCTTTAGTAATTGGGTGTCTTACAGTATTCATCTCAAAGATATAAATCTTAAGCTGTTAAGAGTTGGATCCATTGAAATGAGGAAAATCATGAATCATTGGCATATTTAAGGTGGGCACTAATTATGAATATGAGCCTATAATATTGAAGAAAACCTGACACAAACAATATGCGGAAATTAAATAACCTCAAACATGGGTATATATGATTATCAATGTTTTTCTTAGTAGTGGAAGCAAGCAGATCTTTCCAACCAGGCATCATACTAACACCTTCTCTACAAAGCTGTCTCATGCGCTTTTTCTGATAAAGACAGTCATCGGTTCCAAAAGAGGGAAAAAATGAAAAGGAAAAAACTGTGCAGTCAGTTATTGTTTCCTTCTTTAGGAAAGGGTTTTTGTAAAATTTGGAAAACATTAATAAAAGTTTCAATTCATTGGTATTTGCGTTTTAAAAGAACTAGGGAGTTTCAGGAAAAATCAAAGTAAAATAAGTGAGCAATTAAAGTCTTTGATGAATAGTATACATCTATATTAGGAAACCGAAACTTCTCTTTCTTCTAGAAAAATTAATGTTTATTTTGCCTCTCCGGAATCCATGCTCTGTTTTTTACATAAGTTTTAGATTAAATTTTTATTTTATTCTTTTTAAGCATTTTAATTTCCGTATTTTAACATCAGCACTGATATAAATAAGATTCCTGCTTCAAAATTTTCTTTCCTTGATAATTTATTGAGCTTCACAAGGTAAACTAGCTTCCAGGTAAATGGAACATTTTTCGTTTAGGCAGATGAGCTCCTGGAAATAATCAATACTAGGAGCTTGTAGACAGATCAGCCTATCTGCATGGGGGAATGTATAGCAATGTATGTCTGTCAAAGTCACCAATGGATCTGAGAAAGTTTAGTGCAATTCATTGCAGCTTTTAGATGTGTTTGAATAGTTAGAACTTGAGTAGATAAACTACTATATTCTTTTGAGTGTATATTCCTCTCTCATCTAAATTTTACTTTGAGGTTCAACTGATTAAAACATCAACATAGTAATAATGTATTATGGGAGATATATTATGCAAGAAAACGAAAAACATAGAAAATAAAGAGGAAGTAGTTATGTATATGAAGGCTTAGTTGTGTTAGCATAACATGTTGGGGGTGTTGTAATTCAAAACTTTTTAACTCTATGTACCCAGGGAAAATATAGCTAACGCGATATTTGGTAGGACATAAAAGTCTCTTAATTGTGACTCGATTTAGCAGCCTCTTGTCTGCAAATACTTGTCAGAGAACAAGATCACCAGTTGTGCATAACTAGTTGTAAGGAGACAGGATGACATATCCAAGCACAACAAGATGACTAGTTTTGCATAACTAGTTGTAAGGAGACAGGATGACATATCTAATCACAGCAAGTGTAAAGCATACAATGCTGTGTGTCTTAGTCTTAATTCGAAGGTTTTAGATATAGGAATAGTGTTAAACTGCTTATTTCTGTGCAGTAGAATATGCAATTTGAATTCAGGAACTAAGATACTTGTTCATTAACAAATTGATGATTTTATCTGCATCTTATTTAACTCATGGTACGTAAAATGCATATATAGTGCTAACCGCGGCAACTTGGTTGATTTTGTTGGTCCATGAAAAGCTTAAAGATAATTCTGCAAAAAGCAAGATCCAAAAGCTAGAATTCAATCACGGAACTGAAAAATTTAGTTTATTAGGAACTCTTTAGGAGGGGACCACATGAACAGAAGGGTATATATTCTTAAGGAATGTAGTGTGTTAGATGATTGGATGTTGCAAGCTTGGACCTATGTTCTTTTTACTTATTAAGCCTTTATGATCTTATGTTCTTTTTGGAAACTTAAGTTTTCCTAGAAGAATTTGAGGGTGCTATGTGTTTATATTCTCTTGGAGATCTTCATTTTAAATATTTTGACTTGTATACAGCTTGAAATTACGCCGATGTTGATTCTTGATCCTCAACTCAAGATATGAATATTGAAGTTGCATATATAATACATATAATGAATAAATAATACGAAATCGTGATTTGTCTTGGAACATTTTAAGCTTGTATTGGGGGTGAACGCATTGGTGTGTTGCTTGTTGGTCAATGCTTTAGTCCTTGTAAGGATGTCTTGGACGTGTTGATGATTCTAATTCTTTTGTTCATATTTTTTTAACATGCGAAAGTTTTTTCATATTCAGTTTCTTCATTTTTCGGTAGAATTCCTTGAGTTCGTGCTCATTAATGGTGAATGGCAAAACTTCTAACGATTTTGCTTGGGCATGCTTTTGGCAATATCGAGCTCCCGTAGTGATTGATGATGTGCAAGCATCAATGCATGAACATTTAGATCTTAAAGGTCATTTCTCCTTGCAATTTATTTACTCTTGGATTCTTTATGCTAGTATTGCAAAGCTTTCTCCTTTGCTTTAATGTATCATTCAGCTCTCAGCAATCTATGTTTCCTACTAACAGTTCTCACAAGTTATTCGATATAGAGGAGTTAAAATAGGAGGTGTGATTCCTAAATGCTGTCATAGGTTAAAGAATGAGTTCTCACGTAACTATGAGACTCTAGATGCCATGCCACATGATGGTTTTATATAATGTAGGAGGCACTTTCTTCATTCCGTTCTTATCTTTTACTGCAGATGATGAATCTGGAGGTGATTTAAAACTGGTATAGTTTCCTGTAAGAAATAAGGAATTTCAGGAGGTGCTTTCTCCAATCTTGTTTCAAGGGTCAATATCATTAGCGTTGACATCCACATTCGTATGCATTATTTGAAGGGCAAGTTGTTTTTTATCATTTTCTTTGAGGAAGTTTCAATTTCAACTTTGTAATATGGTTTTTAGCAAAAGCAAAACAGCATAAGTAAACCCTACGGAATGCTTTTAAAAACCATAGCTCAAATACCTTATGGCCCTAACAATCGCTATATCTAAAAACTCAAGTTGCTAAACTCTAGCTGAAATGGAGGTAAAAAGAGGTGAATTGGGAAAATGATGCTTCCTGGTCCAGATGCTTTAACATTAAATTGTGCAAGATTTTCGACACCTTGCTTACTACAAAGCCAACACAAATGTTCATTTATTTTGTTTTAAACCGGTCAGTGCCTCTTGTGAGCAGCAAAGCTCCTGTATCCTTTGATGCTACTACTATGTTTGAGATGATCCGATGTTGCATGATAGATTTTTTTTTGAGTGCGGTTAACTTTATACTGATAGGTGCTCTCTGATTCCTATGTTTTGTTACAAGGGTTATCAATTTCATGCAGAAGTGTTTTGTTACAATATGTTAGGGCATGTTTCATACATGGCATTGTTCCTTTATCATCTACTGCACTTGCCTTCTTATTTTTGCCAGTTTCAAAAGAAGTTCAGGGTGGGATTATTTCAAATGCTATAATAATGATCTTTATACCACTTTATAATTTTTTAGTGCTGTGATATTATTTTTTAATGTTTTGATTTTGTCTTTGAAGTTGCCAATTCCTGCAATCCTGTATTCCTGCTATTGGATCCTAAATTCTGCAAGACATAGGATCCAATATTGTGGGGCTTAAAAGCGTTTGCCATTGTCTTAATCATTGTTAAACAATTACTTGTATGACCTTGGGTAAGATATTTTGAAATTTTCATTATTATATATTAGATGGTCTTCCAATGGATACAAGATATCGGAAACGGCATGCAATAACATGTAGTGGCCATCGTTCATTCATTAATGTGTAAGAAAAATTTCAAATGAAAGCTGTTTAATTTGACTTCTTTCATTGAGGAATCCCTATTTTTAAGGACAATTAAGCTAAAAAAAGTTAACAAATTGAAGTAATTCATCTTACTTTCAACATGTCTAAGATTGTGTCATTTGAATGATCACAATAGCATGTTTTTCATTTAACGACTGGTCTTTGGAAGATACCAGAATTCATTAACCTCTGTACCGTTGGAACTGTTTATTAGATAGTCGATGACTATATGTGTTTTGTTCCTTGAGATCGTTGGTTGTGTAGCAGTGAGATTAACTTGATTGCAAATATTCATGTCATATTGCAGGTGGTTTCATTTCGTTGCACACCAGGTGCGCCGGAATCCGGATTAATAGCCATGCATGAGGTGAATACTTTAAATACCCTAGGCTAGTCAACTGCTTTTACTGTTTGATTCATTCATTGATTTGCTAATAAAGTAACATGACTGATCCAGACCTGCAATTCGTACAAGCAAGGAGAAAGAGTGGGATATGCAGAACTATGTCCTGGTGTGGATCTTTATGTTTGCCCTCCCTCGGAGCTCATTCTCAACATGCTGCTCGAGTATGGATTCTGCAAAAGCATACACAACAAGATCAAACAGGAGGATTTGTTGATTGGTTGTGTAATCTGGCGAAGAAACAACAGACCATCATCATCAACAGCAACATCATCGAGTAATTCAAGAAAGACCGACAGCCAGCCTAAGTCAGCAAGAATAGTAAGCCACAGCATGACTGGTGCATATACCGAGGGAAATTTAGATGATGCCAGGATGTCTCCAATACATCCATCCCAAGTTCAATCTCAACCTCAAGGAAAGCCAAGCATGGCAATGGCGACTCAATTATACACATTACCCAGCAGCAGACTTCACAGTCCTGTTTCTCCATTTCCTGAGCACAAGGATTCTTCCTCTTTTTGTTCAACTCCACAGACCCATTTACCAAATACAGGAATTGCAAACAAGCGTGAACCTGGGTCAGATTCCAAGGCTTCACCATCTTATCATCATGAAGAGGCAGCTGCCAAATTTCATAATCATCAGAGCTCAGAAAAACCTGTCACTGTGAATGCAGTAAAACTTGCTCTTGCTGGCCAGTTGCTTGATTCACCAACGCGTGATGATGTGACCAATAGTCGTGGATCCGATCCAACAGTGGCTCCTCCTACCTGTGACATTGTTTTTCAGGCCAAGGATGCTAAGAAGCTTGCATTGGCAGGAAAACTGCTGGATTCACCCACCCACTCTCCTGAATATCATTCCTATAGCAGTGTACATAATTTACATTTACACCCACAAGATCGTATTGCCAGCCCTTATGCAAATGATTCAAACCCGTGTACCATAGCCAATCACAGCAGCTACACCATGAAATTCCCTTCTTCTTCTGTTGCTGTGACCAGCGATGCAGCTAACTGCCCAAGAATGTCTAGTTTCTTTCCTGTTACAAACACTTCTTCTGGCTCTTGCCTTCCACGAAATACTGCTGCTGCTCCTTGTAATCCCAGAACTCCTGATCATCATCATATCAATCAGAATGTACCAATTACAAGTGCTGCTGCTGCTGCAAATTCATGTTCTGTTCCTGTAATAAATAGCCCTGTGCTTGGCCTCCAAAGAATTCCTGGTTCCTGTGATCATGACGCAGCTGCTACTGCTGCCCCAAGCATGTTTAACGCAATCCTTAACCATGGCAACCAGAACATACCAACAACTGCAACAGGTGCTGCTTATGTATCTGTTCCAAGTTCAAAAGTAGTAGTCTCCAATTCTGCTTCTTCACTGCAAAATGTTCAGCAGAACAGCAACCACTATAACGACGATGATTTGCCAGAGTTTGACTTCTCCTCTGCAGTTTCTGCAGCGGTAACCGAGGCTGCTAGTGTCATAATTAATGCCCAAAATGAAAGAGATAGAGCAATGGCAAGAAGGAAAAATCTGTGGGATGATGACAATGATATTCCAGAATATTGTTGGTGCCCACCACCGAAGTTGCCTCCAGGGCCTCCTACCAACAACGTACTTCCATTACCAACTCCTCCCACTTTCTCTGTCCCTGTCAGACCTTACGTCAAACCAGATTTCACACCTGTTAAGCAAGGACAACACCAGCACCCTTGACTGTGTTTGTTGGCCCTTTTCTTGTCAACACCCAGTAAAGTAAAGTAGGTCTTGTTCGAACTTGAACAGCATTTTATAGAAACCGGTATAAGTAGCCGTGAATCTTGGACTGACTTTTTGAAGAAGGGTTGGATGTTGGATATGTAAACTTCCCATTGTCAATTTGTATATTTCAAGGGATTTCGTTTAGAAATTCATGGGACTGTTTATGCACAAGGAACACACAATTTGGAAGTTCAAAGGTTCATCATTTTTAAGTTAACTCGTTCTTGCAACTCTGGACTCCTTTGTACAAAAACCATTATATGGCCATGACCAGGATTTTTGAGAATACCTATAAAAGAAAATTTGGCCTGTTTTTAAAACTATCAGGTGTGTATTTCTTTGTCAGAAATTCAATATAATGTCTTAGATATGATGCCTTTTGGATAGTTCAACAAGGCTCGGTGTTATAGTGCTTAAGTGGCTCCTGCATCTATTAAAGGTTCGACGAGGTTTTACCCTACAAACAAGCCAATTTGATAAAGTATGTTAATGCATAGTGGACTTATATATCGTCACGTCATTTTGCCCGGTTGTCCTGGTAGAGTAGAATTAGTTTCCCTTGTTGATTAAAATCCGTCTTGGTTATTTATTCAAGGTACATCTTTGGCCTTCCTATAATCTCATTTAGCTTTATACAATATGCTTCTTTTTTCCCTCTTATGGATTGCTTTTAAATAATATGGTGCATTATATAATGGTATCAACCATTTGAAGAATACATTTTAAAGCTATTATTATTCAATTTGATAGTCTCGTTTAAGGATGGTAGAGTTTGTTTCCGTTGAGAAGTTCTTCATCTCTAGAGTTTGTTTCCATTGAGAAGTTCTTCATCTCCTTTAAGGAATGGTAGTTGGGAAGGATTTTGCAAACACATTATTGGTAAATAGCAGGTTTAGCATGGCTTTAGCTGACCCATTTAGGGAGGGTTGTTACATTTGGTATCTTGCTTTGGTCTTGTAAAGCGATAAAACATGATCTCTCAAGCCAAATCAGCGGTAGCTCTTAGTTGGTGATTAATTTAATATTAAGTAGATGGATTTTCCTTTTCTCCATATATTACTAATAAAATTTATTAATTTTTAAAGTAACTATTTCATTGAGATACAACAAATTTTGGGATATTGCAAACTCAAAACAAAGATAATATTTTAGGTTTAAGAAAACTCGGAAGCTTCTTTGCCTTTCAAAGGTGTTGCATTTCATTTGGTATCTATTGAATCTTAGCCTTTCAATTGGATAGTTCATGCATTTCCATGTTTCTAATCCAAAATGTAACCAAAATGTAATTTTTCCATTTCTTTTATGATTGAATTTTTGCTAGAATGCTTGGAGTTGGGGCTCTTAAGTCTTTCTACCCTACATTAAAATGATTCTGAGTAACTCTTTAGATTTTCCTGATTATCCACTATTCATTTGGCAATGTTTGTGTCTTGTAAAACTTTGTGCATTGAGGATCTTTAAGAATGTATAGATATAAATATCACAAATCCTTGATAAAAATTATAGAATGAATTTCTTTTCACTGGATTCTCTACACTTATGGCTTTAACAATTCTATCCACATAATATCTTGCAAAATCTTATGTAGGGCTCTATATTCTACTTTTATGGACAATAAAGATGCAACTCTTTGTTTACTAGTAGGCTAGTTGATAGTATTTCCAAATAATTGTATAAAGAAACTAGTTCATGAGCTTATATTTGGCGAATCACTTCCCTAATTAGCATCAATATAGACTTCAAGAACTTAAGCAAATTTTGATTTAAAACATAGATAATATGAGATAGTAGTCTTGACATATCATAAGATAAAGAAATGTAGCTTCCATATGTTGATAGTTTGACTTTTGCATTATGACAATAAGTTGATTTACAACAAACTAGATATTAGGTCTTGTGTTTGTGAGCTATAGTAAAGTTCCAATGACTTGTTGATGCTGCATGAGATCAATTAGATTGTCTTAGACATTGATCTTGAATCTTAGAGTCATAGGTCTAAAGGGTCCACAATAGTTTTGCATATTAGGTTTTTAAGTTTTGTGATTCCTTTTATGAGATGGTGAATTTGATTAGGTTCTTGTCATAGTGTCATGCCAATTTAATAATGTGGATGATCTAGATTAGAAATATCAACCTATGAGGATAATTAATATTTGAAGTTATTCAAGATTCGAAGACTCGAGCTTGCAAGGTAGTAGGCTTAAACATTAAGACAAAATTAAGAGCTATGCATGTACTTGAAAGAACAATTTCATTGAGAAAAGGAAAAAAAAACTAAAAAACTTTAAAGTTGATAAATATTCCAATCATGAAAAACAAGTTGAAATCCTTTTGATGAGCAGTGGAGTAATCCAACACACAACCATACGAGATACGAGTGTTCACGCGTAGCTTGGTTGAATTCTGTGGATGAGGCAATCAGATTATGTTGGTAATTGGTTTAAGTTCATGATTGTTGTTATTCCACATGAGCTAATAAAATCTATGCATATGGTTTAACTCATGGTGAGGTGTGTGATAATTGATGTTGTGTTGCCATCTTATGCCTAGTAAACATAATAAACTAGTAATGGTTTCTAATTCTAAGTGAAGAGTAAACAATTCTAGTCTAGCATAGTGTGATGGACATCTGTTCTTAATTCTATGCACACGTCTTGGACTTATGTAATTGTTATTGGGATTACCAAGTACTCCGTTACTAGGCGAACCAAGCAATAATACTACTGGGTTACCAAACAATCACACTTGATGCTCAGAACTAGTTGTATCCATTCCGCTCAATAATAGTAAAAGTAAAGTTCATGCAAAAGTAAACGGTAACTAAGAAAACAATAATCAGTAGACTAAGTGAAAATAGTAAACATTATTCTTAGTAAAAACTAAGTGGATGCTGCAATGGTGAAAAGTGATCTCAATTTTTATTTCTGTTCACACTTGTGTCCAAGTACAAGATGCTCGAATAAAGACTCCATACAATCACTCAACACCACACTATGGGCATACACTCTATTACTAAGCTATGAAAATAAACTACAAGAGTTTCGGTAAGGGTGGAATGAAAATTGTTGTTGGACCATGCACCTAAGTGCTGTATTTATAGGCCTATACATGTTTGCGATATTGGATATTCGACATTGTAGCTTGTGCTATGATATTGCAACTTCAATATCAGATGCCCAATATTGTAGCCAGTCAAAAACACAATTTATCACCTTTAGTATAACAACATTTTCCAACATTTCCTATATCACGAGAAAAACTTTAAATGCTTAATAAATAAATGCATTGAAAATAAAAACCTTGAATCAATGACAAACAAAATCATAAACACATACAACAAACCTAAAAAGGAATTGAAGACCACCAAACTTAAATAATCAACCAATGAGAAATGTGATAAATTTATACATTAAAATAAAATTATAAACACAAACCTAGAGAAGAAATGAAAACTTCCATGATGAGTGATAGGATCCAAAACAATCCATGCCTAAACAGAAAAAAGAGGAAGAGAAGAACATATTATGAGAAACAAAAGCAAGAAGCATGATTAAGAGAAGCAAAAAGAAAACATAGTTATTTAACATGTTGCACTATTACCCTAAAAAAACATTGACAAAACAATTTTTTGTAGGGTACAACCCTTTAAGTAAAGCTAAATGATTAGTGGTGAGTATGCCCAACACTTCACCATATAAGTTACTAGCATTGTAATAAACCATGTTGTAATCTATGGATAGGGTTAGTGTTGTTATTTAGGAAGTTAGAAAATAATCATGTATGGTTCTCTTATTGCTTAGACTAATAGTAGTTTCATGGCTGTATTGTTTACCCTAAGTGAGGCATATGATCATGATGTTGTTTACCCTAATAGTAGTTTCATGGCTGTAATAGTAGTTTCATGGCTGTATTGTTTACCCTAAAACTACAAAAACAAATTGTAAGAGTCTAGCTAAGGATGGAATGGAAAAGTTACAGATTGTGTGTCCAAGTCTTAGTATTTATAGGGTTGTGTAGATCCTGAGACATTGCATCAATGATGATGTAGCATGGGTTACAACATCATTGCTACGATATCATAGTGCAACAAAAATTAACTTTATCATATGTCCATGACTGATTGGAGACTTGTCCTTAAGTTAAAACAAAATGAGGATAGAGTCCCTTACAAAATTGGGAGGTAGACTTGATTTGACATAATTAACTAACTATTTACATGACTTGGAATGCTGTAGTGGTGTTTTTACAAAATGACACAGTTACATGACAAGATAAGAAATAAATTTTGAAGTAGCTTGATGTAGATCAGGTTCTAGGAGGTGGAGGCTTTTCCATTGGCTTCTTTCCTTTATTTTTAGGCTTTTGGAATTGGTAGCAGTTTAGGGGGTACTTGAAGATTCTCTTCTTTTGTCCTCGGGTCATGTACCATCCATGCTTGTTGTGCAATGTTAGATGGAACGAGTACATTCCATGGGCATGGCTGTCGCAGAAACATTTTATTTGCCTTCATGTACCAGGCTACAAACTCCCATCTCTCTTCTTCAAATTCTCTAGTTGTTTTTCTAAGTTCTTGATAATTGAACATGTGACGTGCTAGGTTTGTTGCTACATATTTTTTCCTATGGTAGCTGGCTTTGACAACTTCTAATTCAAAGTTTACCACATGTAACTTTTATAATGCATCCTTTTTGTGAGCAAACTCTTTCTCGTACATAGCATAAACTACTACTACCCACTGCTCTAACTCATTCTGACTCCTGCTTGCTGTTAACATGGCTAATGTAGTGTAGCAAAGGTTTGCTAACCCTATGTATTTTGTAAGATCTTCTATTTGCAAATCTTTATTTTTCACCTTAGCTTGGTGGACATGGGCGAGACTATCCAAGATGGGTTGCCAGTTTAGATTTTGAGTAGAAAGGGAACTAATTTTGGCATTTGCCATTTGAAATTCTTTTATATTTATCTGTTTGTACATGTCCATTTGGTTTCTGAAACGCTCTTTGAGTCATTTGTGCTTCTTGGCCTTGTTTTGCCACTCACTTATTTTGATTGTTGATTTCTATGAATGATGTGGACTTCTTCCATTGATAAGGTTTTTTTCTTTTGGGCCAAGCGACTCATGTTTTGGTTGACTCAGACTAGCTGTTCTTTGAGCTGTTGAATGCTTTCCTCAAAACAATTTTTCTCCTTTTCAATGTTGGTCAACCAAGCATTATTAGTAGCTAATTGTTTGTTCTCTTCTTGTAAGGTAATGAGTGCTTTGACATGTGCATAAGTTTGAGCTTCTACCACTAATGCATCCCACACTGCCTTCTCCTTCTCCTTTCCATCTTCATGTTATGGTTAATAAGCCACCTTATATGATCAATTCAGAATTATTCAAGTTGGCCAAGTGCTATGCATTGTGTTGGGTCTCTTCTTTTAGCTTTCAGGATGGTTAACTCCTGTTACAACTGTTGCACTTTGTTTTCTGCATGCTTAGCCCTAGTTTCAGCCATGGCCAACTTTCCTTTTATGGTTATTAGATTAGATTGGACCACAGTGATATTGCTTGGGATATCAAAAAGGTTTTGCATAAATTGGCCTATCTGTAGCAGTCTATCTAGAATATCTTCATGCTCTCCAAGAGTCATTGATGTTCCAGTAAGCAATTGAGCATCCCGTGCTCTAGAGATGTTGGTTGGTGGTACAATAGATACATTGAAATATTCCTTGATGTGGTCTGTAATGACCTTTATGGCTCTTGCTGCATCTTGGTATTGCATGACCACAATTGTGGCACCTTCACTAGTTTGAGCATAACTTGGAATGATGCAACATTCCTAGAAATCTTCTATGCCCAATCATCCTCTCCTTTTGTTTGGAGTGACACCTGTCCACTTACTAGACTTGTTGATATGATGGACCTTACAGAGCTCTCCCTTACTTTATACAACATTTCCTCTTCCCTTCTTTCCCGACTAATTGTCTTTACAATTTGTTATAGGTGGCTTATGGATGGTCTATAATCCTACGATGGTAGCAACAATGGTACTTGTTGTTGTTGTAGTTGCTATTGTTCATCTTGTGGTTGGCTGCTAGGTCCTTCCTACTGCTGCTGACTAGTAGTGAGAATGTTATCAGTAGAAGTGAAACTTGTAGCACCCTTAGTGCCTAATGGCTTTTCTACTTGATACTTCTTTGGTGGCACTAGCTTGAACATCTCTGCATAGAAAGCATTATGGGCCTTCCTTGGGACATCATTGGTATATCCTAGGATTCTAGCTTGATTGCACAACTTCTTGATGAGATGAGGGAATGGAAGTGTTAGTTTTCCTACCTTCATCTCTTTGAACTGCCTTTGGATCTTGAGGAAGAATAGATGGACAATGCTAGCATTGAATTTTTCCATCAAGACTATGCTTCCCCTGGCCACATATGTAGATATTCTATTGAACCTATTGGTTGGAAACAAGTGATAGGTTCTAATCTTGAAGTATATTTTCTCCTTGGCTATGAGCTCATTGTAGTCTTTATCTTCTTTTCCATATGCTCTTTGCAACCACAACCTCTTAGCATTGGTGTTTGATCTTGTTAAATTTTTTTTCACATTTACCCCTTCATTTGGGATGTTGAGGGCCTTTGCGATTGCCTCTACATAGTATGGTAGAGAGACTCCTTCAATTCTTATTGTTGCATTAGCTTATTTGTTTTGCTAGAATTGGTAGGTTTCTTCTAGATACTATTCACCACTATTGGATAGTGTAGGTCATAAAGGAGATGCTTGGAGTTGTGTCTTCACTACTTCTAGAGCAAATTCCATGAAAGGAGCAAAGTTTAGTTCCACAATGACTATGGACATGATGGACTTTTCTTGTATGGCTTGGAGGCATTTAGGAGATAATGTGAGGTGTTGTCCTTATTCAGGCATTGGTGGAACCTCTACCTCCCTCTATGTAGAATGCTCAGTAGTAGGGGTTCGCTAGTGAATGCTAAATGATTAGGCCTCCTACACCACATGCTCAGCTTGTGGAGTTTGTTCCCTTGCTTGGCCTCTCCCATAGCCTCTTGGTCTTTTGCTCCCATGTTGGGAAGGTCTTGTAGCTACTTGTCTCTTTGGGACCATTTGCAAACATCAAGAGTTTGAAATTATTAGGGTGTTTAAATTGGTGCTTAATGGTTCCTTATCCTTCCCATATTCTTGGCTAGATCAAGTTCTTATCTTATTATAATTGTAGAGTTAGAAATTTTTTTAAAATGAAACCTCTTAAGTGTTATATCATTAGTTACTTATGACCTTCCACAATTATCATTTTCTTGCTTGTTATACCTTAAAATAGTTAGAATGGTCCACTAGAAGAATTCATTAAGTTATTTGAACTGAGCTTGATTGATTCATGATGATATCTTTATTATTTCCTCATACTTGCCCTTATATTATCTTCTGGGTGTTAGAAAAATTTTGGCTCAAATTTCTTGATGTTAGTGTAGTGTACCCCCATGACTAAGTTGAGTGCTCTGGGATCAACAGGGTTCAAGAATTTCGAAAATTGAAGCCATGGGGATGGAGTTATGGCCTTGAGAAGTTAGTGTGCAAGAGCTCTTAGGAAAAACTACAAAAATTTCTCTTTCTACAAATGAGAGGAATGAAAAAATTTCACTAACTCCCATGCATATATATACTATTTTTATTTGTGTGACATTATAGATGTGACATCGTAGGGGCTATGACGTTGTAGTTATGACATCACCATTAAAATTGTTAAATTTTTCATTGAATTTTTTGGAAAAAATGAGTCAAATGGAATGTTTGGAAGATGTGAAGCTTGTCGAAAGGGTCTTGATCATTAACAATGCATAATTTTTGAGAATTTGACATTTAAAGTTCATAAGAAAGGAATCTTGATCAAAGAAAGTTTATTGAATGGATAGAAGATGGGTTGAGAATTTCTGATGTATGGATAGATTACTATATGATAGGGGAAGTATTTAATAAATCTTGATTATTTTTGGAAGACACAAGATGATGTGGAATTGCTTGTCAAGTATGAAATACAAGAGTTATACAAGTTGATCCTCCTTAAAGCAGGCTTCAATCCTTAGTGCCCTTGTATAACCATGCCTAAAAGTGTCCTTAGGCACTCAAGGAGTTGAATGTAAGACATACTTGTCTAGCAAAACACACATGTTAATATCTCCATATTGGGAAAATAACGCTATATTATATAAAATCATAAAGTTATGATTAAATATACAATGAGGTGAGATGGATTGTAGAAGGAATTTCTGAAACTTGGGATGTGAGGTGTCTTACCATAGGCATAATGAATCCTTGGGTGCGATTTGTGGTTATGGTAATCATTAGCCCTTCTTTTTGAGATTCAAACCAAGTCCAAACCACTTTCCAGTGACTTTGCATTGTTTCATCTCTAGGATTCTCAACCATAAGACTACCACAGTTGCAAGGAGTATTGCCACTTGGCTTATTGCTCAAGGGAGGAGTTTATTCATGGAACTTTTCATTTTTGAGATTTCACAGAAATTGCCTACCTTTAGGCATGGGTAACATGTGTTTCTAGTGGGACCCTTAGAAATTTATTTTGTGCATGGATTTTATTTTTGACTATGTTGACCTTACTAGAGGACTACCTTTAGGCATGGGTAACATGTCTTTCCAGTGAGATGGTAAGGTAGCACTTATTGTATTCTTACTTCCATTTTTCTTTAGATCTTCAAGAAAATAATGCATCCTTAACAACAAGATAGAAGTTAAAACAGTAAGCCTAGAGAATCCACAAATCCCATTGATGTCACATCCTTTGCATTTCTACTTGGTTCTTCATTCTTCTGTCTAGGCATAATGATTACAAGTTTATTCTTAGTTTTATTGTGAGAAGAATACCATTATGGCCTTGGTAAAAATATTTTATTATTGGAATGGATGGATGGATGTTGTGGTCTCACTATATAGGTAATGAGTCCCTTTATGATTGATAATATAGAGAAATCTTCACCTTATTGGGATTACATCTTGCTTTATTCGATGTGATTTATTGGAAAATAAAAAAAAGTATAAGACAAATGATGTAGTTCACAAAAAAATGGATAAATAGAGCAAGAATTTAAAAAATATCAAAGAATATCAAATGATTAAGAAATGAAAAAGTATAAAAGAATGAAAAGATATCAAAGAATGTGAAAATTAGTAAGAAGTATGAAAAGTATAATAAGAAATTGTAAATAAAAAAGAATTGTTAAACAAAAAGTTGAAAAGCACTTATTAATTTTTAAATCAAGATAAGGTATCTTCCCCATGACTGAACTCATGGGTGAGTGTTTTGGAAAATGCACCATAGATTCCCTGGATCACACATTCTAGGTTTCTCATTTACCATCCTTAGTGATTTAGTTTTTCAGTTATTATCCCATGTAATCTTGATGGTAATCAAATTCTGATCATTTAAGGATATATGTCCCACTGGACTAGATGATCTTTTTATCTCAAAAGGTCCAACTATATTATCTTATTTATTCTTAAATTTACATTTTAAGTCCTCAATTTCCTTATTTGCTGGTGTATGATTATAGTTTATGATATCCTTTTGCAAGTTTGTAGTTGGGGTCATTTTCTTAGGATAGGAGTTAATAAGTGAGTCAGATGGTTCCATGCATCTCTTGGATAGTTTTATGTTCTTAGTTTTTGGCCATTGGATGTCTTTTGGTTTAGTGGCCCTTACTTCTTCTTGTGCACACACTTGTTTCTCATATTTGTTGTGGGCTGGTTTAAGGATGGTGTTGACATTTTGAAGTTTTGGTCCAAAAATGCACCCTTTGACATCATTAGTGAAACACCACAAAATTCTGAGCTTAGTACTTCTCCAACAAGAATCGAGCTAAGTCATGATGCTCCCCAGCATGACTAAAGCTTGAGGGCCTCACAGACAGCTTCAAGCAGAGTCAAAATCAACAAGAAATGGTTCCTTGGAACCCATAGAAGACTACAATGACATCTAGCATCAAGCTCGGCAAATATTGAGCTCAAAATACTTAGTTTTCACTAAGTATGCATCCTGTACGTTGGCCTATACATGCCCAGCGTAGAGCCCAGCGTACAAAGACTTTTGGGCCCCAAAAATGAGTCACAACATGCTAGAACTAAGCGTCTGGACCCCCTAGGACCTTCCCCAGGGTCCCTAGCAGCTCTCAAGCACTTGAAAATCAAATTTTGGGCTCCAAATGATGGTCTTTCATTCCTCTACGCCCAGCGTATACGCCTAGGGTGCAGCCAGCGTAGAGAGACTTTTGGGCCCCAAAAATGAGTCACAACATGCCAGAATTGAGCATCTAGAGCCTCAGGACCTTTCCCAGGGTCCCCAGTAGCTCTCAAGTACTTGAAAATCAAATTTTGGGCTCCAAATGATGGTTTTTCATTTCTCTACGCTCAGTGTATACGCCCAGGGTGCAGCCAGCGTAGAGAGACTTTTGGGACCCAAAAATGAGTCACAACATGCCAGAACTGAGTGTCTGGACCCCCCAGGACCTTCCCCAGGGTCCCCAATAGCTCTCAGGCACTTGAAAATTAAATTTTGGGTTCCAAATGATGGTCTTTCATTCCTCTACGCCCAACGTATATGCCTAGGGTGCAGCCAGCGTAGAGAGACTTTTGGGCCCCAAAAATGAGTCACAACATGCTAGAACTGAGCGTCTGGACCCTCCAGAACCTTCCCCAGTGTCCCCAGCAGCTCTCAGGCACTTGAAAATCAAATTTTGGGCTCCAAATGATGGTCTTTCATTCCTCTACGCCCAGCGTAGAGCCCAGCGTAGAGAGACTTTTGGGCCCCAGAAATGAGTCAAAACATGCCAGAACTGAGCGTCTGGACCCCCCAAGACCTTCCCCAAGGTTCCTAGTAGCTCTCAGGCACCCAAAAATCAAGTTTTGACCTTAAAATGAAGTATTTTCATGTGTATATGCTGGGTACATTTTTGGTGTACGCTGGCATCTTGTACGTTGGCATCCATGTATGCTGGCATGCTGTACGCTGGCATCTTGTACGTTGGCAGCCATGTATGCTGGCATGCTGTACGCTGGCATCCATGTATGCTAGCATGCTGTACGCTGGCATCTTGTACATTGGAATCCATGTACGCTGGCATCCTATACGCTGGAATCCATGTACGTTGGCATGCTGTACGCTGGCATCCTGTACGCTAGAGTCCATGTACGCTGGCATCCTGTACGCTGACATCCATGTACGCTGGCATCCTATACGCTAGCATCCATGTACGCTGGCATGCTGTACGCTAGCATCCTGTACGTTGGCATCCATGTACGCTGGCATGTTCTACGCTGTACAGTTGTAATTTTCTTTTGCACCTGGTCAACGTGCCACGTGTCACCCAACCCGAGTCTAACGTCTAAACCTATATAAAAACCCCAATTTTTCATTAGATCAGGGGGGCAATTTTGAGCAAAAAACCAGAGAAAAACAGAGACGCTGAGAACCAGAGTAGAGAACCTTGTACGCTGGACAACCCTGTACATTGAGCATACAGCCTCTACACTGTGCTTACGATTTGAACCAGCCCACAGTCATCCCTACATCCACCGGGGCTATTCGTCTGCCTTGTGTCAAAGCCATAACTGCGTTAGACCGGTGCATTGTAACTCTCATTTTGAAATGCCATTGTTACATTTTCTTCCCAAAATCTGTTACAGTTTGCATTAATTGTTGCATGTATACTATTTACGTTGTTTTACGTTTTACACTCTATTCGCGTCAGTTACGCTGTTTACGCTCCACTTTATGCCTGTTACGCTGTTTACATATAACCCAGCGTATAGCACTGCGGTGTACGTTTGGGGAAATCCTTGCCTGATCCGCGTGTGGACCACTCAAGGTACTCTGCCTTCATTCATTCGAGCTCACCCTCAGGCGAAGGTAGGGTCTTCTGTGTGTGTCCTGGGATCCCCCGGTTTCTGTTTCCTTCTAGTCGGAGACCGACGATTTCGGACGGTACAATTAGTAATGCATGGAATTCTTTGTGTATGTATGGATCCTTGCATGTCTTCCTTAGGAATTCCCGTGAATAAATCTCTCATCACTAACTTAGCATCTATTGTGCTAAGCCATGCTCTTTTCATAATGATAGGAAATTCCTTATTATCATTCTTCACGTCAATCACAAGAAAATCCATTGGATAAGACCATTCATTAATAGTGGTTACCAAATCATCTATCTATTCTAGAGGAATGGCAATAGATTAATTTGTTAGCTCTAACCTTATGTTGCATTTCTTTAAGGGTGGTAGGTTCCATGCCTTGTATGTTTCTTGAGAGATAAAATTTACTCTAAAACTTGAGTCTAATAGAGCCTTACATGGTAAATTTCTAGCTACTTGTAAATAAATTAGAGGAATTCTTGGATCAATTCTTTTCTTCGGAAGTAGTCCTACCTTAATCCATTTTGTTACTATTTCAGTTAGCATGACAGTTGCAAGCTTTTGATTTGATTGTTGAAGAAGCAGGGTGTTTGTAGAAGGATTCTTTATATAAGAAACATGATTCAATAAGGTCCTTACTCTACAAGCTTTTTCTAGACTTGTCTTGAAGAAAATATGTTTCCTTGATTTTTCTTTAGTGTTGCTATATGATCCTCTCTTTGTATATTCATTTCCCTTGTAGCACTTCTTTGCTAAGGTTGTGATGATAATTCTCCTTGCATTGCATGTGGTGGCATAGGTGGTTGATGGTTAGAAGGTTGGCTCAATAAACCAACTGCTTGTTGATGCACATATAAGTTGGAATCCATCCTTGGAGATGTTGGTCTATAGTATTCTAGTGGATAGTACTATGATGTTTGAAGTACTGCATTTACCAAAGATATTGGATACTAAACATAGTGTCCATAAGGGTTTGGCTGCTAATATGAGCACTATTGTCTTAGTGGTGGCATTAATCATGATTTTGGTTGCTGCCATTGATGATGGTATTGCTCTTGTGAATGTGGATAAGCTCCATTGGGGTAGTAGGTTAGTTGGAAGGTCTATCGGTAGTCACCTTGAGGGTAAGGTAATCATTTTTGCATTTGCTTTTTGATGAATCTTGGATTAAGTGCATATGCCCTTGTTTCTTGCAAATGTGTCATTACAGGACAACATTCCCTAGGGTGTTCATACTGGCTTACTGTACATCCTTCCTCATCCTTTGAGCTTGAATCACAACATTTTTCCATTGAAGCAAATTTTTCTTTTTATTCATAGTTTCTTTCTTATTTTTCTCCTTACCCTTATCGAAGGCTTACTTATTTCTTTCTTCTACAATTTTCAAGGCTATAGCGAATTTCTTGTCCATTGAATTCTACATCTTTTCTACCTTATGTTGTTAATAGACTTTTGAATTGGTAGAACCTTCTTTTGTATCATCCCCTCTAAGGTTTCTTCCTCTTTCTTTTCGCATACTTGTACATCTCTTTTTTAGATGGATGGATCTCTATTATACTCCTTAGCTGATTCTCTCTTTTTCAACTCACCTTCTTCCTTTGCCACTTAGTCAATGAGTCTCTAAATTTGATGAGTGGTCATTTCAGATAATTTGCCTTGGGCATAAACCCCAAGGATTTCTATGATTTTATTATTTAGCCCATCGACAATATGTTTAAGCTGCTCCCTTTGGAAAAATCCATAGCCTGGGCACCTATGCAGAAGAGAGTAGTATCTACCCATTGTTGCATCAAGGGATTTGTGGGTTTCTTGCTTTGAGCCTTGGATTTGCTTCCTAAGATTATACACCTATGAGTAGTTTTAGTATTTATCATTGAAAAGTTCAAGCATGATACTCCACCTTCTGATTGATTCAGGTTTCAATGATCTATACTAGCTTTCTGCCTCTTTAATGAGTGTTCAAGGGAACAACTTAAGTTTATGATAGTCACTATCTATATTCTATAGGACACAAGCATCATGAAAGGATTGAAGGTGATGTTGTGGATTTGTGTTATATCCACCTCAAACTTAGGCATATTTTTCATATCAAGTTGCTTGATGTGACTATCTTTCACATGCTTGGTTGGGATATATATAGCTTTTCTTATGTTGATCATGCTGTGAGTTGCTAATAGGGGTTCTTCATGATTGTAGGGTTTGTATGCTTGATTGTAGTGATGCTCCCTTTGATACTCATATCTCTCTCTTTCTTCATGTTCATCCTTGTTCCTTCATGGTTCATGCTCCTCATCTTCTTCATCAAGGCATCTTGGGTGATACTCATGTCTATCATGAGCCCATTGTCTCTTCCTATCATGTTCTTTGTACCTTTGTCCCTTTCAGTTAGAGTCGATTGATGATCATGAGGATGAATATAAAGTAGTGGGAGAACGATGCTAATTGGTTCTCCTTATGTCACTATGGTATTCATCTTTTTGTAATCTAGTAGAAACTCTTGGCCTTGAGTCCTACTTGTACTTAAAGTCCTTTGCTTCTCTTCTTGATGTCTCTACGAGGGATGAATGTAGTTGCACTTTGACAAGTTCTTCTAGCTGAATGATAGGTGTTTGGGAATGGACTTCATGATCATAGTGGAGTTTCTCTACTAAAAATGCATCATCATCAAGTTCTTCTAGGATAATAGGAGAGTTAACCTACTTTTCCTTAGTATGCTCATGTTTAGTTTTCATAGTAGTGTCTCTTCGCACTTGTGTCTCTGTGGATTGGTAGGGTCTTGTCATGTGTTTGATCACATGGTACCCTTCTTGTGCATGATTCAAATTCATTTCTCTTAAAGATGTTTGAAGCATGAAGGATGTTGAATGCTCTAGAGGTAAAATGATGTTGCCTTGTAGGTCTCTCCATCTCATTTGCCCATCTTGGTGGAAGATGAATGTGAAATTAGGGTAGTAAGGATCATTGTGAGCATATGAGATGCTTGGTTGCATAGGCATACTCTAGTCTTGATCATCATATGTTCTATCATTGTCCCTCTGTATCTCTTTGGTAGGTGATAGTTTTTTCCTTAGTTGAAGTCATGTTATAAGTGTGACGCTTGGTTAAGTGTGTGTGTTATTATGATTATTTAAAAATTAGAAAGATTGAATTTATGGTTCTTAATACAATGAACTTTGTAAGATCAATTACTTAGCATACATTGACACATCCCTAGAAATAGTGCTAATGATGAGCAATGGAGCATCCAACATTCTACCATACAAGTCATGAGCGCTCACACATAACTAGATTGTAATCTATGGATGGAAAATGTAATTATGCTAGTAATTGATGTTAAGTTTGTGATCATTATCTTTCCACTTCAAGCTAGTAAAGTATGAGTGTATGGTACAGCTCTTAGCAAGGTGTATGATTGGTTGGTGTTGTTAGGCCCTTAATACTCCTAGTTATGAACATGATGAAAGTTGAGAATAATAATCTAAATCTAAGTAAGACTATAAGGTAAATATACTCTAGCTTATAGCCATGAGCATCTAGTCTTGTTCTATCATACACACTATAGGCTCATGTAACCATTATTGGGTTACCAAGTGTTATGCTACTGGGCAAATCAAGCAATAACACTACTAGGATTACTAAAAAATTATACTTAAGCACTCAAAAATAGTTGTACTCATTCCACTTTACTAATGAACAAGTAAAGTAAAGTACTTAGAAAAGTAAATGCTTAACTAGGAAAATAAGATATTAAGCTAAGTAGATATAAAGAAAACTAAGTGAATGCTGCAATGATAAAAAACAATCTCAATCTTTATTTTCGGTCATGAACTATGTTTAAGTACATTTCTTTTAGATAAAGATTCCATACAACTATTCAACACTACATTATGAGCATTTACTCTATTACTAAAACTATGAAAACAAACTACAAGAGTCTATCTAAGGATGGAATGGAAAAGTTACAAATTGTGCATCCAAGTATTAGTATTTATAGGGATACACACATCTTGAGACATCATAGCAACAATGGCATAGATACAATGTCGTAATCCATGCTACATCATTGTTGATGTAATTTCTCGGGATGGGTGTAGTCCTATAAATACTGACACTTGGATGCATAATCCATAACTTTTCCATTCCATCCTTCGCTAGAATTTTGCAGTTTTTTTCATAGTTTTAGCGATAGAGTGAATGCCCATAGTGTGGTGTTGAGTAGTTGTACAGAATCTTTATTTGAGTGAAGTGTACTTGGGCACATTTCATGATCGTAAATAAAGATTAAGAATGCTTTTCATCATTGTAACATCCACTTAGTTTTCTTTATGTTTACTTAGCTTAAGTTCCTATTTTTCTAGTTAATCATTTACATTTTCAAGTACTTTACTTTACTTGTTCATTAGTAAAGTGGAATGATATGACTGGTTTTGAGTGCTTAAGTGTAATTTTTTGGTAATCCTAGTAGTGTTATTGCTTGGTTTATCGAGTAGTGTAATGATTGGTAACCTTGTAATGATCACATGATTCCAAGGTGTGTACAGTAGACCAAGACTAGATGCTCATTGTTATAGGCTAAAGTAGATTTACCTTATAGTTATTATTTAGATTTAGATTGTTATTCTCAACTTTCATCATGTTCACAATTAGGAGTATTAAGGGCCTAACTTCATCAACCAATCATGCACTTCACTAAGGGCTAAACCATACACTCAGACTTCATTAGCTTGAAGTGGAAAGATAATGATCACAAAATTAACATTAATTACTAGCATAATTACATTGTCCATCTATGGATTATGATTTGGAAATGCATGAGCACTTGTAAATTGTATGATAGAGTGTTGGATGCTCCACCACTTATCACTTGCCTAAAGTAATGAGTGTCGATTCCTAGTTTGACGTACCTATCTTCAATTGGTACCATTGAGTGTACCAAGTGATATCATTGTTGGGTTATCAAATGGTTACATGTTATGCTTGAAATTGGTTATGTTCATTTTGTTAAATTACTATTATGCAAGGAAATGTAAATTATTAAACTATATTGCAACAAAAGTAAATGTAAGAAAGTAAATTTGTTCTAAGTTAGAGCGCCCTTCTCAAAGCATGCTTTTGTCCACAATGCCCCTACTAGAAGTATCCATGGGCACCTAAGAAGTTGAATGTGGGTCATACATTTTTTCTAAACAATATATAATTGTCTTGACTAGAGTCATGCACTATACTTAAAAAACCATAGATATCATAATTTCATCATGATAGTGAGTTAAGTTGGAGTAAGCATGGATTGAAGAATTGAGACATGAGATATCTTACCATGGTTATAGTAGGTCCCTCATGTGGTGTGTGATTAATGGCCATAATACTTGTCCATTAGGATTTTTCACCAAGGCCAATTCTGACTATTGACATCACATTACATCATTCTATTCCCACCACCATTAGACCAACTAACCATCACATGTGTTACAAAATATTACATAGAAAAAGTATGAGATTGAATAGCTAAATTGCACATAAAAATGCCGAGAACAACAATGAAACATTGAAGAAAAAAGATGTAGGGAAAACTAGAGGCACAAATATTCTTTGTCATTCAGCAAAGCACCTATGTTCATAGTAATGAAGGATTTTCATCAGCAAAAGCAAGAAGGAATGATATAAAATGCCTCGCTCTACAATCTAGTAGTAATACACTTATATACATGAGCCATCGCGTATAATCACAAGTGTTTATATAAGGTTTATTAAACTTGGCCATTGCCCACAATGACCTAAGAATTTTTAAATACATTAGTGAAATTATTTCTCACATTGACATGAGGCCTTTTAAATACATTAGTGAAATCATTTCTCACACTGACATGAGGCCTTTTTAATTAGTAAAAGATTGTTTCATACCAATTGTGGCTCATACTATTACAATCTCCACCTTGAGTTGAAATTGATCCTTGTATCTTCTTCATCAAATCCTCTAATCTAGTTGCTTAGCTACCTTTGAAAAATTTGCAAGAAGTTCAAGCATTGCTTGAATTTTTTCAATAAAAGAGGCTTTGTTAACATATTTTCTGGATTTATAGAAGTATGAATCTTTTGCAAATCAACACATATTTTCTCCACCTATTAACTAACATCCATCTGCTCTAGCGCTAGATCCTCTATAGTAGTTAAAGCCAAAATGATTTTGATTGCAGTTAACTTGGCTATTGATGCAAAAACATCAAAAAAGTCTACACTCAACTTCTGAAGATATTATCCCTATTGTAGCATGCTTTACCTTAAATAACCACCTACAATTAATTGCTTGCCTACCCTTGGATAGTTGCACTAGCTCCAATGTCCTATTATTTAAGAGACATTACATCTTTTCTTCCATGGATATTGGCCACTATTTTCTCTATTCACTCTTCAAAGCTTCTTAGTAAGCCATTGGCTCCTCTATATTTGCAACCTTCTTTTTAAAATTCCCTTGGTTTCCCTTGAAGATATTCTAAGGTCTACTTGATTTTACATCCCTTCATGTGCTTCCACTTTACTCTATTTTCTTGATTATTATCAGTTTTAGGTGATTGAGACTTCACAAAACTTCCTTCTAAGAACAATTCTCTGTAGCCTATCTCTTTCCATTATTTTGCAAACAAGAAGATTCATCAAATGCTACATTCCTACTAATGAAGATCTTCCTGGCGATAGGATTCCATAACCTATATCCCTTGGCGCCATTTACATATTTGAGAAAGATGCATTTCTTGGACTTAGGATTCAACTTGCTTCTCTAAATACTTGGACTGTGAACATATGTCATGCAACCTAAAGTTCTAAGGTGATCATGTCTTCTTGGTGAACCACTCCATATCTTCTTTGAAGTCTTATCATCTATTGCAATACAAGGATCCTTGTTCACCAAATAACATGATGTATTTACTCTCCATCCAAAATGCCTTGTCTGGCCTTGTAAAGCTCATCATACTTCTAGCATGTTTCATATGTATACAATTCATCCTCTTTGTAGTAGTGTTTTTCTGTGGAGTATTAAGAACTATGAAATGTCTTTTAATTCCTTCATACTTGTAGTATACCTCAAAATCCTTTGAAATATATTCACCTTTACAATATGACTTTAGGCACTTAATCTTCCTACTAGTACTCTTCTCCATCAAAGCTTTAAACTTCTTAAATCTTTCAAAAGCATCCAATTTTACTTTCAAGAAAACATCCATACCTTTTTTGATTTATTATCAATGAAGGTAATGAAATACCTTGCATCTCCCAAAGATGCTTGAAGAGCCAGGTCCTAAACATCACTATTCACAATATCTAGAATGTCTTTACTTCTAGTTTTGCTGCTTGAAAACTTGAACTTGCATTGTTTTTCATACATGAAATGCTCATAGAGGTTGTACTTAGTTCTATGCACTCTTGGAAGAAAATTCATATTGAGTATATTTTGCAATCCAAGCTTACTAATGTGGCCAAGTTTTCTGTGCCATAACATAGAGCTATATCCCCAATTGCAATCTCTACTTGTCTAACCACTATTTCTCCAAGTAGCTAGTAGAGATTCCCTTGCTCCTTGTGCTTCATCATAACAACAGATCCTCTAGTGATCTTTTAATAATAATTTTTTTCTATGGACTTACAGCCAAGACCATCTAGAGCTTCAAGAAAAATCATATTTCTCCTTATCTTTGATGAATGCTTCACATACATGAGAGTTCTTACAACTCCATCATGTGTCTTGATTTGAACAATGCCAACACTAGCAATTCTAGCCTCATCATCATTTACCATTAGAATTTTTGATATGTGATGAGTGGCGAGGTACCCCTACACTCAACCATACGAATACAAGCGTTCTCATGCGCGATCCGATCGAAATCTATAGACAGACTAGTTGTGGCACCTAGATCGTTAACCTTAGGTCGCAGTTCGCTGTCTTCCCACCTAGACTAGTATTATCTTTGTCACGTATGGTTTAGTCCAGAGTGAGGTGTATGATGTGTTCCTAATTCTAATGCTACTCCTGAAGGAAATGAAAAATAATATTAACTATGCTAAGCTAGGAGGGAAAGGGTAAGATAATCTAATCTAGCCTAAGTGCGATGAGCAATTGATTCCTTGATTATCCGTACACATCTTGGACCTCGTGCATGACTACCACTGGGATTACCAAGCACAGATCCTAGGTACGCCACTAGGATACCAAGTAGTCACACTTAAATGCTTGTAATCAAGTCGTACTCATTCTGCGTTACTAGGAGATAAGGGTGAGAGGAAAAACAATAAATAAAAATTAAATAACAATTAAATAAACAAAGTGAATGCTATAATGATGAAGTAATCTTGATCTTTATTGCCGGTCATGTGCGTGTCCAAGTACGTCACACTCGAATAAAGAATGCCGTATAATTACATTTACCACACTGTGGGCAGACACTGAAAAATAATCTAACTTTGGAGGGATCAAACTACCAAAGTTTCACTACAATATAAGTTCTAACTGTCAAACAAGGGAGAGCTGCTTCTTATTTATAGACATTGCAGCAGACTACGATATCGCGTACACGATATCGTAGGGAAGACACAATATCATGTACATGATATCGTAGCCCATGAGATATCGTGTCCCATCAATATGCTTATAGTTTTCAACATTCACCTTTGAAATATCCTTTCTTATGGTACTAGAAGCATTCTTTTTCCTTTTTGATGAGACGCGACTTGCACTAGGCCGCGATATCGCATCCCATGCAATATCGCGTACGCGATATCACGTCCCGCCGCCATATCTATAAATAAGAGGCGGCACTCCCTTCATTTCCCAATCCTGGCTAGTGTAGCGAAGCTCTGGCAGATTGATCACTCCAGAGTTAGAATTTTTCCCCATGTGCCCGCAGTAGGAGTCCTAGAGTGAACGGCTCTTTATTCGAGCAGCTTGTAACCTGAACCCAAGTTGTGTACGGCAATAAAGACGAACTTGTTTGGATAAACCTTGCAGCACGTGGTTTCATTTATTGCTTTATTTCCTGCTTTCCTAGTGCGTTCAAGTACGACTTGATTACGAGCGTCTACGGACGTGTACGGCTAGTCAAGGAATCGGCTGCTTGACGCAATGCATGAGTACGACTCAATTACGAGCATTGGATGCTTGGTAACCCAGTAGCGTATTCCAGGATTCTGCGCTTGGTAACTCCCGGGTCTAATGTGTACGGCTAGTTGAGGAATCGGCTGCTCATTGCTAGGCTAGATCGTGTGATAAGTACGACTTAGTTACGAGCACCCACGGGTGTGTACGGCTGGCTAAGGAATCGGCTGCTTATCACACGTAGGCTAAATAGGTGCCTCAGTACGACCACTTCGAGCACTTGCGTTACGTGTGGCGATCCCAGTAACGATTAGCGTTTGGTAAGCTGCAGTTGCATAGTTCAGGGTGTGTCCGGCAAGTGGGAACGGATGCTGACGCTAGTTAATTTAGACTTAGATCTTAGTTAGAGTTAGTTTAGTTTTCTCAACCCTTTCTCCTGGTAGCATAGAAGATAAGCCGAAAATACCAAAAAAATCACATACCTCAGACTTGCTTAACCATACACCGTGACACATACAAGCAAGCCTGGGAAGACAACGAACGATTAACCCCAAGTGTTTCTTGTGGCGTTAAGGCATTTAGTCTGCGGAGTTCGACCGGATCGCGCGTGCACGCTCGTATTCGTATGGTGGAGTGTAGGGGTACCTCGCCACTCATCACTTTTTATTTTCTTTTCTAGATTTAGACTTTGATTTGAAAGAGCCTTGATCAGATCATCTTTTCATTGTGAATTCTTTGATTACCAAGCCTTCTCCAAATGTTTCTACATTTGAGGCATTCATTGTTTCTTCTGAAAGAAAAGCTGTAATCACTATCTCCAACTCTATCGTATCCTTTCCACAAAGTAGTGTAGTTGTTGAAGTTTGTATGATGGCATGAGATATTTTAGTAGGATAAGAGCTTGATATTCTTCTTTAACTTGCACCACAATACCAGATAGTTGATAGATAAGCTTGTTGAGAACATTTAAGTGGTCCATAATAGATAATCCTTCCTTCATCTTGATGTCATAGAGCTTTGATTTCAAATATAGCTTATTTGTAAGGGATTTGGTCATACAAAAGTGCTCCAACTTGCTCCACAAAGTAATGACTAAATCAAGATTTGCAACATTGAACAAGACTTGATCTAAAAGACTTAAGTGAATGGTGCTTTGAGCTCTTAGATCCAAATCCTCTTAATCTTTATTTGAAATTCCTTGGTGTTTCTTCATGTTCCCCTGTAATGTTTGATGCAGACCTTGCTAAATAAGTAGATCCTTAAGCTTGATCTTTCATAGTTCAAAGTTGTTCTTTCCATTAAATTTCTTCATCTCAAACTTTGCATTTGAGGATCTATAGGTCATTCTTCTATAACTACCTTCCACTGCTTACTTTGATACTAATTATTATGAAATATTACATAGGAAAAATTTGAAATTGAACAGTTGAACCTCATAGAAAAATTTTGAGAACAACAATAAAACATTGAAGAAATAAAAGATAAGAAAAATTAGAGGCACAAATATTTTTCATGATTCGACAAAGCAACTATATCCATGATAATGGAGGATTCTCATTAGCAAAAGAAAGAAGAAATAATACAAAATGCCTTGCTTCACAGTACAACAACATCACACCTATATACATGAGCCCTCTCTTATAATCATAAGTATTAGTCTAAAGTTCATTGAACTTGGTCATTGCACATAATGATTTGAAACCTTTTAAATATATTAGTGAAATTATTTCTCATAATGACCTAAGACTTTTTAATTAGTGAAAAATTAGCTTATGTCAACATTGGCTCATACTATTATGACATGAAGACATTACATTTTATTAAGAAAATGGAAGATAAAGCATTAGAAATTTTAAGAATAATTAATTAATTAATAATATTTAGTTTATGGATCTTGACCATTGGTTAGAGGAGTATCTTCAAACATAGGTCACTTGGATTTCCAACCTCATATCCAATGCTAATCCCATCAAAAGAGTACCTTTAAACATGAGTTACATGCCTTTGAAGTGGGACATCGTGAATGAGTTCATATGAATAATTTAATATTTTTGCATCCTTCCTAGAGGCCTACCTTCAGACTTGGGTCACATCCCTTTCTAGTGATATAAAAACTATTATTTTTAAATGATGTTTTCCAAATATAATGAAAACATTAGTGATAACACATCAATATGGGGCTATTGGGACCAGGGGTGGAAGTCCAAAGAATCAATAGATCCATTTGATATGACACCTTGCCTATACCCTCTTAGTTCTTCTTCCTTCAAAGCATAGTTGAGATGTTGGAACTTGAAATAAGTGAAATATAGGTACAACCCAAGATATATAGTCCAATTAGAACTTAATAAGACTCAACATTGGTTATTGAAATCAAACCCATGACTTGGAGCTTTCAAATCAAATGTCTTATCACTAAGCTAACACCTCATTGTTATCCAAAGCATAGTGGTTATGGATTAACTAAAGTTTTTGATGTGATAGAACCACATTATTCCCATAACAAGGATCCCTTAATAATAGAAATGGAGAAATGGATGATGTGGTCTCACTACCATGTGTAATCTTTTATTCTATAGCTTAGTATCATAGGGAAAAATTCCAACCATGCATTTGATTCCTACTCCTCATCGACAAGCTGGACTATATTTGTTGTCTGATCATAGAGTTATTCTCCCCCATAACGTCTAGCTAAATATTGTGGCATGAATTGATACAACACTTCTATCAAGTTTTGTGTTAATTTTTTTTGAAAGAAGATGTTTTTTAGCACTTTTTCAAAGGTATTCTACCGTGCAAAATCTGAAATCATTTACATCTTCCTAGATTTACACACACTACAGCTTCAAGTGTAGTCTTGGTAATAAAATTCTGAACTGAATTTTTTTTAACAAATCCATGCTCCATGAAATGGAAGAAATGTGCCAACAAGTTCATGACCTATGTTACAACTAACCTAAATATTTTCAACACTAAGCACTACCCATAGTTTATGATTGCTGTTACAACTACTCTAACAATTCACAACACTAGACTAGTTTAGAGCTTATAGGAATGGAGTCTTTACTAGTTTTTATTTTAGATTCTTAAATGTCTTTTTCCATTTATTTGACCAAATAAATGATGCATCTGTCTTAGTTAACTCTACCAATGGCTTAGTAGTCTTTAAGAAGTTCTCAATAAATCATCTATAGTATCTCGTACGACCAAGGAAAGATAGGATATCTTTAACTATCTATGGTCTCTAGATAATACCCTATATGACTCTGATTTAATTTGGATCCACATCAAGGTTTTTCTTTGGTACCTTGCAACAATACCTTCTTTGATAATTAAATGGCATTTTTATAGTTGAATTTTAAATTATTCTTAACACATCCTTTCAACACTTGCTATAAACATTCTAAGGTCTATTCAAAATTGGAGATGTATGTAGAAAAATACATTATAAATACTTATACTGTATTGCTAATCTATTTCTAGAATATGCTAAGAGCTAATCGTTGAAATATTGCATAAGAATTACAAATATCAAACTACATTTTTCTATATGTAAACATTCTCCATTGACTAGTAAACGTGGTCTTCTCCTAATATTTCAGGGCTATGCAACTCTAATTATATCCACTTTATACATCCAAAAAATTTTAAAGCTAATGTCTTGTAATGGTATCCAATACCTAGTTCACAAATGGTAGAAGAAAGATGTAACACCCTGATTAATTATCTATAAAATCCTATAAATAAAAAATAAAAATGCTACAAAATTCCTAACTACTTAAATAAAATAAATTTAACATTGATATTCTAACTTAGAAAAAAATCATAAAATAAAAAAATCATAAAATAAATAAAAATTATCAATTAGAAGCATAAATATAATAAAAAACACAATGCTACAAACTTTCTAACTACTTAAATAAAATAAATTTAAAGAAAAATGGAAATTAGCATAATCACAAAAATGTAGAAGTTGAAAAATTTAACTAGTTTTATCATTAAAAGATATGCATAATAACAATGCCAATGACACTTGTTTCACCTCAATTGGACATCTAGAAATAAAGATATTTACATTTAAAATTTAACAAATTAAATAATAAATAAATAATATTATGTACCCTATGTACAACAAAATGAAAAATGATCCTTACAATGTCATAATCCCTTTTTTGTTATTTATCGGATTCAAAAGAAACTCAACAAATGGAAGACTAAACCCCTCACACTTGCGGGTAAATACCTTGTTTGTAAGTCCATATGTGCGTCAACCCATGTGTATTACTCTTTGTGTTGGGCCCCTTCACAAGCTACCTACTATAAGCTAGAATGGTTATTTCGTGACTTTATGTGGTTCTCCAAAGATTCTTAGAAAGGATTTCATCGAGTCACTTGGAATATTGTTACTCTTCCCAAGAATAAGGGTGGCTTAGCTCTTTTGAATTCCTATAAGCAGGGAATTACCCTAGTTGCTAAGTAGTTGGTACAACATTTAGATGCCTAAAATATTATTAGGACCCTCCTCCAATTAAGGCTTCATCAAGCATTTCCTAACAACAAGCCCTTCTGGAAAGGCATCCATTTTGTCAATTGGATCTTTTCCCCCCTCACTATCATTCTTCTTGAATCTCATGTTTTCAAAAGCATCTAAAGGGTCTAGCAAATTCTACATAGTTACATAGACTGGACTAACATCAAGATCAACCCTACTATCCTCTCTAGATTGTGTCCATGGTGGTTACCTCTATTGCTTGCTCCCCTTGCCATCACAAAGGCTAAGGTGGCTACCTCATGGTATCGGAAGGATGTCATCTCCTTGAATTGTCTTAGGTTGGCTAGTCATTGGATTTTTGGGGTTGAGTTTAACAATTTGTATGGAGAGTCAGCTACAATGAACCATTGCCTAATCCTGATTTACTCCTTTTTCCACGGTAATTGGCAACTTGATGTTACAGTGCAAAGCCCTTTTCATGGCCTTCAATGGCTTAATGGGGTTAAACTCTTACCCTACCAGCCATCTATCCCCTTTCATCTTATGCACGACCCATCCAAGGTCATTCAAAACTATAATAAGTGTTGGCATAAACAAGAGTCAGTAACATCTTGGATCCCTCTCTTTCAACATATTTGGAAACTTTTAACCCTCCCCAAAATTAAGCAGTTCCTTTGGTGTCTCCTCCATCATGGTCTACCTACTGGTAAACATTTAGAATATTTAGGGATTCCCAATCCCAATTTCCCTCTTTGTGGTAAACAAGATGACTTTTTCCATGTGTTTTGATATTGTCCCTTTGCTCAGCATGTGTGGGAGTGGCCTTCTATAGTTTTTCCATCATACAAGCTATCTCAAGAGGATGCCATATTCGGCTTTTTGAACATTACTTCTGCTAATCTCAAGTTTCTGTGGAAAGTTATTAGGCCTACTATTTTATATTATATTTGGAAGCAATGATGCAATGTTATATTTCAAAGGATAGATTATTCTAATAAATGTTTGCTCACCAAGTTGGAGAAGTTGCAGATCTTTTGCCCCATTCATTTCCAACTCACATCTCAAGCATCCCAAGTTCAATCTGAATAGTCATTAGTTGGTTCATCTCTTGCAACCGTGGGAAAGACCTGTGCATTCTAGTATCACTCATGATCAATAATCTCTGCAAGTAAGCTTTTCCTTTCTATTGTGTGGAGTCACCACTGGAACTCTCTTTCTCCTTAATTGAGAGCTCTTTGCCTCATCTAATTCTATGTCATTCTTTCTTGTAACGAGGCGGTATATGTGGACGTTTGGTAGTGCCCTAATTCGAGTTTCCTTCTTTAATACTTTTTTATTTATAAGGATGTTCCCGAGTTTCATTCACAATGCTCTCAACTTCCCCTTCCCCTTAACCCTATGACTTATTCAAGTTACTGTAATTTATACACTATTAATATTCATAGAACTTCTTTTCACGGGCCAAAAAACACCCCCCACACACCCCCCCAATAATCCAAATGGCATAGACGATAATTTCATAGCTATCAGACTTTATTATTTATTCACAAAAATAATTACATAACTCAAATATCCAAAGATTTTATAAGGTTTGTATTTCACAAAAAAATAAATAAATAAATATAAAGCTTAATTTTCAACTCCATAGGATCCATCTTATATAGAATTGATTTATCCTTCGCACTATGTTCTTCTTTCATCGATTCCCTAACTACTTTGGATTATCTGTGTCAAAATGCAAGAGTTAGAACCCTTTAAATAAGAAAGGCTATTTTATTTCCCTATTCATGGAGCATACAAGTTTTGGACTAAAGTCTTAGGATATATAGCCTAGAAAAAGGTTTTCAGTTAATTATTCAAAAATTTTTCATAGTCTAGAAATGCCACAAATTTTCCACAAATCTAAATATTTTATATTTTAACTGGGTATCTCCAAAGGCTCAGTTTGCACATCACTAGACTTAATTGCTTGGTGTTATGATCTTAGATAGTTTCCTAGCCTCACATGAACTCATGATCAAAATCTAAGGTAGGAAATCCATCCAAACCCTTATTCCCATGGGGTGAATCCCACTAATAAACACTCCACTACTACATGTAAACGAGAACATCTAAAGATTTGCGACTCCTACTACTAACTAAGTAAACTTGGTCACATATATATTATTTTCTTATGTTTTAAATCCATAAGATTTCAAAATAAGCCAAAAGTCTATAATAGTCAAAAATCCACAAAAATTCTTGTAAAATCCTATTTATATTAAGGGCTAATTCAAAATAATCATAAAATATGTTAGAAGTAAGTTGGGAAAATTTTTTACATATTCTAGAAATTCACCAAAAAATAGAAAAATATTTAGGTAAAATTAGAAAATTAATTTCCATATAAAAACAAGCCCAAACTTACAAAGATTTGGCAAAGTCTTGAGATAGTAATTAAAGTTGTAAAAGAATAATGATAAATCATAATGTAGAGAGGAAGAATAGAAAATCCAAAATAAAATAGAATAGTTGTATGAAAAGGAAAATAAAATAAACTTCCTTATAGTGTTGCAAGGTTTTTAAAGTCTTCTTATTGGCTTTCTTTATTACCCAAAATGCTCGTAATATATTTTACTTGACATTGAGCCTATGTGCTAAAAACTTTCTATGAACCAAAAATGAAATATGTTAAAGACTAAGATTTATTTATAAGTAAAAGAATCACATGCAGTGTGATGTGTATCCTTGATATATGTTCTAAAATAAAGGGAATAAGTTTAGAATGGAATAAACTAGGTTGAAATTGGCTTCAAATGAAGAAACTTCTTGGGAAATGGTTTTTTATTTTGAAAAATAGAAAACCCTTGATGCACATGGTAAGGTGGTGAGGAAAAAAAATTTGTAATGGGTCTAATGTATATATGTTATATGTATCATGTATATATATACTTTGAAAGTTGTTACAAATTCTAGATGTTCATTTTCAAGCTTAATAAACAATAGGACACTAAAAAAACATGAGAAAATGAGTCTTCACTTCTACAAATAGGACATTAAGGAGAAACATTTTCTATATATTTAAGATGAGGTTAGATAGAAAGACCTTAAGGCATCATAAAAAATATAAATTCTAGAAAATGTAGCAGCTCTACAAGTATATTTTATTTTCCTCATCCAAAAGTATGATGATAATTGTATTTTCAAGTCCTTATTGAATTTGTTACAAATAAAATCATTCTTTATAATAATCTCATAAGTAACTTTTGAATTAAAAAGAAAACATTTTTGCCATCCTTCCAAAATATTCTTAGAAAATCTTGATGCAAATTATTATCAAATTTAAATAAATTCTCAAGATTAGAAATTAAATTTTTTATTTTTCCCTCCTTCTATTCAAACCAGAAAGGCTAAAAACTTTATTTCAAGTAATCCATCTATCATGCATATGTAGATAAGAAACTATAGTGATACCAAATTTGCTCCAAGTAGTACACAATCTAGATGCATTAGTAGCTTCAGCTCTTTTATTAAAAGAAAACTACAATGAGCTAGTTTGCTTAAGCATATCTTTTGAAATTGTAATATGATTATAATTCTAATATTTATGAAGCTTGCACCATGTCTTCCAAATTTATTTAAGAATTGGAGAACCATAAATAGAAATGGCATGAGGAAAATAAAGACAATGAAGAAAGTTATTAGAAGACCAACTGTTATCATTCTTAGGTTTTCTTTGCATAATTCTGTTTTTTAAAAGGAGCATCCAAACATCATCTCCATTAATGTACTTTGCAATTCATTTTTCTATAATATAAATACCTTAGTTATAATAGTTAATGAGGATAGGTCCTCCATCTTTCTTACTACTGGTGCAAATAGTCCTTCGTCAATGAAGTCATTTTTGATGATCAACCTACTTTGTCTACTTCATTCTTTACATTTGGCATTATCTTCAACCACTTGTTCTCTACTCTATTTGGAAGCTTTGGTGTATAGTTATGTAAAAGTGATAAGAGTATAACTATGACCTCTCTTTAGGTATCAAATACCAAATTCTAAAAGATGTGACTTTTCAACAACAACTTCAAGAGAAAAAGCTCCTAGTGAAACTAAATAATTAATTTGTTTTTGATAGCATTAATTTCCTTTTGTTTTGGATGCTCAAGGATGAGAAACTTTTATATTTTGTTGCTAGTTATTCTTTATCTTTAATTAGTATATTCTTTTTTCTTTAGAGATAGGTTTCTCCTTCTCTTTACAAGAAACCCTTTACTAAGAAGTGAAAACTTGTGAGAGTACTTTTGAATAAGGCAAACCCTGAATCTTTTCCTATCCCAGAGGGAAGGATTTTCAAGATTGATTGTAAGGATGAAAACCTAAAAAGGCATTGATGAAGTGTCATTAGTCAATGCGTCAACTAGGCTGCGTATACAGGGCTGCATATATGGGGCTGCATCGATGCAACCTCGTCGACGTAACCTTTCATGTGTCAATGTGGCCCCATTTATGTGAAGCCTATTTCAGCCTATAAATAAGAGGGCCTTCCACCTCATTTAGGTACCTTTTAGTTAGTTGTAGCGAACCTCTTGCAGTTTGTTCCTGCAGGAGATAGAGAATATTTTCCAAGTGCCCGCAGCAGGTGTAAGAAAAGTGATCAGCTCTTTATTTGAGCGTTGATGTATCTAAGCCCATTAGCGTGACGACAATGAAGATGAACTATTCAAGCATTCCTTGCAGCATTTGGACTTAGCTATTTTATGCATTCAGTAGTTTAATATGTTTATGCTTTGTTAATTACCTATTAATTACTTAAGTTTCTATTATTGTTATCTTAATCGCTATCGCTCATTCGTAGTTTGTAAAGGCCATAAGTACAACCATCTCGAACGTAAATCAAACACTTGGTAAACCCAGTGATGCTTAACGTTTGGTAACCCATATGTGTTAGGAGATGCTTAGAACGTGCTCGAAAGATGGGATCAGATACTTATGTTAGGAATAGTTAGAGTACAAGCTAGGATAATTATAGATTAGATAATAGTTTATTCCTTACTTTTCATACCTTAATTAGCCCCCAAAAGATAAGTAAAAAGCTATAAAAATCATTAGCCTTAATCTCACTTAACCATCACGAACATAACATCAAAAGTGAGATTAGGAAGGCAATGACCGTTCTAACCCAAGGTTTCGTTGGTTAGAGTCTGATGTATGTTAAGGTGCTTACAATCTATGGAATTTGACCAAGTCACATGTGAACGCCCATGATTTGTATGGTTGGGCGTAGGGGTACCTAGCCACTCATCATTGGCACCATTGTTGAGGGACTGTTAGTCTTACATGCGTCATCTAACCTTAGTGAAATTATCATTCAAGTCATTGGAACGGACCCAGGATAGAAGCATTTATGCACGCTAGGAAAATTAAAGTAAATAGTAAGGTACATCGATTACATGGACCATCTAACGTTCAATATGTCTTCTCACAGGAGAGAGGTATTCAACCCACCAGTGCCACAAGAATGTCGATGATGTACAAGCATCTCGATGATTATGTCCTTGACTTCACTTTTGTCCTACATTAGGATGAGCATCTACGATGGCGGGACATGGAGGACAACATTGTGTTACTGCCCAACTGATCACCTCCTACGATGCTATATCACAATCTGGGTAGATTAGGCATCCAGGACCATGGAGTGGAGTATGTCATGAAGGACCATGACTATCGAGACTATCATCCCACTAAGGCATGAACATCAGAAGGGGAAATAATTCAGTAACCCCTTATTCTTGCAAGGGCTATAGGACAATGGGGATTCCATCTTTCAAGATACCCATTCGACCAAACTTTCCCTGGGGCAGCAGATCTTCCATTCCATCATTCAGAACAAGCCTCTCAGTGACCAAGATCCTCAAGGAGATGGAGGATCACATAGCAATGATGGGCAGGCTTATCGAGGCCATCATCAGGGTAGAGGGGGAGATTGGCATCAAAGAAGTGGCGATACCTCTTCTTCTTCTCCATCCTCTTGCTCTTGTACACCTTCATCTAGCTCAGGCTATGAATGTAACCGGGGTAGGAAGGGGCGAAAGGACAGTGGTAAGAAAGTTTGGAAGGGACAACATGAGAAAACACGGGACCAATCGTGTGATGCTCATCAGCATGAAAGGAGGGGTAGCCAGAATTGTCATAGACATCATGGTCCTCAACAAGACTATGATTCGGATGAGCCATTGTTGGCTACTCAGAGCATGCTCCAAATCGTTGAGCTAATCCAAATCCCTAGTAGGCACATGAAGGATAGCCAAATCAAGTGCGTTGATATGAATAACATCCTCATATTTGAAGGGGGATACAACTGTGATCTGCAGACTCACCTGCAGGCGTTCCATGATGCCTGCACCCTAAAAAACATTAACAATGATTGGTAGAAGCTAAAGCTGTTCCCTCGCATGCTCATGAAAGAAGCTAAAAGTTGGTACTGGTCCTTGGAGCTGGAAGCAATCAAAAGATGGAATATAATGCTTGAAATTTTCAATGAAAAGTATCAAACATACTCTAGAGTAGTGAATCTAAGATGGTAGATCCAAGGTTGGAAATTAGGGAATCATGAACCCTTGGATGCCACCATGAGCAGGTACTACTTATTATTGCATCGGTACCCTGGTCATGATTACTCTTAGTAGGCATAGCTTTGCCACATCATTGATGGGCTCTATTTTGAAATGCATTTTGTGATGAGGAGGATGAATCACCACTGGAAGCAGTGGTGAATCAAAAGACTTTGCCGTTACAAAAGTTTGCTTTTGAAATATTGGCAAAGGTGGATAAGATGTGGGGCTCTTTGGAAGAAAAATTTCAAAGTGTGCTAAAAATTGTAGAAGAGTCCAGAGAATAAGGTAATGACCACAATCGGTGCAAGAAGAAGGAAGCTGAATGTGCCCAACATAAGAAAAAGAGCAAAGTTGCTTTAGTAGAGCAAGTTGCAGACTCTGACACTGAGGAGGATGATGAATGTGAAATATGCCAATATGAACATCCTAAGGAATGTTGTCTTGTGGTGTTACATTTTCAAGAGTCTGGGGTGTATGCATTGAACCCTCGCTTGGCACAGTGACAAACACCCCAAAGGTTGCCTTATCCATAAGGCAATTCTAGGCGGTTCCACCAGTAGCAACAAGGATACTGTCCAAGTGGAGTGCCACTGCAACTGTACAAATAATTCCAATGGTGGAAGCACCCACTAACATGGGGGATGCCACCTCCAAAATAGTAGTACCCTTACAAATAGCCAGATCCTTATGGGTACTACATTCAGCAATCGGTCTCCCCACAAGACTCTTCTAGTCATGCAGCCTTTCAAAGTCATTACCACCCCCCCAGAATATTTTCAACCTCAATCTCCATCACCCAGGGGGGCCAACCCACATCTCTTCTATCCTCCATCACCTTCTCCTGCCACTCCTCCATCACATCCCTCTCAGCTGTCACCTACTCCATCGATGCAGGGAGAGATACCACCATAGCTGTAGCAATGAAACGCTATGAGGGCTGTTAACTTACAACCAATACCTTAGCCGAGTGGATTGGAATCCAAGCCACGAAAATGTCTTTTTTTCTAGCCTAATAATTTGAACATACCCTCATAGCGCCTCCACTACTCCACCACCAGAGAAACCTTCAAGCCAACTACACTCCAATGTCTAGACAATCATGCTCACACATGCTGTGACTGACTAGATCAAGGTAGGTCATCTTCCCTAGAAATTAACTAATTTGAGAAGCCCCCTCATCTATCTTTAGGTGGTATGGAATAAGCCATGCAAAGCTCTTCTGGACTCGGGGTCAGGGGTTAATTTGATCTCTCACGATATGTACAAGAACTAGAACTTGCCCTTGCTAAAGAAGAGCAACATCTGACTCGAGTTAGCATACCAGTCCATCACCGTTCCCTTAGGATTGGTAGAGGACATTGTGACCACCATTTGTAGGTGGTCCTATCCTACTAATTTCCTGATCATCCGTGTGGAGAACTACAAGGGAAACTTCCCAATCATCATGGGAAGAGCCTGGCTAAGCATGGTTGATGCACGACTAGGACTCTAAGATCTGTCCCTTGAAATTTCAAAGGAAAATCCTTTTGGAAAGATTGAGAAGAAGCGTGTTCCATGCATCACGTACAGTGACTCAAGGTGCAATTATGTGCAGCAATTATGGTTCGCTAAGTGGTTATCCATTCAAGCATGAAGTTGGTGTACTAAGGAATCACCTATTCAATAGTGCCTATACATAGCAGCCACTAATCAAGAGGGAACCCAGTGGTTGACAACTGATCCTACTAGTAGCGCATTGTGCATGGAATTGTCTGAGGGGCTTGTGCAAGCCTATGTTGAAAGCATGAACGAAATGAAAGAGGTTCATCAATAGGTCTCCACTATTGATGATCAAAATGACTGGGGAAGCTACAAATCCCTAAGAGCTTCAAACAAGAGCCCATGGAGCTAAAGTCTTTACTAGCTCACTTGGAATATGCATTTTTGCAAAATGGAAATTCGATAATTATCAATGCCACCCTTGCTCCTGAACAGAAGAAGAGATTACTAAAGGTGGTAAACAAATGGGTTGCTGTGTTTGCATGGTCATATCCTAAGTTGAATAGAGTTGATCCCAGGGTCTGCCAGCATTGGATCTATATCGACCCTTCCATGAAGCCACGAGGACAGCCACAAAGATGATTGAATCCCAAACTGAAGCAGGTCGTAAAGGATGAAATCAAAAAATTGCTAAAGACGAGGTTCATCTATTCTATTACCGATAGCGAATGGGTTAGCCCACTCATTATCGTGCCAAAGAAAGGTGGTAAATGGAGGATCTGTATTGATTTCTAGTTGCTCAACATGGCTACCTTCAAGGATCATTTTCCACTCCCATTTGTGGACTAGGTGTTGGAAACCATCGTAGGGCACTGCTACTATAGCTTCTTGGATGGTTATAGTGGTTATAACGAAATCCAAATGCACTAGAGGACCAAGCCAAAACAACGTTCACAAGTCCATGGGGGACTTTCGCATACAAGAAGATGCCCTTTGGCCTATGCAATGCACCTACTACATTCCAATGCCTTGTCCTAAGCATCTTCTAGCAACAAATTAGCAATGGGGTAGAAGTCTTCATGGATGACTTCTCTACCTATGGGGCCATGTTCGAGCAAGGCTTGGACTATCTTAAGCAGGTTCTAAAAAGGTGTGTAGACACTAATCTGTGGCTTAATTGGTAGAAAAGCCATTTGATGGTCCAAGAAGGCATTGTGTTGGGGCACCGCATCTCACAAACAGGGATCAGCGTCGATGCTGAAAAGATCAGGGTCATCCAAGGAATCACCTGCCAACCAGGTACTGTCAAAGATGTTTGGTCATTCCTTGAACACACTGGTTACTACTAGTGCTTCATTGAAAACTTCTCAAAGGTCGCCAAGCCGTTGGTGGAACTTACAAAAAAGGATGCCCCATTCATTTGGACCATGGAGTGCGAATCGACATTCCAATTACTTAAACAGAAACTCATAGAAACTTTAGTTCTATGAGCACCTGATTGGTCCAAACCCTTTTACATTATGATGGATGCATCCAAATATGCCTTGGGATCTATGCTTATATAGTGTGATGATCAGAAACATCCATATTATATCCACTATGCAAGTCATAGCATTGTGGGTGCTCAACTCAACTACACCGCCACCGAAAAGGAGTTGATGGCAGTGGTGTTTGCCTTGGACAAATTCTGACACTATGTGCTTGGATATGAGGTGTTTGTACATATTGACCATAGTGCTATCTGGTTCCTGATGAACAAACCAGCGGTGAGCCCCTGCATCATCCAGTGGCTGGTGATTCTTCAGGAATTTGATCTCACCATGGTAGATCGAAAGGGGACAAAGAATGTAGTTGTTGACCACTTGTCTTGATTACGATGGGATGACACAGAAGAGGAGGAGCCCCTCTCTAACCAATTTCTAGATGAACTCCTCTTTACATGTGCGATCGATCCTCAAGTACCCAAGGAATCCCCTTGGTTCAACCGCATCCTCACCTACCTCACAACCCAGGAGCTGCCAAAGGAGTGGAACCATCGGTGGAAATAGCAGTTTCTCCATAAGGCCAAGCATTTCATCGAAATCAATGGTCACCTTTACAAGGTCTACGCAGATGACTTGGTTCGATGGTGTGTCCTTGATGACGATACATTGCATGTCCTCGAAGATGCTCACGACGACCCTTGTGGGGGCCACTATGTTGGATGCCGCACAACTACTTGCAGGTTATTACTGGCCCACAATTTTTAGGGATGCACAATGGTTCATCTGTTCCTATGAACGATGCCAAAAAGATGGTGGAATGTCAGCATAGTTGGAGGGACCTTAATAGTGGATCCAACCACTAAAGCCCTTCAACATCTGGGGCATCGACTTCATGGGGCCCATCACACCCTTATCAAATGGAAAGGCATACATAATCGTAGCTGTGGACTACTGTAAAAAGTGGGTAGAAGTGGCAGCTGTCATCGACTATTCTTCAAACACCATCGTACAATTTGTCTAGCAACAAATTGTTAACAGGTTTGGAGTGTCACTTGCACTCATTTCTGATAATGGGACTCATTTTATGGGTGCCAATTTTTGAAAACTCATGCAAAACTTGGGGGTCACCCATAAATTTACAACTCCCTATCACCCCCAAGCCAACGAGCAGGCCAAAGTCACCAATAGGGAGATCACCAAGATCCTTACCCAAACCATCAGCAAATATAGGAGGGATTGGAGTACTAAACTTAACGATGCCCTATGGGCCTATCGCTCCACTTGGAAACTTCCTGTAGGGTACTCTCCCTATGAGTTAGTGTATGAAAAGTTACCAACACTTCCAATTTAGGTCGAACTCTGCACACTATCCACCACCAGTAACTTAGGCCTTGATCTCCCACTAGCACAACGAGAATGACTCATCAATTTAAGTGTGATAGATGAGAACTGATTAGTGGCCCTCTCTTCCAATGAGATCCACAAGGCCTATAACAAAAAATGACACGTTCTTAGGATTTAGAAGGTCACATTTAGATTTGGAGATAAAGTGTTGTATTGGAACCCCTCACACGTATCTCAACCGACCAAGTTTCAAACACTGTGGGAGGGATCTTACATTATCTCCGAAACTTGTTCATCCAGAGCCTTGCTTATCCACAAACTTGAGGACCCCACCGAAACATAGTTAGTTAACCGCCAACAACTGAAACCTTTCCATGAACTCCACTCAACCAGTGCAACTACCTCATCATTACTAGGACAACCTCACTCCATTTTTCACATCTCCTCCTTTCCACCTAGTTGTGGGGGAGACCGTCATCCCTGCTGATCCATTCCACTACACCCCTCACTATTTTAAAATTTTTTGTTTTACACCATTTTGTTTTTCACCATCGTTCATACATTTGCAAATTCTTTGTACATTTTTTTCCTTTCTTTAATTATTTTTCTTTTCTTTGTGTATGTTTCATTTTTCGCGTAATTGCTAATACGTCATTGTATTGTCTTCAGATGTNTTTCGTTTCTTTGTGTATGTTTCATTTTTCGCGTAATTGCTAATACGTCATTGTATTGTCTTCAGATGCCTAGCAGAGATGGTTTTCATTGTGATGGATAATGTACACTAGTCCACCTAGTTGTCTAGTTCCTGCTCTCACATGGTTGTCTTTGGACTTTATGTCTATTTTCCATCCATAACATTAGCAGTGAGTTCATGTCATCCACCCATTCACTCACTCCATGGTTTGCCTTCTGTTGAGAACGTGCAACCCTTTCACTTAAAAACATTATAATTAATGTGTGACTTGTATCGTTCCTAGACTCGGGGATGACCTAATGGTTTGAATCTAGTGTGACTTCAAGGGAAATGAAATATTCATCGCTCTGTTCTATCCCCTAGGTTGCTGGTATATCCTTACGGATTCCCTACCACTCCACGTCCTTCTCTCCAAGGAAGCTTCTGGGAAGTTCAACCTTGCATGGTGTGGTCCTCACCAAAAAGTTCAAAAAAAAAGAGAGAAAAGTAGAAACAAAAAAAGAACAAAAGAAAAGAAATAAACATGAGGATTCAAAGCACACCCCTTGGTTGAATGCATGCGAACACGCATGGGTCTTTGCATGGTGTGGTTCTCCCGAAAAAGAAAAGAAAAAACAAATAAATCACTATGTGGAAATTCAAAGCACACCCCTTAGACCGCCTCTCATAGACCACAAGCACTAGTTATGGGACTTCCTTGGTCACCTCTAACTTCGTCCTATTTCACTTCCTTCCTCTCACATTTTTTGGAGTGATGGTTCTTTGTGGATGCATTCCTGCTTCCTTGGGGGATGGCTAGGGCCTCATCTGTTGCTGTGATGTCACTACATGCAGCTGGTTTTAGGTATGACCTCAGGATAGGTTCTACCAGGTCACTTAACCACAATTGCATGTGGGGTTTCATGTGATCAATGATCAGAATTCCATTTTCTCGTCTCTCTCTCTCTTCACCCACTTTGCTCCGTAACTCACCTCACTGCCTATCTTATGTTGTGATGGTTTGTCGTGATTTCCATGGGCTTCCCATGCCCTAGCAGGATCTCTTGGGTTAGAGTCTTAACTGGCAAACACCATTTCTTGGCCCCAGGACCCACGGACCCCAGTGTTGGGGCTATGTAGGGGCTACTATGACTATTTCCTACTCTAGGGAGGACCCACCTGCATCTCCTTGGTCCTACTTGTAAAGCCTCCTATCCTTTGGATTTCATGGTTGACTAGTTTCCAAGTCCCACCATTCGATTTCTTGCCTGCGAAGTTCTTTTTGAGTCCCGTTCTTCCATTTTTGTCTTTTTTTCGAGCCCTGGTTTCTCTCCTCCTATCTTCAGCCATAACCAGGCCTCTCATGTGCTTCAGCCACCACAATTTGCCATTTCAAATTCATTATTTTGGGCTTTTTTGGGTTGGTCAATGCTAGTCAACGGGTAAACACCCCTGCATATACGGGGCCTCGTATACGTAGCCCCTACGTATACGTGGCCACGTATATGCAGCCCCATCGACGCAGCACTTAACCCCTATATATACACCCGCTATGCTTTGAAATTTTCATCATTTGGAATCCAAATTGAGGGAATATTTTGCCATTTTTTTTGCCTAACCCTTCCCAACGTGCCTACATCCCGTCGTGTGTCTACATCAATCGATCCTTGCCATTTTAAGCAATTGGAGGTATGCTCTCAGTCATGGGGGGGTGATGCTTATGTGTAATTAATTAATTAGTTAGTTAATTATGAAAACTTTGGCTCTAACCCATAAATTAACACTGCAGGAGACTTAAAGGAATGCCTATGCCAACAACATAACTTGGTCAAATTGAGAAGGTGAATAACGACCATCTTGAGCTACTTATGTACAGTCTAATTGGTGGTTATGTTTGATTACAGATGACACCCAAACTGAGGCACCTGAGGGGTAAAGGACCATCATAGCCAAGGGACAAGCGCCCATGCATGGGAATGGGATGAGGAGTGCAACCACCAGAGCACGCGGAGGGCTCTCATGCAATTGGCCCTCTGTGAAGGACTTGACGTGGAATCTGTCCATCAAATTCCCAAAGAGGAGATTCCCAATGAGAAATCTCAAGGGCATGAGACTCTTGGGATAGCACCATGGCTTGAGGTCATCCTAACCCAAGCCTGCCTTGATGCTATCACTCTACGCGAGATGCAACGAATGGTCCTTCAAGAGCTAAATTTTGGAGCATTCCTCGAGAATGCCCAAAAAGAAGTGAGGCTCCAACTGCAACACTCTCTGATGTGGCCAATCATCACAACTAGTGGTAAATGGTACTTAGGAGAGACCTATCTCTTCTAGATGAATCGACAACTAAGTTCTAGAGTAAGAATCAAAGACATTTATGTCTCTTACTCTTCGAAGGCAATAGTGTAGGCTCTGGGTTGCTTGAGATCGGGGTAGGTGTGGTGGAAATCCTAAAGTAGGTCGATCCAGAGGTAAAGGTAGGATGGACCAAATGGTGCTACGGGGTAGAGTACAAGGAATTTGACTCCTTGACCATGGTGGAGAGGGTGTACTCAAAGATCGCTTCTTACCACTTGAACTCAACAGTAAGACATAGCAAAATCACGACCTTCTCTACCCATGCGTGTGCTGTCTTGAGTGGGAAATTCCCAATGAGTCTTCCAGAGCTGTTGTTCTTGGAAATTGAAAAGAGGTTCACTAAAAATAAACATTGAAGATGAGCTCTCCCCTTTCTCTACCTAATCCAAAAGTTGTGCAAATGGGCAGGGATAGCACGGTATTCCAATGATGTAATCCGATGTACCCTAATTTTCTCTTGTCGAGAAATGATGAAGGATAAATCTCCTTCTGCCGCATAGATAGAAGAGGAGTAGCAACCACCTCTACCACCTACACAAAAAACATAGCTGGGTTTGCAAACCATAGTAGAACACATCAGTGAAATCCAGGAAATGCTCTCAAGCCGACAAGAGCAATCTGGCAGGATCAGTGGAGGAGAAGACCCTTCAGTCTATTGCCTTGCCATGAGCCACCTAGAGTAAGTGGCTTGATCAGTGAGCTTGCTTGAGAGGGTAGGGCTGATGTTCTTCACAGCCCAAGAGAAAGTACCATCAAGGACAGATGCTAGTGTTTAAGAGGTAATAGTATTAACTCGACAGCTATTTCCTGAAATCTCTAGGAATGTTGCTACCTTTTTGGTATGCTTGGAGGATGGTCAAGGGGTAAAAATCTTGGTGATGCAGCACCAAGGACATGATACTACGGCTGAAGTGGTTACTAACACAATTGCTACGGCCCTCAATGCACCAGCAGCACCTGTACCAGACATTCATGGACTACAAGATGTACAAGCATTTGCCCGAACTTCGCATAGCAAGATTGATACAGCCCAACATGAGGAGTTGTTGGACCGATTGGTGGGAACCAGGCAACCACTTTTGGATGTCTTCAACCTTCCAGACAACATTGAAACACCAAAAAATCTTAAGCTTAGTACTTCTCCAACACGAATCGAGCTAAGTCATGATGCTCCCCAGCATGACTGAAGCTTGAGGACCTCACAGACAGCTTCAAGCAGAGTTGAACTCAATAAAAAATGTTTCCCTAGGACCCACAGAAGACTACAATGACATCTGGCATCAAACTTGGCAAATCTTGAGCTCAAAATACTTGGTTTTCACTAAGTATGCATACTGTACGCTGGCCTATACATGCTCAGCGTATAGCCCAGCGTACAACAACATTTGTGCCCCAAAAATAAGTTAAAACATTTCAAAATTGAGCGTTTGGACCCCCCAGGACCTTCCCCAAGGTCCCCAGTAGCTCTCAGGCACTTGAAAATTAAATTTTGGGCTCCAAATGATGGTCTTTCATTCTTGTACGCCCAACGTATACGCCCAGCGTGCAGCCAGCGTAGAGCAACTTTTGGGCCCTAAAAATGAGTTAAAAATGCCAGAATTGAGTGTTTGGACCCCCCAGGACCTTTTCCAAGGTCCCCAACAGCTCTTAGACACTTGAAAATCAAATTTTTGGCTCCAAATGATGGTCTTTCATTCCTGTACGCCCAGCCTATACGCCCAGCGTGCAACTAGCGTAGAGCAACTTTTGGGCCCCAAAAATGAGTCAAAACATGCCAGAATTGAGCGTCTAGACCCCCCATGACCTTCACCAGGGTTCCTAGTAGCTCTAGGTATCCAAAAAATCAAGTTTCAACCTCAAAATGATGCACTTCCATGACCTGTACGTTGAGCATACGTACTCTGCACGCCTAGCGTGCAGCTCGGCGTACACCACCAGAAACAACCCAAAACAGGCACCAAACAACGAGACTTTCACCTAAAATTAACTCCCAGAGGTAGGGAAACTATTGGGCATCATCAAAAGTACTTGAAAATCAATTTTTGACCTTAAAATGAAGCATTTTCATCTATGTACGCTGGGTACATTTTTGGTGTACGCTGGCATGTTGTATGCTAGCATCTTGTATGCTGGCATGCTGTACACTGGCATGCTATACGCTGGCATACTATACGCTGGCATGCTATACGCTGGGATCCTGTACACTGGCATGCTATACGTTGGCATGCTGTACGTTGGCATGCTATACACTGGCATGCTGTACGCTGGCATCCTGTACGCTGACATCCTGTACGCTGGCATCTTGGACGCTAGCATCCTGTACGTTGGCATGCAGCATGTTGTACAGTTGTAACATATCTTGCACTCGGTCAATGCACCACCTATCTCCAGATCTGAATTTTTCTCACCTTACAGCCACTCATCTCCTTCCAGATCCGAATCTAATGCCCAAGATCTCATAAAAACCTGAATTTTTCACTAGATCAGGACGGGCAATTTTGAGCAAACTAGAGACAAAAAAAGAACCAGAGACACTGAAAAACCAGAGCCAAACAAAAACCTATACGCTAGACCTCAACCTTGCATGCTGAGCATACAACCTTCACACTATGCTTGCAGTTCAAACCAGCACACAATCATCCCTCCGCATCCACCGGGGCTCTTCGTCCGCCTTGTGTTAGATTCACAACTGTGTTAGACCGGTGCATTGTAACTTTCAGTTTCACAATAATATTATCACATTTCTTTTGCTAAGATTTCTTATAGTCTTTTGTTCATTATTGCATGCTTATTATTTACATTCCCGTACGTTTACGCTCCATTTTACATTAGTTACATTATTTACGTATAATCCAGCGTACAGTATATCGGTGTACGTTTGGGGAAATCCTTGTCTGATCCACGTGTGGACCACTTAAGGTACTCTGCCTTCGTTAATTCTAGCTTGCCCTCAAGTGAAGGTAGGGTCTTTTGTACGTGTCCAGGGATCTTCAAGTTTCTGTTTCATTCCAGCCGGAGACCAACGATTTCATACAGTATAGAAAATGACGCTAGAAGGAGGGCCTGACTTGTTTTTTGTTTAATCGAAACGCTGATAACATTACCTGTTCAAACACAGGGTTTACGCTACTACAGTGTTCATGCTGCTACAGTGTTTACGCTACTATAGTGTTCACGCTGCTACAGTGTTTACGCTGCTACAGTGTTTACGCTGCTACAGTGTTCACGCTGCTACAGGGTTTACGTTGCTACAGGGTTTACGCTGCTACAGTGTTTACGCTGCTACAGTGTTCACGCTGCTACAGTGTTTACGCTGCTACAATATTGCTAGTGTGTTTTTTCAACAAAAACACATAAAATGCATCTGTTTCAAAGCCAAATTCGCTGCGATTCGCACCTACTTCAAACCGGTCTAAGTACTAACGGCCACCAACATGGATCGCCTTGTCCAAGGCATACAATACACATAACATAACAATTCCGAGATGACTTCCTCTTACTTGAGATCGCCATCCGCGTACGACTATGGTTCATAATTTTATACTTAGCCAAATTTTCTCCCATTTACGCTGTACACGCTGGACACTTAGAAAAAATTTTCAGTGTTCACACGCTGGACACTCTGCACACTTAGCCTGAAACACACTCGGCACTTGTTAGCTAGCTCATATGCTGCCCCGTCACACATCACCATGGAGTCATCCCAGACCTCTAATGCACACACCTTCGTAATCCTCACACAGGAACAATACAACTTTATCTGTGTGAAGATTCATGCCAACCTTCCTCTGGACACCATAGAACAGGCAGTAAAACAAGACTTCAAGCGCATATACATGGGAGGTCATGAATTTGTCCCCTCTGTATATGACATCATTCCCCTTTCTGATCCTCATCATAGGCTCATCTCCCAGCTCCTTCTGGAAAGGAGTCAAAACACACGGTGACCTAATGAGAAGCCCCAAAACCACCATGATGTAGATGACTTCGAGGCATAATCTGAACCTGAGGATTCATACCACACCCTTAGTTCCCATGCCTATGTGAATCCATCAGTCCATCCTCACATGGGACAGATAGCCACTCACCTAGTGTCAATGAGCACACAAGCACCAGTATCCCAACAGAGATTACCCACCCCCATCTCCACCCAGTACATACCGCACGTGCAAACGCATGGGGCCACTTTCATTGCATCGGCCCTACACATCCAGGGTATCACTTCACAGTTTGTGGCTAGGCAAGTAACCATACCCATTTTTCAACAACCCACTCACTTCAATGTGCCACACCTCGCAACCATAACTCTGAACATTACTCCACAGCAACAAATGACAACCCAACAATCTCCCCAACCAACTAATCTACCTACCGCTCAAGAGTGGGCAGAAGCAAAACAAATGATGCAAGCGTTAGCTAATGAGATAAAGCAACTCAAAACTGCCAACACTGAACAAGTTAAAGTACTGGATTTCTACCACGATGATTCAATTAGCTCTTCAGTGCCACCATTAGCTTTACCCAAGGGAATCACACTTCCACAGCTGACTGAATATAATGGGAAGGGAGATCTGAATGCTCACATAGTTACGTTTCCATCAGAAACTCTATTGCTTCAAGCTTGGTCCCATGTAATCTTGTGCATGTTTGCTATGTCCTTAACGAGCGTAGCCTTAGACTGGTACAGAGCCTTGCCATGTAACTCCATATCCTCTCTTGAGGATCTGTTACACCAATTCGTTAGAGCAACTTTTGGGCCCTAAAAATGAGTTAAAACATGCCAGAATTGAGTGTCTAGACCCCCTAGGACCTTCCCCAAGGTCCCCAGCAGCTCTCAGGCACTTGAAAATCAAATTTTGGGCTCCAAATGATGGTTTTTCATTCCTGTATGCCCAGCCTATACGCCCAGCGTGCAGCCAGCGTAGAGCAACTTTTGGACCCCAAAAATGAGTCAAAACATGCCAGAATTAAGCGTCTGTACCCCCCAAGACCTTCACCAGGGTTCCCAGTGCTCTCAGGCACCTAAAAATCAAGTTTCAACCTCAAAATGATGCACTTCCATGACCTATACACTGAGCATACGTACTCTGCACGCCCAGCGTGCAGCCCGGCGTACACCACCAAAAACAGCCCAAAACAGGCACCAAATAGCAAGATTTTCACATGAAATTAACTCCCAAAGGTAGGGCAACTGTTGGGCATCATCACAGGCACCCGAAAATCAATTTTTAACCTTGAAATGAAGCATTTTCATCTGTGTACGCTGGGTACATTTTTGGTGTACGCTGGCATGCTGTACGCTGGCATGCTGTACACTAGCATCCTGTCAACTGGCATGCTGTACGCTAGCATGCTGTACGCTAACATGCTGTACACTGACATCCTGTACGCTAGCATGTTGTACGTTGGCATGCTGTATGCTGGCATGTTATACGCTGGCATGCTGTACGCTGGCATGCTGTACGCTGGCATGCTGTATGCTGGCATGCTGTACGCTAGCATCCTGTACGTTGACATCCTGTACGCTAGCATGCTATACGTTGGCATGTAGCATGCTGTATGTTGGCATCCTGTACGCTGACATCCTGTACACTGGCATGCAGCATGCTGTACAGTTGTAACATATCCTGCACTCGATCAACGCACCACCTGTCTCCCGATCTGAATTTTTCTCACCTTACAGCCACTCATCTTCTTCTAGATTCGAATCTAATGCCCAAGATCTCATAAAAACCTGAATTTTTCACTAGATCAGGGGGGTAATTTTGAGCAAACTAGAGACAAAAAAGGAACCAAAGACACTGAAAAACCAGAGCCGAACAAAAACCTGTACGCTGGACCTCAACCCTGCACGCTGAGCATATAGCCTTCATGCTGTGCTTGCAGTTCAAACCAGCACACAATCATCCCTCCACATCCACCGGGGCTCTTCATCCGCCTTGTGTCAGATTCACAATTGCGTTAGACCGGTGCATTGTAACTTTTAGTTTCACAATAATATTATCACATTTCTTTCGCTAAGATTTCTTACAGTTTTTTGTTCATTATTGCATGCTTATTGTTTACGTTCCCATACGTTTACGCTCCATTTTACATTAGTTACATCGTTTACGTATAACCCAACGTACAATATATCAGTGTATGTTCAGGGAAATCCTTGTCTGATCCGCGTGCGGACCACTCAAGGTACTCTGCCTTCGTTAATTCCAGCTTGCCCTCAAGCGAAGGTAGGGTCTTCTGTGCGTGTCCAGGGATCTCTAGGTTTCTATTTCATTCCAGCCGGAGACCGACGATTTCAGACAGTACAAACATTACTGCAACCCAGTCAGAGCTACTCTTGGCAAAGGGTAAGAGCCTCGTTTTGAAAGGGCAACTTGACGCTGCCCAAGTTTCTTGTCAATGCTTGACAATGGAAGTAGCCCAATTAAGAGCCCAGCTTGTCGATCCAACCATCCTTGACCGCACAATTAAGAGCCCAGCAGGTGTAAGAAAAGTGATCAGCTCTTTATTCGAGTGTTGATATATCTGAGTCCACTGGCATGACGACAATAAAGACGAACTATTCAAGCATTCCTTGCAGCATTTGGACTTAGCTATTTTATGCATTCAGTAGTTTAATATGTTTATGCTTTGTTAATTACCTGTTAATTACTTAAGTTTCTATTATTGTTATCTTAATCACTATTGCTCATTCGTAGTTCATAAAGGGCATAAGTACGACCATCTCGAATGTAAATCAAACACTTGGTAAACCTAGTGATGCTTAGCATCTGGTAACCCAGAAGTGTTAGGAGATTCTTAGAATGTGCTCAGAAGATGGGATCAGATACTTATGTTAGGAATAGTTAGAGTACAAGCTAGGATAATTATAGACTAGATAATAGTTTATTCCTTACTTTTCATACCTTAATTAGCCGCCAAAAGATAAGTAAAAATCTATAAAAAATCATTAACCTTAATCTCACTTAACCATTGCGAACATAACATCACAAGTGAGATTAGGAAGGCAACGACCATTCTAACCCAAGGTTTCACTAGTTAGAGTCTGGTGTATGTTAAGTGCTTATAGTCTATGGAATTCGACCGAGTCGCATGTGAACACCCGTGATTTGTATGGTTGGGCGTAGGGGTACCTAGCTGCTCATCAGGCATCTTCAACGCCATTGAGATTTTTCTTTAATGATTCGATGTACTCCAAATTTTTTAATATTATTATTCATTTTTTTGAGCTCTAACATGCCCATGTATTTATATACTTCATATTCTTATCTTTTTCCCTCTTTTAATTGCCTTCCTTTACATGGCATGAAACTACCTTTAAATTTTTTTAAATGACTTAACTTTTATAACTTTTTTTCTCTTCTTCATTTTACAAATCCATTTTCTTATTGTATTTCCTATCCATAGGGTTCAAACTCTTACAATAGGCATTTACAAAATTCAAATGAAATTTCATTTGAATTTATGGAATCCTTATTAAGTACACTACATGTTCATACATTAAAATCATATCTAAATATTCATCATAGTTGTATAGTTCAATTGCTAAAAGTTTTGCAAGATTTTTTTAACAATTTAAAAATGTAATACCTTGAGAATTGTAGCTTCAATTGTAGTGAATCGTGGGTCAAAATGAGTATTTTTGAAAATCTAAGACACATTGATAAGATCAAATTCTATGTAGTATACCATAGTAAAGTACTTTCTTGCCAAAGCTAATTTATGTGATATTTAATTATAATTAGAAATAAACTCAAAATTTCAATTTAATGACAAAAAGTAATAGAGGGTATGGCCTAGGTAGGGTTAGGGTCCAAAATGCTCCATGAACAAGGTATGATATAATGTCATGTCCATAATAAATAATAAATGTGCATAATTGTAAATGCATAAAGAATAAAAGATATGTATAATAAAATACTTGTAAAGATATGATAAGTGATAGAAAGAAAAACTTCTAAGGGTAATTGGATTTTAACATTTAATCATAAAATATACAAAATTTCTAACTCAGGTTAAATAGTAGTAAAAGTAAAGGATACAAAACTTTAACAAAATACTCTAGCAAGTCAATTGTATTTACTTATGAAGGAGGATAAAAACAATATCATCATTAACAATAAAAACAATAGTAATAAAAATAATATAATCTCGTTATTTAGTATATGAAAATAATATTAACTTATTGAAATACCTCTACAACATTAAATGATTAAACCTATGCAAATTTTAGGTTGTGAAAAAAGTGATCCTCGAAAGTAGCCACATTCAACAATCAAAAATCAATGCAATCCTTCATTTTCCATCTTTCTTCAAAAAAGCATTGATGAGCTCATCCATTTGCTATCCATAATTGGATATATGAATCCTGCTTTTAGTAGCTTCTCAAGCTTTTTTTTCCATAATTTATTCAATTTTAGATTTAATCTTCATTGAGTTTGATGATACAGTTTTACTAAAAAGTTCATGTAGATTTGGTGCTGACAAATGCATGGGTCTATTCTAGTAATTTCATCATATGATCATGGAAAAGTTTTTGGTCATTTATTTACTACCTCAAGCAATTTTTTTTTATTCATGACTAAGATTGGCATTGACAATTAGTAGTTTTCCATAGTTTAAGAACTCATATTCTAGTGAGTCTGCTAATGTCTTAAGTTCTATGGACTTTGGTTCAAGCTTATTAGGAATTTCTAACTTTTCTCAATTCATGTCTTCTTCTAATTGATATTTAATTTGAAAACGCTACTTTCTTAGTCACTTCATTTCATCTATTTAATCTATACAGGTACTTGTGAGTTATTAAACTATTTCCATGCATATGTTAGATTTACATTCTTCTTAGGTTATCAACCACTAGGTTTCTTCATGTTTTGTGGCTACAACGTACAAGCATTTTTACATGCACATATCTTCTATACATGTTCTACATGTTGTGATATTTCTTTATTTAACCATCCAAACCTTCTGTACATAGTTACATGCTACATCATTATACATAATATATGAAACTTTTTATTTCTATATGAGTTCTTGTTCATCTTTCTTGGAAATTTTCAAGGATGGTAAGTTGCTCATTTTTTAGGTCAAAGACTTGGGTTTGAGCTTAGGTGCAGCGACTTAAAGAGGTTAGACTTTTTCTTATTTACTAATCCTCCTAGAACCCCACTTATTGGTATGATCACTATGGCACTAGGTGATGATCTTTTTGTTAAGTATCTAAGTTTAGCCTTAGCATCTATTATGCTAAGCTATGCTCTTTTCATGATAATTAGAAATTTTCCTTTATTCTACCCAACATGAATGACTAGAAATTTTGTAGGGTATGATCATCCATTAATAGTGGTTACTACATCTTTTACCTATTCAAGTGGAACTATGATAGATTATTCTATGAGCTCTAATTTGATGTTGCATTTCTTTAATGATAGCAGATTCCAAGCCTTGCACATATCTTGTGATATGAGGTTGATCCCTGATCCTAAGTTTAAAAGAGCTTTACATGGTATGTTTCCTATTATTAATAGATAGAGTAAAGGGCTTCTAGGATCTATTTTCTTCTTGGAAAGTACTTCTACTTTAATCTAGTCTCTTATAGTATGAGTAACCATGATATTTTTAAGATCTCGATTCCATTCTTAACAAATCTTTATTTTCTTAGGAAGTATTTAAGTTATGGAAATTGGATTAGAAGCCTTAGGTACATTTTCTCTTGTTATTTTCGAAGAACTACAATTCTTACTAGCTCTTTCTAGACTTGTCCAAAAGAAAGGATATTTTCTTGATTTAAAATCATAGTTGTTGATAGTATCTTCCATTTGTATGTATATGACCATATTTGCATTAATTTATTGAGGCTAATTTACCAATTCTCCTTGCATTGATGGTAGGGGAACTAAAGAAAGTGGATTAGAAGGTTACTAAGGATGCTACATTGTGGGGTGAGGTATATAGGATAGTGATGTTGCACATGGAGTTGAGTATTAGTGATATTTGGTAGGATAGTGTTGATGTCAACACTCCCATGCTTACATGGGGCCATGATTGTCAATGTCTCTATTTCTCTCAATAACCATAATAAAAATCATGCAAGTAGTGGGAATTTAAACTATCGAGTGGTAGTCGTTCATAGTTGCAGTTACAGACATTAATGGCAAACGTTTCGAAAGTTACGATGATTATGGTCATTAATGATGGTAGTTATGAACATTAGTGGCAAATGTTTTAGAAGTTACGGTGATTACGATCATTAATGATGGTGGTTACGATCATTAGTAGCAAATATTTTGGAAGTTACGATGGTTACGGAAATAAGTGGGCACTTAATTCAAGAATGTGGGAGTTATTATACAATAAGTGGTGGGGCTTTTTTAGCCATTACATGAAACACACGCATCATTATGGATGGCCATAATAGCTATAAAATGGAGTCTAGAGGGGGCCTCTTGAACGAAGGAGAGGGGAGGGAGTCCCAAAATAGGCTCTGACTATTAGTCTGGAGGGGCAGCTTCCTCTCCACTAAGCAACAATTTCCTCTTTTCTTTTCTTTTCTTTACAAGCTTCTAGTTGATCTTCAAGGAGGGTCCAAGGTAGGAGCCAACGACTCAAAATTAGATCCTTGAGGATCTTCTCGGTAATGGTAGGAGCTTGTCACGGTGGTGTAGACTTAGGTGAACGATCTTCCTCTCTATGGAAGTGCACAAAAGATGGAAAATAGTAGTAGGCTTTGAGAACCATAGTTGCTACCCTATGTGAACTACGATGGGCAATCTCTATTTCTCTCTCTCTCTCTCTCTCTTTTCCTCTTTCTCGGTGATCACGGTCTTTTTGCCCAGCAATGGACATCATTGGTAGTCATAGATTAGTAGAATCAATGAGACCAGGGAAAATTCATTTCTTTTAGTTACTTATTATATTCTCAACTTTGAGATAGTTATTCAATTTAAACTCAGATTCATTCACTTTAAATCTTGATTTCTTTGGTTTCGTTTACTATTTTCAAAAGGCCACATAGCCCTCTCCAACTGAGACTATTCTCGGGTTTTTGTACCCATATGGAAGGCACCTTAGGCAATAGTCTCCTAAAATGAGTTTTCTTTCACAGTGTTGGTGTGACAAAAATTTATGCATCAACACCTTTTTGGTGTTAGAAGGAGGGCCTTTCTCCTACCTTTTGTTTATCAACTTTTCTTGTCATGAACAACACACAACAACAAACTAGGACTGACCCTTACACTCCTTCAAATAGAAGAGCTCCTAGATAAAGTAACATAAATACTCAAATTGGATCATCTCAAACAAATACTCCACAACGAACAAACCCACCTTCTATACTTTGAAGGACTCCACCTCAACAAGAAGCTAAAGATGAACACAAGACTTATGATCTAGTTTAGGATTTGAAGAAAACCAAAGCTAACATCTCAATGTATGACCTTTTATAATTTAACAAAATGAAAGAGATAGTTAAAGAGATAGTTCATACACCTAAAACTAGAAAAGAAACAACCCCAACCCCTAAAAGGCAAGTTCACTTCACAGAAAGTCCTAACACATTATCAGTACAAAATGTAAACAATTCCATGATGAGCAAGAAAGAGCAACCTCCTTTTCTAACAACTCTAATTATTTTAGGAAAGAATGTTCACAATTGTTTGATGGATTCTGGAGCAACTATTAGTGTCATGCCACTTGAGGTATGTAAGACTTTAGGAGCACAAATGATACCACAAATGAAAAATGTGATTCAACTTGATGGGTCCAATGTACCTATAGTAGGGTCATTAAGAGAAGTGAAAATTCAACTTAAATAATACCCTACATTCACATGTTACATAGATATCCTAGTAGTTGACATGTCAACTACCTATGGTGTGCTCCTATCTAGGACTTTTGAAGCCAAGTTTGGGGGCTTCTTTAGGTTAGATTTCTAAGAATTATTAATCCCTATCAAAGGAAAATATGAATACATGACTATACTCAAGAACGCTTCTACAAACAAGTAGTTACAACCTTGGATCAAAAAAATCAATCTTTGGAAGATCAAGACACTAATCTTTATGTTGGGGTTATTAATGTTGAGCACAATGAACATGTTTAAAATGACTATGTGAGTGAAATTACAAAAAATTCTATCTCTCATGTAAATTCCATCCAATCCTATCAAAGTCCTAGAGAAGGTAAAGAAAGCTATGGAGACACCTTGCCTTATCAACAACATGATGGATGTCATCTAAGTGATCCACCACCTTTAGGGGAAGATAAAGATGTAAGTAAAACCCTACCTTTTAAAATATTTGAAGATGTGTGAAGTTTTAATGATACATCCATGGAACATTTTCCTAAAAAGGCTATATCTGATGTCCCATCAAGACCTAAACCTATCATTGAAACTTATCTCAAAGAAAGACTTGATACAAGCAAGTTAAGATTAGCTCTTGATTTTCATAATCTTAAGCATCTACAAATTTTTAAACAACGTCTTGACACGAAGCACATTGGTGAAGTCTTTAATATAGGAGACCTAGTCTCGAAAAAAGGTAGAACATTTGACCAAGCAAATCTTCAAGGTAAGTTCTCTCCTATGTGGTCAGGCCCATTCCAAATTAAAGAAGTCATTAGCTCTAATGTGTACATGGTTGCTGATGTGCAAGGACATAAGTTACCTTGAAATTTTAATGCATTCCATCCAAAGCATTTCTACTCAGGTGCCCCACGTGGACACCTAGTAGATTCTTAGTTACATGTTTTCTTCCTCTTCATCATGCATTTCATTTGTATATAGTTTCATTTGCATATTTTCTTTGCATTTCCATCATTTCTTTCTTGGCATATTGTTTTGATTTTTGGTTTGCATATGATTTTAGTAATCATTATGATCTTTTGAGTTACTAGGTGTTGGATCCTCAGTACACCATTCAAAAATAATGTCAGTATAATGCTTTATATAATATTTCTTATTGCTATTACATAAAATCTCTTTTATACTATATATTTCAATAATGCTTTGATTCTTCCCAGTCTTTTTCAAAGTTTTAGTTTCTATACTTATGTTGGATTATGGAGTATGAGATTTGTGCTAAGTTATCATGTAATCATCATGATCATGTGAGTGTAGGATAGGTGATGTTAGAGAATGGTTAGCCATAATCACTAGGTGACCTTGCCAAATCTGATTTTCCCTCTCATAAGTCCTAGCCCTCAAGTGTGATGATCCATGATTACCCTGTGAATAATGGGGAGAAGTGTGTTCATCTCAACTTGAGAATCCTTAGCCACCTAGGAGACTTGCTATGATGCTATCAAATTGCAATTAAAGGCACATACACAAGGGATGAACTACACCATGGTCAAAGTTCCGAAAGGACTGTGTTCATTGGTAGTGTAGCTAATTGGCCAGACTCATGTTGGAATTTCTACCTTAAGAATGAAGTACACCATGGGCAAAATTTTCTTAAAAAAAAATGAGGACCACGTTCATTGGTAGTGTAATAAGTTCTTAAGTGAGATGGGGTCTGGCAACTATCCTAACCCTAACCTCCATTTCCCCTTTTGAACCTATTTTCCAAAAAAAAAAAAAAGAGTTCCACAAAAAAGTTTGAAAGTTGTGACTAGCCACAATCTAATATGAGCCTATCCTCCTCATTAAGTTTAGTATGGGTCTTGTTCTCAAAGTAGTCCACATGTTGTTGGCTTTTACTTTGTAAGAAGATTGGGAAAGAAATCATAATTATATATAAATGTATGTAGTTAAAATAATAAAATTATATATTTAGAGTTCAATTAAATAAGATGGTGTGGTTTAGGTGGCCCACGTCTAGTTCTCTTTTGATTCTTTGGTTATTATAATCATGTTTAGGTTAATATAGTTTACTTTTAAGTTTCCATTTGCTTGTTTTGTGATTCCCTACCTTTTGCATCATTTTAAAGATTCTGTGGTCTTGTTCCTTGCACTTGCATGCAATTAAAGTTTGGGGGCTAAGTGTTGATGTCAACACTCCCATGATCACGTGGGGCCATGATTATCAATGTCTATATTTCTCTCTCTTAATAACCACAATAAAAAATCATGCAAGTAGTGGGAATTTAAACTGTCAGGTGGTAGTCATTAATGGTAGTATTTACAGACATTAATGGCAAACATTTTGGAAGTTACGATGATTATGGTCATTAACGATGGCAGTTATGAACATTAGTGGCAAATTTTTTAGAAGTTACAATGATTATGGTCATTAATGATGGTGGTTATGGTCATTAGTAGTAGATGTTTTGGAAGTTACAACTATTACAAACATAAGTGTGCACTTAATTGGAGAATGTGGGAGTTATTACGCAAGAAGTGGTTGTATTTTTTGTAGCCATTACATGAAATGCATGCATCATTATGGATGGTTGTAGTGGCTTTAAAATGGAGTCTAGAGGGGGGCTCTTGAATGAAGGAGAGGGGAGGGAGTCCCAAAATAGGCTATGACTATTAGTCTGGAGGGGCAGCTTCCTCTTCACTAAGCAGAAATTTCCTCTTTTCTTTTCTTTTCTTTACAGGCTTCTAGTTGATCTTCGAGGAGGGTCCAAGGTAGGAGCCAATGGCTCAAATTCATATCCTTGTGGGTTTTCTCAGCGACGGTAGGAGCTTGTCATGGTGGTGCAAACGTGGGTGAACAATCTTCTTCTCTATGATGGTGCACAAAAGGTGGCAAATGGTGGCAAGCTTTGAGGACCGCAGTTTCTACCTTGTGTGAATTGTGGTGGGTAATATCTCTTTCTTTCTTTCTTTCTCTCTCTTTCCCTCTTTCTTGGCGATCACTCTCTTCTTGCCTAGTAGTGGACACCATTGGCAGTCACAGATTGGCAGCATCAGTGGGACCAAGGAAAATTCATTTCTTTTAGTTACTTATTGTATTCTCAACTTTGAGATAGGTATTCAATTTATCTTCAGATTCATTCACTTTAAATCTTGATTTCTTTGGTTTGGTTTACTATTCTCAGGTTTAGGGTTTAGGGTTTCTATACCCTCTCCAGTTGCGACTATTCTCAGGTTTCTATACCCATATGGGAGGCACCCTAGGCAATAGTCTCCTAAAACAAGTTTTCTTTCCCAATGTTGGGGTGACCAAAATTTGTGCATCAACAGATAATAGTGATAAGAAGAAGGATATAGTTATTTTAGGAGGAAAAGGTTGCTAGATGTAGAAACCATAATGATCAGATTATCTATATGGATATTTTTTGTCTTAGTGGTCACATTCCCGATGACCGTGGGTTTTTCCACTACTGATGATATTGTTATGAAGGTTGAGCATAAGCCCCATTGGGATAACATGGTAATTGCTAATAGGATTATCTGTAGTTACCTTATGAATAAGGTAATCTCCTAGGCATTTGTTTTTATTTTTCATTTTGATAAACTTCAAATTTAATGCATATGTCCTTAATTCCTTTAAGTAAGTCAAGACGAGACAACATTTCTTAAATGTTTATATTTACATAATTTACATTCATCTTTCCATTCTCAACTAGAATCAATAACAGCTTCTACAATAGTAGCTTTTCCTTTATACTTGTACATATTACATTGGCTTTTCTTTCTTTTCATTTTTATCCTTTCCCTTGGTTAGAGTTTTCTCTATCTTTTACTATCTTTAGTGCTATTATAAATTTTTCATCTACGATATCTCACATCCTTTTAACTATTGTTGCAATGTTAGATATAAACTTTTTAATTGGTGATATTTTTGTTTGAATCACCTCTTTCATAGATTCTTCCTCTTATGTCTCGTAGACCTAAACATTTGTTTAATGAAGAGATGGATTCATGTTATACTGATTTATATATTCTCTTTTTCATATCTTTGTATATGATGGACTCAAATTTTGGACAACCTTCCTTAGGAATACACTCTAATGATCTCTTTTGTTTTATTTCTTAACCCATTGATTATATGTCTAAATTGTTCATTCTAAGAAAAAGCATGTCTTGGACATCTATGTAAGAGTAAATAATATCTATCCATGGCTACATCAAGGGAATTATATCTTTCTTATTTTCATCCTTGGATTTACTATCTCAAATTTAACACTTTTGAATATGTCTAGTACTTGTTATTGAAAGGTTTTAACATCATGCTCCATTAATGAATAGAGTTTGGTTCTAAAGATGGATACCAACCATTTGCTTCTTTGATTGGTATTCTAGGAAACAATTTAAATTTTACCAATCATTCTTAATATTCTATAACACACAGGCATCATGGAAGGCCTATAGATAATGTTATGGTTTAGCATTATAACCTCACTTAAACTTTGAAATGATGTTCATGTTAAGTCATTTGATGTGACTTTTCCTTTGATGCCTTGTTGAAATATATATACCCTCTTTGATATTGATCATGATTCTAATGGATAGTAGGAGTTCATCATTGATAAGTGGTTGGTTATTCCAACACTTAGCCATACAAGTCACAAGTGTTCATGCATGACCAAATTGTAATTTGTGGATGGACAATGTACGTATACTAGTAGTTGATGGTAAGTTTGTGATTGTTGTCTTCCCACTCAGAGTTAGTGAGGTGCAAAGCATATGGTTTAACTCTTAGTGAGGTATATGATGTATTAATGTTATTTGGCTATTATTAAGACTAAGTGTGAACATGATCAAAATGAATTCAAGTTCTAATTCTAAGTATGAAAGAAATGTAAAATTTATTCTATCTTATCAATGATAAGCATTTTTTCCTAGTTTTCCATACATGTCTTGGGCTGATGCAACTGTTAATAGGATTACAAAGTAACTTCACTACTAAAAAAATTAAGCAAAGTCACTACTAGAGTTAGTATTTTTCAAGGATACGAAAGCTAGAGAAACATATTATTGTCTTTCATATACCATGTTGCAAATTACCTTTGTTCTTCTTCAAAAGCCCTGGCTATTTTTCATAGTTCTTGGTAATTAGTAATTCTTCTAGTCACATTTAGCTACTACATCCTTTTGAACTTAGTCACTAGATTTGATCACTTGTAGCTTAGAGTATGTTATGTGGAGCTTTTGTTGTTTGTCCTTTTTGTTTGCAAACTTCTTCTCATACATGGTGTAGATAGTGGTCACTTACCACTCTAGTTCTATTTTGGGCCTACCTAGTATTAACATGGCTAGGTTAGTGTATCGAAGATTTTCTAATCCCATATAATTTATTAGATCTTCAATTTGCATGTCCTTATTTTTTATTTTAACTTGGTGTACATGGGCAAGACTATCCAAGATGGACTACTAATCAGGTGTTTCTGTTGTAATGAAGTTGATTCTTGCTTTGGTCATTTGGATTTCTTTTTTGTTGATCTACTTATATATTTCCACTTAATCTTTGAGGTGTTCCTTTAGTTGTTCATGATTTTTGTCCTCATTTTCCCACATGATGATGTTGATGCTTATTTTTTGGCATATAATGTAGACTTCTTCCATTAATAGGATTTTATTTTCTCTAGCCAGTTGTCTAATGTCAAGGTTTATTTGAGCAAACTACTCTCTCAATTGATGAATAGTCTCTTCCAACACATTCTTTCATTTCTTGATGTTTATCAACCTTACATTCTTTGTAGAAACTCTCTTGTTTAATTCTTCAAGTGCAGTTAGGGCCTTGGAATGGGCATATGTTTGGGCATCTATTATCAAAGTGTCATATATCACCTTCTCTTTCTCCATCTTCATATTGGCATACTTGGCCATTAGTAAGCTAATCTACTCATTTGTAAATTGATCTAGTTGGTCAAGCATAATGTATCATGCAAGGTCTTTTCATTTTGCTCTTAGTGTGACTAATTCCTCCTATAACATCTACACTTCATTTTTAGCATGTTGCATCCTTGTTTTAGCCATGACTAGATTTTCCCTTATTGAAATTACTTTTCATTGAATTGCTATAATATCACTAGAAATATTGAAGAGAATTTGCATCACTTATCCTATCTGCAGTAGTTAGTCTAATATGTGTTCATGCTTTGCTAGGACCATGGATATTCTAGCAACTATTTCCACATCTCTTACTCTAGTAAGATCAGCTAGCAAGTACAACGAGAACATTAAAGGACTATTTTATATAATTGGTGATGACTTTAGCTATTGCTATTACATCCTAATGTTACATTACCACTATTGTGGCTCCTTTCCCTATTTCCAACATCACTTGGAAAGATGTAGCATTCCTAGATATTTGTTGTCCCTAGTCTTCATTCTTTCCTACTTACAATGGTACTTGATCATTTGCAGGTCTTGTTAATACTGTAGGCCTATTGGGATTATCCTGCACCATATACATGCTTGAGGCCTATTGGCTTTCCCAACTTATTGTTTCAACAATATACTACAAATGGCTCATCCAAGGTTTATAATCATTTTCTCTAGAGCAACTATTTGCCTTGGTCTATTGGCAATTGATGTTAACTCACTAGGTCTTGCTTGTTCCATTTCCATGGCTGGGATGTTTCCTGCTAGTGTAGATCCTACTACTCCCTTAGTGACTATTGGTTTGTTCATTTGCTCTTTCTTTGATGGCACTAGTTTAGATATTTTAGCATAAGAGGCATTTTGAGCTTTATGGAGTACATCATTAGTGTAGCCTAATGTTCTTTTTTGTCAACACAATCTTCTAATAAGACAAGGGAATGGTAGAGTTAGTTTAAGGATAGTAGTAGGGATTGTAGAAAATGGGACGTGAGGTGTTTTACCATAGGCATAATGAATTCTATATGTTATGCATTATTAGAATGATCATTAGCCCTTCTATCCAAGATCCAAATCAAGTTTTTAACAATTATCAATGACATCACATTTTATCATCTCAAAGCTAACAACCACAGACTATCACAACTACAAAAAATATTAACACATAGTAATGAGGTACAAGAAAGTAGTTTATTAACAACATAGTTTCTTTTAAAGGAGACTTAGCCATTGGTTAGAGAAGTGCCTTTGAGCATGGGGAACAAGTCTTTCTAGCTTTGTAAATAATGCAAATCCAAGAAACCTTGAAATTTTTGAAAAGTATCCTACCTTAAAGCATGGGTAGCATGTCTTTTCAGTGGAACCCCCAAAAAAATTTATTATGTGTTTATTAGATTATTATTGTGTCAACCTTACCAAATAAGACACATATCTTGTTGTACTAGATGATATTCTTATTTTAGATGGTCTAGATACATTTTCTTGCTCATTCTTAATTTTAGATTTTGAGTCTTCATGTTCACTACTTGTTATTGATCTATGGTCATAATTTAGAATATCCTTTTGTAATTTTTTGATTTGAATCATTTTCTTGGGGTAGGAGTTGATAAGTAGGTTAGATGGTTTTGTACATATTTTGAACAATTTCATGNTTGTAGACTGGTGTGAGGATTGTATTGACATTTTGAACTTTCCATCCATAACTACACGCTTCTTCATTGTAAGTAATGCATGGAATTATTTTCATCTATATGTTTCCTTGCTTGTCTTCCTTGGAAATTTTCAAGGACAAGTCTCTCATTCCTAGCTTAGCATCATATTTATGAAGTCATGCTCCCCCTATAATGATAGGAAACTACCTATTATCATTCTTCACATTGATCACCAAAAAATTTCCTGGATAAGACCACCCATTGATAATGGTCACCACATCTTCTACCTATTCCAAAGGAATGATAACTAATTGATCTACAATCTCTAGTCTTAAGTTGCACTTCTTGAATAGTTGTAGGTTCCATGCCTTATATTTTATTTGAGATATCAAATTAACTCCAAAGTTGAATGTAGTAGAGATTTACATGATGAATTTCTAGCAATTTACAAATAAATTAGAGGATTTTCAAGATCTATTCTTTTCTTAGGAAGAGTTCCCACTTTCATCCAATTTGATATTGTATCATTTAGCATGACAATTATAAGATTTTGATCTGATTGTTGTGGAAGCATGATGTTTGTAGGAGGATTTTTCATAGGAGGAAGATGACTAGATAAAGTTCTTGCTCTACTAGCCTTTTCTAGATTTGTCTTGAAGAAAGGATGTTTCCTAGATTTACCTTTAGCATTACTAGTATGACCCTCTACCTGTATACTCACTATCATAGTAGCACTTTTTTGTTGTGGTTGTGATGACAATTCCTCTTGAATGATTGGTAGGAGCACTGGTGGTAATGGATTAAAATCTTGATATGAGGAACCAAGTGCTAGTTTGAATATACAAGAATTAAGATTCATGCGTGAGGTAGTGGATATGTGGTATTCTAGTGGATAGTAAGGAGAGGAAGTCTGTATAAAAGTATTTCCAAGAGACATTAGACATTGTACATAGTATTCATAGGGATTAGGTTACCTATATGGATACCATTGTCTTCGTGGTGGCATTTTCCATGCTTGTGGTTGTTGCCACTATTATTGGTATTGCTCTTGCAGTTGGAGATAAGCCTTGCTTGGATAATATGATTTCTATTAGGGCTTTCTAGAATTACCGTGTGGATAAGATAATCATCTAGGCATTTGTTTCTTGACAAACTCTAGATTGAGTAGGTATGTTCCAAACTATATGTCTCTTTTCTTCTTTTTAATGTTACTTATGTTTAAGGCTTGTTCAGTCCTTTCCTCTGCTATCTTCAATGCTATAGCAAACTTCTCATCTACCAAATCTTACATTTTTTCTACCTTTTTTGCAATATCATTGACTAATTTCTGGATCAGTAGAGTCTTCCATTGGATTGTATCTTCCAAGGTTTCTTCTTCTTGTGATTCACATATTCCTAAATTCATTTTTTTAATTGCTGGATTTCTATTATATTCTTCTACTAAGTCTCTTTTCCTTAGCTTTTCTTCCTTTTTCACTATTTAGCCTATGAGTCTTTACATCTGATGAGCTGTCATTTTGAATAGTCTACCTTGGGCATTTACCTCCAAGGGTTTCTCTTGTCTTGTTCCTGAGCCCATCAATGATATGTCATAGTTGTTTTCTTTGAGAAAATTTGTGGCTTGGGCACCTATGCAATAAGGAATAGTACCTAACCATTGCTACATCAATGGATTCATGTGTTTGTTGTTTCCATCCTTGGATTTGTATTCTCAAATTTAACACTCTAGAGTCGATTTGATACTTGTTATTGAAGAGTTCTAGCATGGTACTCCATCTTCAAATTAATTCTAATTCTAAGAATCTATACCAACTCTCTTCTTCATTTATGAGTGTTCTAGAAAACAACTTCATTTTTTTCCAATCATTTTCTACGTTTTGTAGGGCACCTGCATCGTGGAAGGATTGGAGATGGTGTTATGCATTTGCATTGTATCCACCTTCAAATTTTAGAATGTTATTCATGTTTAGTCACTTTATGTGACTATCCCTTATATGCCTAGTAGAAATGTACATAGGTTCCCTAATGTTGATCATGTCATGAGTGGCCAATAGGAATTCTTCATAGTCTTTGAGCTCATAAGCTCTATTGTAGAGATGATCCTTCTAATCCTCATGATGCTTTATTACTTCATGTCTGATTCTTTTTGCCCTTTCATCATGGTTAGCTTCCTTTTCATTAGGATGCCTTTTTCTACATGCATGTATCTCATGGTCTTTCTTTCTTCCCTCATCATGATTCCTTCGTGTTTGTTATCTCTTGCTAGAATCTATAGAAGAATGTAAGGAATAAGTTGAAGAAGTTTAAGGATGATGGTAGCCAATTCTCCTTATGTGACTCCTTGATTCATCTCTTTTGAATTTATTGGAGGTCTTAGGCCTTGAATGCCTCCTAAGTCTAGGGTCCTCCTTATTCCTTCCTAGAGTTTCTGCAAGAGCTTAATGTAGTTTTGTTTTAATGAGATCTTTAATGTGGATAATTGGTATTTGGGAATGAGACCCATGAGTTTGATAACATCTCTCAATTTACAATACAACATCGTTCTTTTCTTCTAAGACAACGTTTTGAGGTGCCTTCTTTCCTTTGACATGTTCATACCTTACCCCCATGATGGCATCTCTTCTTGCCTGAACCTCCATTGACTAGTATGTCCTAGTCATGTTTTTAGTAATTTGATAGCCTTCTTGAACATGACCAAGATTTGACCTCATGAGGACTACTTGAGGTATTGATGGTGCTAAATATTCTAGTGTCAAGGCAATGTTGCCCTATAGATCTCTCCATTTGAGTTGTTCATCTTGGTGAAAAATAAATGTAAAATCAGGATAAGAAGTGTTACTATGAGCATATGAAATCCTATTTTTCATCAGTGTATTCCAATCTTCTTCATTGTAATGCTTGTCATGACTTTCATGAAATTCAGTAGTAGGTGGAGTTTTTTCTTTAGTTGTAGAAGCCATGTTAAATATTTGACGCTTAAGTGTGTACATTTTAGGAAATTATTCTAAGTGTGAAAAATATACTTCATGATTTTTCATACAACGAACTTTGTAAAATCAACTAACTAGTAAACATTAACGCATCCCTAGCAACAGTGCCAACGACAAGCAGTTGGGTATCCCAACACTCAATTATACAAGTCACAAGTGTTCATGCTCAACCATATCATAATCCGCAGATGAATAATGTAGGTATACTAATAGTTGATGTTAAGTTTATGATCATTTCCTTTCCACTTATAGTCAGCAAGGTGCAAAGTGTATGATTTAATTCTTTTTAGGGTATATGATGTACTAATGTTGTTTGGCTCTTAATAAGACTAAGTGTGAACATGATGAAAATGAATCTAAGTGCTAAGTCTAAGTATGAAGGAAATGTAAGATCTCTCTACCCTATTAGTCATAAGCATTCATTCCTAGTTTTTTGTACATGCCTTGGATTGATGCAACTATTACTAGGATTACCAAGTAACATCACTATTGAGCAAGTGAAGCAAAGTCACCATCAGGTTACCAAACAGTTATACTTTATGCTTGAAACCAATTGTACTTATTCTACGTTAATGACTTAGTAAATCTAAACAACATAGAAAATTAAAATTATGCTAAGTGAATTACTACAATGATGAAAAAAATTTTAATCTTTATTACCATTCATGAATTATGTCTAGGAACAATACACTTGAATAAAGATTCCATGCAATTGTAATTGACAATACTACAAGCATTTACTTGAGCTCTAACTCATGAAAAAAAATAACAAGAATTTTGCCAAGTGTTGGAAAGAAGTTCCTCCTTCAATGTGATAGTGGGTTGGTATTTATAGGCATGATCATGGCCCCACATCATCCCATCTACATTGATGTATGCAAAGCTATGGTATCATAACTACAATATCATAGATACAATATCGTAGCCTGCATATATAAAGATTTTATTAATCATGATCCTTGGATTGGTCACAATATTTGTAATAGTAGGAATGGTCCCTTTAATGTTCTACATCATTTCTTCTTCTTTGTCCTCTCTCTCTCTCTCTTTCTTGCTCTCTTCATCATAATGTCCATCTCTTTCCTAATATATGTTTTAATCTCTTCTTCTATCCCTATCAAGCTTTCTATCTTGATTCCTTTAGGAATTTCTATCTTCATTTCTATGATTTCTTCATTAGAATATATGGATGCGTGTGATGAAAAGGATGAAGGACTTGGATAGTGGTGTTAGCTTACTCTTCTTCTATGGCCTTTTGATTCTTCCTTTCTAGCTCTACAAGAGGTTCTAAGCTGTAGGTTCCTCCTTGTTCTAGGGTCTATCTCATCCCTTCTAGGAGTTTCTATTAAGACTAAAAGCATTTTTCATTACATATGATCTTCAATGTATAAGACAAGAAATCGTGAATTGGATCAATGATGGTGAGACTTTTCAATTTGATATTCTATCCCCTTTTTTTGATGTGAGTATTATCTAGAATGCATGTTTACCCTTCTCTTATTTATATTTAGCTTGTATAATGATGTCTCTTTTGGCTGGGCTTTGGTGGAGGGACACCTCTTTCAATTCTCTTATTCTTCCCTACAAATTATTTTTTATAGGTTTTCAACTATGGAAAGATATCTTGAAAGTCCATGAGATGCCTTGGCTAAGACTTTAGCTTGACATGAGATGTATTGAATGTAGAGGAGGCATCTTGTTTAAAGAGTAGTCTTCTATGGGAAGACGTCTTGTTGAGGAAGAGATGTCTTTGAAGAGACATCTCTAAGACAAAGGAGAGCATGTCTTAGAGAAGGCATCTTCTTCCAAGAGAACATGTCTTTCCTACGAAGGAAACATCTCCCACTTTCAAGAGACATTTTCTTCCAAATGATGGTTTTTTCCAAAGATTATTCAAGGAGGCCCAAGACAACCTATACTACTATGAAAACTTCAAGAATTGGTTGTTTCAAATTGGAAAACAATTGGAAGAATATGGAAAAGGATAGAAATGACATGGAAAATTTAAGATGAGTTTGTGGAAGGTTTCCTTAGGTTTTTGTATTTTTTTTTCTAATAAATATGAATTGTTCATGTTTGTAACCATATAGAGTTGAAAGAGGAGATATCATGAAGTTCATGTGTAAACTTGAGTAAGAGAAGGGAGAGCACATTAAGTGAGTGCATAGAGGTTACAGCTCCAAGGCCAATTGTGTAGGCCTATGTATTCTAGTCTTAATTTTGAGTTGAAATCTTCATTCCGAGTTGTGGTAGAGATTCTCTATTTGTTTTGTCTTGTATTAAGAACAACCAATGTGTGGTTGTAGAGCCTCATTCTTGGTAGCATTATTTGAGTGTTTTAAGGGGTTGGATGTTTTGCGGGTTTTGGAAACCTTGTTGTAATCTTCTCTTTTGAATAATTGAAGATAGCTAGTTTTCTTGTTTTCTAGCAAATAAATTATATTTTTCATAATATTTGAATGTATTCTTTAAAGGTGATTTAATATTAGAATAAACCTACTCTAGTATTATTGGTATCAGAGCTTTGTGTTGATTGTTACATGAAATTGGTTGAGGATTTTGTCAATTTTAGATGACGCGTAAGAAGAAATAGGTTTAAGACCTAATTAGAAACATGGAGAGCATGAAGTCTACCTTCTAGATGATGGTTGCTTGGTTAGATGAAATCACCACAAAGGTAGAAAGAAATGTCAGTCATAGTCATATTCAGATATGTGGAGGTGATGAGCATGCACATTCAAATGAACAAGTTTCATAACCAAGTGAAGATGGAGTAGATAATGAGGAAGGAT
>MNCI01030041.1:7968-42246 GCA_015680685.1 Gnetum montanum | reverse complement strand
CCTAGACCAAGTGGACCTTGAATATATCGACCTTAAGCCTCAAAATAATTCTACCACATGGCCTTAATATCCTAAAGTAGCTTGATTATCGTTGACCCTGAAGCCAGAGATATCATGAGGGATCCTTGGTTAAAATTCCCATCTAAACCATGATGGTGAGAAGAAAACACATGAAAACAAGTTTCTAGCCAAAACTTAAGCTTACTCAAGACATCATTAAACCCTTTTAAGGAAACATTAAAGCCATTGCACAACCCTTGATTACATCTACCATTCACATGTATGCTTTTACTATGCTTGATCTTTTGTTCACAGGTTTAGATGAATGATCGACGTTGTCAACTATTGTAGTCTATAACAAGCAAGTTGGTGTAACCTCTTATAACGTATTTTGGTGTTACAAAGAGCTACAAATGTTGCACAAGTTTGTGAAATAAAAATACAAATTTCTCATGTTCTACCTATTGTAACTAATGATAGCTTACGTCTGCCTGTTGTCCCATTATGGTCTCATGTAATCACATGTACTCCTTAACTTGTTTCTTGTCCTCTTGATGGTGGGCCTTAAGGCATTGCAAAGGTACAACTCATTGCAATAGTAAGTTACCATGCAACCTTGACACAAAGGATTCAATTAGCTTATTTGACTACACCAAAAGTTCTTACCTCGCATCACCTCCATTTACCCACTTGAGCCATATTCCTGTAGCCAAATTATGGCCTCGCTTACATTATTAACAATGGAAAACATATGTTCAACATTTACACACCATGGCCTTGTGACATCTCCTTCGATATGCATCATTAATCTAGCTTGTTAAATATAACAGATCTCATTCGGTGGGAAGGCAGAAATCTAGTTCACCAACTATAACACATCTCATTTGGTGAGAAAATGGAAATCAAGTTCACCACATGTAACATAGCTCATTCAAGTGAAAAAAGAAAATTTGGCCTAAGAAGCCTAAGAATGGAGTGTTGACACCTTGAAGACATCATTAGGTAGCTAGTGCTTGAAGCAACCAAGTATGAAGACTTCTTGGGTGAGACATGTTAACATCACATCATGTCCATGATGTCAACAATTATAATTCCTTGTTAACCCCCTACTAACCAATATGACCTCTATCTCACCTTAAACTCATATTGTGTACCAATGACCTCATTTCACCATCATGAGCACTCATTAGTATGATTCAACAAATATAGATCAAGTATGGAGAGGGAACATTGGTGATGAACTTGCAGTTGTGTTTCATATTCTTTGTTAATGCTGCTCAGGTCAATCCTCCAACCATCAACAAAGATGAACCAATGAAACATCTTAAAGAAAATTTGCATTTTCATATGTAGCCTACTAGCCAAAGTATTTACATTGTAATTTATTGGGAATTTCAAAGGTAAAATAATTGCTCATTTTTCCATTAACAATCCCACCTCATGGCTTTTTCTCTAGCTTAGTTTGAACACTTTTTATGTACAAAGATGTAATTTATAGCTTACAAGCTAAAAGTATCATTCAAGCTAGCATATAGAGGCGAAAAATATAAATACACTACCAAAACTTTGGCAGTAAAAGCCAAAACGTTGGTAGCTTATATGCTAAGAAAATAGCCTAAATATGCTACCAACATTGGCAATAGCAACTCTATATGTTGAAGGTTCCTAGGATGTAAATTTGGGTGGTGGAAATGCCAATTACACTAGGAATTTCATCTTGCATATGTATTTAACACTTAGTAATAGACCCACTAATTCTTCAAGTAATATGTCAAACCATTTGAGATGCTTCAAATCCTTTTTCAAGGCCCATTGAATCTAAGGTTAAACTATCAAGCATTAAATTTTTGGCTCTCTACCATCAAATGTTTCAGCCTCTACAAAACTATCGCAGGAATCAACTCATGGATTCCATTATATCTAGCTACACTCCACACATTTCTTGCTCCATTAAATTGAGCACCATTATCAAACTTGCAAGGTCTACCAAGAATTACATAAACACAATCTATTAGAAGCACGTCACATTTCACAACATCATAAAAACTTCTAATTTTAAATCCCACTTCTTAGGAAAAATCTCTAAACAATTAATGCATCTTATAGGATCTCTAATAAAGATTAGTTACCAAATCAAATCTAGCAACTGTCCTAGAAGAAATAATATTTTCTTGGGCTCCCCAATCAATCAAAACATGAATCCATTCCCCACTAAGCAAACATCTAACCCTAATCCAAAACAACAATTTTCTATTAAGATGATCTCCTTTATTTACATTCCCCATGAATGCTTAAGAATTTAATTCATAAACATCCTTAATTTTTGGACCATTATGATTACCTCTCTAACGAACATGGTTTGATGTTTCTTCCACCTCCATGGTATGCACATCTTTGTCCTTGGTTGCCTTGTGAAGTAGACATTCTCATTGCTTGTATTCCCATTCTCCACATTTGAAGCACTAGATTTTTGATGAGTTACTACCTTGAACTTTGCCTCCCTTGCCTTGCTCCTTCTTTAGTTTGCTCTTCTCATCACCTCTTTCAATCTTCTTATTTTGGTAGTCATCCTTATCTTTAGATTTGGACTTGGATCCTTTCTCAAATCTAGATCCCTTCTTCTTTCCTTTGAACATTTGTTTGTTCCTATTTCCTAATCCTCCTAATTTCCTCTTAGCCTTGAGTCTTAAATTATAAGCTTCATCAAGATATTATTGCTGACAAAAGGACAACTCCTATTCGTATGCCATTTTAAGACACCCTAAAAATATTGAAGCCTGTTGATACTCTTCCTAGTTTACCTTAGCGTGATGAACTAGATCATGAAATTCGATATAGAATTCTTTGACATTCTTCTGACCTTGTCTTAGAAATTTTAACCTCATAATGGTTTCTTCCCTCTGACTAGATTGTTCAAATTTTCTCTTAAACTTGTACTTCATCAATCCCAATCTCTAATAGGTTAATTATTTTGCCTTTGATAATCCTATGATTCCTTTTCCCAACAAGTAGAATCCATAGCTTCTAATATGGATTCATCAATAGGTACCCTTAATTTATTTGGTATTTCTTTGATAAATCTAAAATTTTTGAACCAACAATATCATAGTTATGATATTGTATCTATGATGTCATAGATATGTTATTGTATAAATGATATCACGGGATGTGTGCTAGCATATATAAGCAACACTTGGATGCACAAAATCATAGCAGATTTGATATCTTAGTAACAAAACTGTTTCAGTTTGTTTTCTTGAATTTAGTACTTAGAAGTATGTGCCTACAATGTGATGTTAAGTGATTGAATAGAGTCTTTATTTGAGTGTGATGTACTTGGATGAATTCCATGATAAAAAATAAAGATCAAGACTATTTTCCATCATTGTAACAACATTTAGTTTTATTTATGTTTTTAATTAGTTTACTATTTTTCCTATTTCATTGTTAATGCTTATGATTTCTTGCAATTTCCTTTTAATGTCATTAAGCGGAATGGGTACAACTAATCTCAAGCACATAAGTGTAACTACTTGGTAACCTAGTAGTACTATCAATTAGTACACCCAGTAGTGTAGTATTTTGTAATCCTAGTAGTAGTTTCATGAAGTCCAAGGTGTAACCAAAAGATTAGGACTAGCTACTGATCACATAGGCTAGTTTAGATTTATTTCATTTTTACTTAGATTTAGAAAATTTTACCTTCACTTCATGTTTATTAGGAGCAAAATGGTTAATACAACATCAATATCATATACCTAATAGTGAGTTAAACCATACACATTGATTTTACTAACTTACATGGAAAGACAACAATCATGAACACCAATCAATTACTAGTATAATCACATTGCTGTATTTGTGGAGTTCAACCAGGATTACACATGAACACTCGTATTTCATATGGTTGGGTGTTGGAAACTCCACCACCTACCATTGGCGCTGTTGCTAGGGATAATTCAATGTTATACTATGTAATTTATTTTCCAAATTTAGTTGTATCAAAACCTAACTCTAATCTTCAAAACCTTAATATAAAGTGCACTTAACATAAACCATCCAAAAATGATAACATGGCATCACATAATGATCAATCATTACTTGCCAAGGATATTAGAAAGAGTAGTGATAAAATTGTTGATGAAGAAGATTAGGGAATGCCAATGCAGATACAAATTACTTATGCTCAAATTGGTTCATATCATCTAGACTTCACATTCATATTCCATCAGGATAGAAAAATGAGGTGGAGAGATATGTAAGGAAACATAGTTCTACCACTCAAAAATGTAGCACTAACCATGCTACAAACTACTCTAAGGGGAATGCACTAGGACTAGATTCAAGAAGGGTATCATGTGACTCAACACATGACCAGACCCTACGAACCGAAAAGGGAGTGGATAAAAATAGATGCTACTATGAAAATTAAGCATGCTCATACCAAAGGGAAGCAAGCCAACACATCTGTCATCATAGAATAGCTTGATGTTGATTAGTTCATTTTGAATCAACTCCACCAAAACCTTGAGGATCCATTAAAGACACCGATCGTTAGACTAGAAGAACTTGTCAAAGCTCAACTTCACTCTACTCTAGTAGAGATGCACAAGGCAGAGGCTACCAACTCAAGATACAATCGAGACTCTAGGCCAAGGGATCCTACTAAGCCCTACAAGAAAACTCACAAGAGTCATGAGAGGAGAACCATCTAGCACCATTCTCCTACTACCTCCTCTACATCATCATGATCATCAAAGAACTATGACAAGAGACAACACAAATACCAAGATTTTGATAGGGAAAAGAGAAGAGCTCATGGTCATCATGATCAATACTTAAGGTATTCTAATTTAGAAGATAAGGAATATGAAAGGAGGAGACACAAAGAGAGAAGAGAGGATCAAGAGAGGCATGAGCATAGAAGGGGTCACCACTACCACAGAGCTTATGAAACTGATCATGATGATGAACCCCTTATAAAAACCTAGAACATGATTAACATTTAGGAAGTAGTCTACATACCAACCAAGCATGTGAGAGATAGTAAAATTAAATGGCTAGATATGAATAACATGCCTAGATTTGAAGGAGGATACAACGTTAATCCTCAGCATCACCTTCAAGCATTCCATGATGCTTGTGCCCTTCAAAACATAGAAAGTAATCAGTATAAATTGAAGTTGTTTCCTAGAACACTGGTGAAGGAAGCATAAAACTAGTACAAGTCACTGAAACTTGAATCCATTAGACACTAGAGTACCATGCTTGAAGTTTTTAATGATAAATATCAAACATATTTATGTGTCAAACATAAAAAATAAAATCTTGTACTAGAAATAAGGGACTCGCATGATCCTTAATGTAGAAATGAGTATATATTATTCACTATTACACAAATGCCTAGCCCATGGATTTTTATCAAAGGAATAGCTAACACACATCATAGATGGGTTGAGAAGAAAAACAAGGAAAATCCTTGGGGTTTATGCCCAAGGAAGACCATTAGAATTAACCACCCATCAAATTCCAAGGCTCATCAATCAAGTGGCAAAATAAAAAGGCAAATTCAAAAAAAGGAAATCAATTGAAGAATACAATAGGAATCCATCAATCCAAAAAAAAGATACACTAGTATGTAACACCCGAAAGGAAGAAACCTTGGGTCAAGTCATCAAGGAAGAGATGCAACTGATTTAGAAATCTATTATTGATGTAGTAGAACAAGTAGCAAAAATGTGGAATTCAATAGATGAACAATGTATAATAGTACTAAGGATTATGGAGGAGAAAGTACAACAAGTGCTTAATAGAGGTAGACACAGAAAGAAGAAAAAGAAATTTGGATAAAAGAGCAAACTTGGTTTAGTAGCTAGGTAGTCAGACACTAGGTTGACAAATGATAAAGGTTGCATTGTGTGCTAGTACGAACATCCTAAGGAATGTTGTCAAATCATGGTACATCTATAAAAAAATAGGGCATATGCACTTAAAAAATAATTTCTTCAAAAGCAAATGCCAAAATGATTATCTTATCCTTGAGGTAACAATATGTGAAAACCTCAACCAATGTACTATCCTAGTGGATTCTTCCTACAGTCATAGGAGCACTACCATCAACAATGGTAGCAAGGGCAATCATGGGCCATGCCACCATCGTGCAACCAGTATCCATACCAATAACTTGATCCTTATGGATACTATCTCTAGTGTTTGATCCCACTAGAAAATGCCACTATTCAAAATCCATAATATCACCCACTAGAATATCACCAACTGATGCCACCAAGAACTAATCCAAACCCACATGTGCATTCACAAATAGCTAATCTCTCAAATCCCAATCCAAATCCCTTGCCACCAATGCCACAACCCATAATGTACGGTGAACTACCATAGTAGAAGAAGGTTTCAAGCATAATAAATGTACAAATAGAAGATCTCACCAGCAATGCTAAGGCCCAAACAAAGAAATGCCCTTTCTTTAGGATGAGTCCAAAGAAGGCTAGTAGAATAGGAGCTTTATCAAGACCATCTTCTTCTATAATAGATCTTCTCACTCTTGACAAGCTTCCATCATCATTGAGTATAAAAATACAAACTCTCATACTCACAGTAGTTGTTACCAATTTGATTAAGGTAGGGCTACTCCTACAAAACCATTTTGATCCAAGTGTTGCTTTAATTTATTTACAGGTAGCTAGGAATCTACCGTGCAAAGCTCTACTAGACTTAGGTTATAGAGTTAATTTAATCTCCTACGACACATATCAAACATGGAGCCTACCACCATTAAAGGAATGCAACATTAGGTTGGAGATTGCAAATCAATCTATTATCATCCCTTTGGAATAGATTGATGATGTAGTGACCACTATCAATGGATGGTCCTACCTAGCAGGCTTCTTGATGATTCATGTGAAGGATACTAATAAGGAATGTCCAATCCTCATGGGGAGGGCATGGCTTAGCACCATTAATTATAGGCTAAACATAAGAGATTTATTTTTAAAGATTAGAAAAGAGGACAAATATGGATCCATCCATACACAAAGAATTCCATGCATACCTACTAAAAGGGAAGGATGCAATAGTGGATAGAATATTCAAAGTACTAACATAGCTACCATAATAGTCCACAGTAATAATGAAACACAAATGTGTGCTGAAAGAGGAGTAGAAGCCACAAAAACCAAAAGATACTCCGTGGCCATTAACTGAGAACCTTAATTTTCCTAACATTTGCATGGATACACATGAACCGCTTACTAATTCGATATCCAAAGCAAATGACTCCAACTAAGGACCTGGAAGTGAAAATATTAACTCATGAATACAAATTAATGGAAAAGGAAAATAAGAACTTAGATGATCAAAACTCAACTACCATCAAGATCACATGGGATAATCATAACAAAGTAAAAACCCTAAAGATGGTAAGAGAACCACCCAAAGTGTATGATTCAGGAGATCTAGGGAGCATTTTTCAAACACTTGTCTAAGATTTTAGTCATGGAGAAGACTCCCTATCATGACTTAGGAATTAATAAGAGATTTTTCTATTTTTTGTTTTACAATTATTTTTGTTTTTCACATTCTTTTACATTTTTCTCATTTCTTCAATTTTTCACATCTTTAATATTTTTCATTCTTTATAATTTTTAATAATTTTAACCATATTTCCCATTTCCTCTATACTTTGTTTTTAAACTCTTTGTAAATTATTTTTGATCATTAATAAAACACTTTTAAATAAAGAAAAGATGTAGTCCAATAAAGTGAAAATTTCTCTATGAAATCAAATCATAAGGGACTGATTATTCACACAATGAGCCCACATCATCCATCCATCCATTCCATTAATAATAGGTTCTTACCATGGCCATAATGATATTCTTTCCATTATCAAAGTAAGAATAAACTTGTGATCATTATGCCTGCACAATAAAGTGAAGAACCAAGTGGAATAAAAAGGATGTGACATTAAGGGAACTTATGGATTATTTTTGGATTATTATTGTAAGTTTTATCATACTACTAAGGTTGTATTATATCTTTGTAGATCTAATGAAAAATGGAAGTAAGAGTAAAATAAGTGCTACCTTAAAAATTTTGACATAGTTAACAAATAAAAGAGCATAGAATAAATTTATGGGGGTTCCACTAGAAAGACATGTTACCCATGCCTGAAGTTAGGTGGCTTCTCTAAAAAGTAAAAATAAGTAAAAATAAAGGGCCATGAATAAACTCCTCCCTTGGACAATACGCCAAGTGACAATGCTCCTTGTAACATTGATAGTCTTACGATTGTGATTCCAACGGATGAAACGATGCAATGTCACTAGTATCTGGTATGGACTTGGTTTGAATCTTGGATAGAAAGGCTAATAATTACCTTAACCACTAATAAAACACAAGAATTTATTATGCTTCTGGTAAGGCACTTCACATCCTAATTCCTGAAATCCCTTATAAAGCCATTTCATCACACTATTTGAATAATCATAACATATGATTTTGAGTAACATTGAGTTATTTCTCCAATTCGGTGGTACTTACATGTGTGTTTTTCTAAACAAGCATGCACTACATTCAACTCCTTAAGTACCTAAGGACACTTTTAGGTGTGGTTATACAAGGGAATTAAGGGTTGGAGCATGCTTTGCGGAAGACCCACTTGTATAAATATTGTATCTTATACTTTCCAAGTGATTCCACATCATCTTGAGCATTTCAATTACAATAAATACTTTCCATATAACTCACATTATCCATTCTAATATCAAAACAATGTTGTCTTTCTCATCCATTCCATCAATACCTCATATACTTTCATAGCCCAAGATTCCTTAATCATAGATTTTCAATTCTCATTATTCATAATTAAAGCATCATCTCCATGTCAAAACCCTTTCAACATGATGCATATCATCCAACCATCCTATGGGACTCAATTTGTTCCAAGAAAAAACATTCAAAAATTTTGATTTTCGTATGGTGAAATCACATCTATGATATCATTGGCACCTATTATGTCACATTTATGATATCACATGCATAAATACTATAATGGAGGAGTTAGAAAAAAAATTTACTTCTGGATTTCATAAGAAGGAAGCTGTTGCCAAATTTTCTTTACAACTAAGAGCTCTGACACTCCAACTTCTAGCACCCATAACTTGTTCATTATTACCTCGATTTGTATGATTTTCAAATCTACATGATCTCGAAATGATCATCTTAATCATGGGGGGTTGCTAGTAAGGAAAATTTGAGTCAATTATTTTGAAATTGCTAACAAGTAGAATGTATTATAGGGGTAAGTTTAAGTAACATATTAAGAACTTTTAAACTAAACCACTTGTGTTATGGCCAAAACCACTTTAAGAAGACTTCTAATTGATCATACCACTCATTCAAAGTACTAATGAGGTTATTATTGAAAAATATTCTAACTCTATAATCATAATGAACAAAGAACTTGATATGACTAAGGGTATGAGTAAGGGATTAAATTGTTACTCATTTATTAGAATATTGTAATAATTCCGAATCCTTGATTGATTATAGATGGCCCCAAAAATAGGAGCATAAGGAGAACTCCCATGACGAGTAAGCAAAACACCACAAGGTAGTGGAAGAAAAAAATGAGCCAAAAAAATCCACAGGCAGAACAAGGAGAGTAGGAAGCATAATCCTTCAACGTTCATCAACAAACTCCTACTACAAAGTAATCTACTCAAGAAAAAGTGTATGTTCCAACAATACTTGTCTAGGGAAAACAACATACACTATCACCTAAATGTCTTTAGGTTATTCATGAAAAATCCATCATGTTGAGCGTAATTGTGAAACTTAACTTTGCTCCATTCTTGGAATTTTCTCTAGAAGTTGTTAACAACCAACTTTAGTCATCTCCTTTGTGGCCTACTCTAAGAAATGATGGAGAATGGTATCTAGGAGAAACACTCAAATTTTGGCAAAATTGAGAAGTTGATGCTACAGTTAAAATTGAAGAAATCTCAGTACCTTACTTAGTTAAGGCAATTATAGAGATATTAAATGTGCCTAATCAAGAAGAAAAGGTGGCATAGATATTAACCAGATCTGACACAAATGCCAAAAATCTATGGTTATAGCAGGAATATGGCAAGGAAGATAAAGAATACAATAAATTGATTATAGAAGAAAAGATCTATTTCAAAATTGGCACTTATCACTTGTTTCCTACTAAAATAATGAATAGAATCTCTACATATGTAGCTAAAGGGAGTGCAATATTAATGGAAAAATTCAATGCAAACATCGCTCACCTCTAATTCACAAAAATCCAAAGGTAGTTCAAAGAAAAGAAGGCAAGAAAGTTAGCACTTCCATTTCCTTATCATATCCAAAAGTTATGCAAATAGGCTAGTATCCAAGGGTATACAAATGATGCATTGAGGAAGGCACAAAATGCTTCCTATGGAAAAATGCTCAAGCTAGTCCCTCCCCAAAAGGAACAATTAAAATAATAACCAAGCACTAAGTAGGCTACCCAACCCATAGGATAACAACAGTAGAAACCATAAGTTCCACCATCACCATTACAAGATTATAGGCCATCAATGAGCCATCTGTAGCAAATTGCAAAAACTATTAGTTGGGGAAGTAGGGAAGAGAAAAATTTATTCAAAGTTGTTGGTGATGCACTTAGCCCAACTATTTCAACCAATCCTACTAGTGAATAGATATTACTACAATCAAGAGGAGAGGCCCAATGGTCACAATAGATTTTTGGGAACATCGCATCATTTCAAGTGGTGCTTGAATTAGGAGAAGAAACCACAATTGTGGTCTTGCAACACCATGATGCAGTGGGAACTATAAAAGTGATTACATATCACATTAAATAATCCTTTAATGTACCTATTATGCCACCAACTAATATTTTTGGAGCAAAAGATGCTCAAATTATAACTAGTACCTCTATGACTCCTAAAGAACATGAAGATGTATTGGATAGATAGTTGCAAATAGGACAAGTTATGAAAAATATATTTGATATTCCTACTGATATCACTATAACATAGTCTAAATTAATAGCCATCAAAGAAAAGTTAATCATGGCTGAAACCAAGGTAGAACATGCTAATAATGAGCTTTACTAATTACAAGAAGAGCTTGTAGCCTTGAGAGCCAAAAGGAGAGATCTAACTCATTTCATAGCACTAAAATAGATAGCATAATTCAGAAATAAGTAGATAAATTTTTTCCTTAAGAATAATAAAGATATAGTAAATGAGAAAGAAAAGGCAATATGGAATGCTTCAGTAGTCAAATCCCAATCATATGCCCATGCTAAAGCACTTACTACCTTACAAGAAGAAAAAAACAACTCGTTGTAAACAACATGAGGTTGACCATAATAGAAAATTAGAAAAAAACTCTAGAAGAAAGCATCCATTAGTTGAAAGAGTTGATAATGAGGATCAACCAGGATATGAGCCACCTTGAAAGAGAAAAAAGAACCCTCTTTATGGAGAAGGTACATGCCATTAGAAAGAAATCAACTATCAAAATGAGTGCGTGGAAAATGAGGCCAAGAAACATGAAAAGCTCAAAGAACACTTTCAAGACCAAGTGGACATGTATAAAAAAATAACTAAGAAAGCGATCTAGATGTTAAAGGCCAAAATTAGTTCAGTTGCAGCAAGAAATCCTAATTGGCAACCCATCTTGGATAGCATGGCCCAAACCTCTCAAGTAGAAGTGAAAAATAAAAACTTATAAATAGAATACTTAAAAGAATACATGGCATTAGGAAACCTCCAATATGCTAATTTGGCCATGTTAATAGTGAGAAAGACTAGAAATGAACTAGAATAACAAGTAGGAGCCACTTATGCTTTATATTAGAAGGAGTTTGCAAATAGAAAAGATGCACTACAAAAACTTCAAGTAGCAAACTCAGAACTAGAAGTAGTTAAGGCTAGCTATCAAAGGTAGAAGGATGTAGCAGTAGATCTAGCTATAGAAGATTAACGGAGAATTATGAACTTAGAGAACGACCTAGAACTTTTGAAGAAGAGCGACAGAAGCTTATGACATGGTACGTTAAAGCCAATCAGATGTTTCCACAACTACCATGTTCATGAAACATGTTGAATCCATTAAACATTGGTTCATCAACATGGACAGTCCATGATCCAAGAATGAAAAATGAGAAGTTGTAGGTCCTCCTAAATAAGTACCAATTTAAAATGCCTAACAACAAGGGAAAGAAACCTATGGAAGAGCCACCTCCACTTGAAACAACATAAGGTGACATTCAACCCTGTCAGATCTTATTTCTCATTCTTTGTTAAAATTTTCATGTCATGTATAGCATTCAACTAAAAATTCTTGTCAAGTACCTTCAGGAAACTTGCATAAGCATTGATGCAATCTATACCATTAAAAGTCTTCAACTCAATATATGGGAGTCTTGCACCCTTTTGGACTTCTCTAGGAAGTCTTTACTTATCTTCCTCATCAAGCTTGCTCAGAGAAGAAGTATTTAACATCATTATAATCCTTGGATTTATCATCAAAGACATAGGATTTTCTCTGATTGGAAACCTTAGTTGATAGTTTCCTACACTCCCTGGATTGTTCCTCCTCTTCATCCACTCTATCTCCACCTGGTTGTAAAACTTCTTCATTTGAGTATCCATGCTCTTCACCTTTGCATGTCAGAATATGACTAGGATTAATATTTCTATTACCTATACATTGATTTCAGCTAATCAAGAAATCATCATCTAAAAGTTAGACTTCATGCTCTTCAAGTCTCAATTTAGGGCTTGCACTTGCTTCTTCTTGAGTGCCATCTAAATTTGACAAAATTCTCAACCAATTTCCAAGCAAAAATCAACACAAAACTCCAAAGCTAAGCCTTGATAATAATAATTCTAGCATTTTTACTCCATTAATTAATAATTAATTAATCCTCTTCAAACCACTAAATCCAAATATTATGCAAGACAAAACATTTTTCTAGAAAAATGAAAAACTAGCTATCTTCAAGTATTTTATAAGAAGATTACAATATAATGAATCCTAAATCCAAGGATATAACACACTCTCATACACTCATACTATTGTAAATCTTGAGGCTTTACAATCTCACAAGATTGACCTCAATGTAAGGCTCAATCTCCAAATTAGATCTCACACATAAATCATCAATCCAACCCAAGAGACAAAGATTTTTAGCCAATTTCACACACAAAATTGGCTCTATATATGCATCCACACACATGAAATCCCTCTCACAACTCTCTTTTTAGTTCTCTCAAGGTCTTGGGATGTCTCCTCCCTGGCATAAGCTTTGCACAAGCTCTCCTTGGTTTTCTATTGCTTGCTATTTTTCTCCTGCTAGGCATGGATACAACACATGATTATAAAGATCCATAACCATTGGAATCTAATGAGACATAGTTTTTTGGCTGTGTTGATGAGGCCTCATCGACATAGCTAACAACATTGACGAGGCCTCGTCCACAAGGCCTCATCGATGCATTTTGACCTACGTCAATGATGCCTTGTCGATGTGGTGTCAATCCATTGCCTATAAATATGCACCTACCCATCACATTTATGGGGAGTCTAAATTTCAATCATAGTGAAGCTGTTGCATTTTTTCTATTTGAAAGTTATAAATTTTTTCCATGAGTGCCTGCAGCAGGAGTCATTAAGTGTACAGATCTTTATTCAATCATTGTTGATGAGTGGCGAGGTACCCCTACACTTAACCATATGAATATGAGCATTCACACATGATCTAGTTGAATTCCACAGATGGACTAGTTGTGGTATCTAGATAGTTACTCATTGATCATAGTTCACTATCTTCCCACTTTGAATAGTATTTTCTTTTTCACGTATGGTTTAGTCTAGAGTGAGGTGTATGATGTGGTCCTAAACTAGTGCTACTCCTACAATAATGGAAAATAACTTTAATTAAGATAATAGGGAATGGGAGGAGAGAATATAAGCTAGCCTAAGTGCAACAAGCATCTATCCTTAATCATCTATACACATCTTGAACCTCATGTACTACTATTAGGATTACCAAGCACATGTCCTAGGTACGCTACTAGGATACCAAGTAGTCACACTTAAATGCTTGTGATTAAGACATACTTATTCCACGTTTAATAATAAGGATAGTAAAGAAGGGTAAAGGAATATTAACTAAGAATGAAATAAATAACAATAAAAATTAAGCAATTAAAACTAAGGTAATGTTGTGATGATGAAGTAATATTGATCTTTGTTACCGGTCATGTGTGTGTCCAAGTACATCACACTAGAATAAAGGTTCCATACAGTTACAATCATCACATTGTGGGCATGCACTAGGGAAAGAGTTGAGAGGAACTAAAAACAAAAAAGACTCTACTTATACCACTAACTTTAACACACACTTACTCCTTTGCACCCAAATGTGTATTTATAGGCTTACACAGGGATCATGATATCATGTATCCGATATCGTTAACTAGGTTGCGATATTGGGGGTTCAATATCGGGACTCATTAGATTTGATATCTTGTACCTGATAACAAGTGTTCGATATTAGCACCTGGTTCTCAAGGGCCCGATATTAGCACTTGAAAAACCATGATTTATCATACCCCCATGACTGAATAACAACTCTTCCTTGAGTCAAAGAAAGTGAGGAAAAAGTTCAATTGATTACATAGTGGATAGGTATGGGATTATTGACAAATTAGAAATTTGTTCATACTACAGTGTAGAGTTGAACACAATAAAATTGGGACACAGACACAAAATTATGAAATTTATTGGAGCTCATGGGGTTCTCAGTGGTGGTGGCTCCTCCATGGATGCTTTTCCTTTGTCTTGCACTCTAGGATTCTGAGATTGATACCATTGAAGAAGCACCTAACATTTCTCCTCTTCTATCTGAGGATTATGAACTATCCATGCTAATGTTCCAATGTTTGATGAAGTAGACACTGTTCATGGACATGATAGCTATGGGAACACTTCATTGGCCTTGAAATGCCATGCCACTAATAGTCATCGTTCCTCTTCATAGGCTCAGGCCTTAACATCTCCACCTTTTGGTTGACTAGATTATGCAGTGATACGAGTTCCCTGATGAATGCTGAATGATTGTGCCCTAACATCTCCACCTTTTTCTATACATGTTTTGCATGAGGTCCTTGGCCTCTACCTGCCCCTAGGCATTTAGTTGCACCTTGAGAAGGTCGTCCTTGTTGTCCTCTTTTAGGGGCCATCTATAATCACACAAAGATCAAATGTTAGTAAGGTTATTGAAAGAATCTCAATTATTTTATACCTTACTCATTACCTTCAATAAATGTTGAATTCTTTGCTTCATGTGATTTTGGAGTTGGAAATTTTTTCAAGGAAGTTGCCCTAAAAGTTTAATGTTGGACTTGATTTGTTTAGGTAACACATAAAGGGACATGCATTGGTTTTGAGAAATTTTTGATAAAATGATGACAAAGGAAAGAATATATTTGAAAATGAAGTGCTCGAAGGATATAAAATGATGTGTTGATGTGCAACAAGTACAAATTACAAAAGTCACGCAAGTGGATCCTCCCCAAGATAGGTTCCAACCTATAATTCCCTTACATAACCACATCTTAAAATGTTCGTAGGCACTAGAAGGGTTAAATGTAATCCACACCAGTTTCACAAAACCCACACATGTAGATACCACTATGATTACATATGAATTGAATGCTACACAAGACACAAGTCATAAATATATGAACAAGAAGATGAGGCAAATTGTAGAAGGGATTGTAGAAATTGGGACATGAGGTAACTAACCCAAGGCATAATGAATCTTAAGTTTAGGACATGATTAATGTGTCATTAGCCTATTGCTCTAAAATCAAGACCAAGTCCATTCCTCTGACCATTGACATCGCATTGTTTCATCCCATGATGGACAACCATAAGAGTATCATAACAACAAGGTGTACAATCACATGGCATTTCATTCAAGGGGAGAGTGATTTAGAATTGCTTTGTGGCATGTTTGTATTAATCATTTCTTTTTGTTTTTGTCTAGCCGCTTTGGTATCCTCTTCTCTTTCTTCTATTTTTTTTCTTTTCTTTTGATGCATAATCTAGAGAAGCTGCCTACCTTCAGGCATGGGTTCATGTCTTTCCAATGGGACCTCTTAGAATAGCATTGGGTTTCTTTATTGAGTTCCTTCTATTACTCTTACTCCCATTTTTCATTAGAATTACAAGGATCTTAGTACAACTAGGCTACATGATAGCTCCTAGAGCTATCACCAAAAAGAATCCACAAGTTCCCTTGATGTCACAACCTAGTCATTCCTTCTTAGTCCATCCTTCTTTACTCTAGGCATAATGAGCAGAAAATTACTTTAAGTTTTAATGATGTCAAGAATATCATTGTACCCAGAGTAGGACCTCTTATTAATAGAATAGGTGAGTAGATGTTGTGGGTTTTCTATCCAAATAATTAGTTACCCAAGACTTGATAGCAGAGAACGACACCTCAACCAACAAGTCACATAAGTGCTTTATTCATACATGAGATTACTCATAAAAAGATAAAACAATAAATGAAAATATGAAACAAAAAATAAAAATATACAAAAATTGTTTGAAAAATAAAATATTGGAGAAAAAATTGTAAAATCAAAGAAAAGGAAAAACATTTATTAATTCTACTTGTTAGAATGGAGGATACCCCTCATAAATAAATACTTGAGCATGACTAGAATTAATAAATGGAAGCTTGGGATCCTTGCATGTTGGAAATATTAGAACCTGGTCATACTTACCCCATTGGGTGTCATTGGATGTGGTTTTTGGAATATACCCAATTAGAGTTTATTAGAGTTCACACACTTGATTAGAGTTGACATAATGGGGCAAGTTATAAGATGTGGTTAATTGATAAGGAGTTGACGTACTATGGCACTCGTGACCATAAGGTGGTATGCAAGGATCGATATGTCTCCCTACATGGCTATATTGATTATGTTTCATGGTTGTTGGAGTATTGATTGGTGGCCTTGATAAGGTAACATGAGGCGTTGGATTTGAGGAGAAGGATGCACCATAGTGTTGAACTTGTGCTGAGTTGGAAGATCCAGTGGTCTCGGAACTATGCTATCCCTTTCTATCGTCATGTCTAAAGAAGGGACTCCTTCAATGTTGTGGAGGATTCCCATTGTAGTTAATAGTAGTAGCACAAGTAACGTTCGTGGGTCAATGCTATGGTGAAAACCATTTAGGTACAATTGGCCGCAATGTAGAAGGAGGTAAAGGATGAGAATATTAAGGTTGAGGAGAAGTGTAAGGTACACAAGGTGGTGGTCCTATTGGAGAGGATATGGATTGATAGTATTTAGTAGAATGATAACAATGTGGTCAGAAAGAGGATGTTGACCTAGCTGGGGAAACAAGATGCTAAACTTGATAAGCACTTGGGTTTGGATAATATCAAGGGTGTGACAAATTTGAGGATGGCCCCCCCCATGATTGGTATTCTTTCCACTATGATTAAACACAGTACTTTTGTATAAAGTCTAGATGTAACATTCTTCCCCAATGCTCATGTAAATGTGACAAAATTAGGCATTGACCCTTGGGGTGATCGTACAAGCACATGTTATATTAATACATATGATTAATAGTTGAGTTCTTATTCCCTTCAACCATCCTTTCTAATTGTCTAAAGGTGTTCTATCCTACTTCTTAGTTCGTCATGGTTCTATCTCCAATAGTGTTGGCATATTCTCCACATTTTTCACATATCCATTCCATCATCTTATTACTCTTTGCCTCAATTTCATCTAGTGATTTTAGTACTAGCAAAGATGGTTCCACTCCTTAAGGTAAGTTGATTTCTCCTCTTCATGATCATGGATCTTAACTAATTTGATATTTTTGTCCTATTAAGAGCTTTCAACATTCTCCCATTTAGTCATTTCTTCTTCTTCTTTTGCTACCCGCTTAATAAGCTCTTGGATTTGGTGGGTTTGTAGCTAATATTGTTAACCTTAGGCGTACATCCCTAGGATCTCCCTTGTTTCATTGCAGAGCCTATCCATAATGTGGTACATTATCCTTTCCTTGGAGAATCCATGGCCTAGACAATTGTTTAATAGTGAATAGTATCTTTCTAAGGCCATGTCCAAGGGTTCATGTTGCCCTTTTTTCCATTCTTCAATTTGTCTCCACTCACATAGGTTTGATATCTTTCATTAAAGAGTTCTACCATTGTTGGCCAATGTCAAATTGATTTTGGTCTTAAGGACATGTACCATACTTTTGCTTGGCCAATGGGTGTCATAGGAAAGAGCTTAAGTTTTGTCATCCATTATCAATGTTGTTCCATGGATAGGCATCATAGAAGGCTTGTAAATGTTGTTGTGGATCTTAATCATAGCCTTTTGAAAACTTAGGAAAGCTATTTAAGTTAAGCCTGGGTAGACAAATTTCTTTGCAATGCCTGTGGAATATGTGAACAACCTCTTTTATATGCATTAGGCTCTTAGTGGCTAGTAGGGGTTCATCGTCACTAGGTAGGTTATGAATTTGTGAGTTGGAATGATGTTGTCTTTGTTTACGTACATAGGAGACCCCTGCATCAAATTGAGTACACTTCATCTTCATCATCATATAATTTGTTGGTTCTCTAATGAATTGCCTTACTAGTTGTTGCATTATCATAGTCTTGTGAGAGAGACATTTTTGTGAATCATGTGTGAATTAATTAAAATTAATTTTTCTCTAAGAGATATATCATTACAACAATCTTTAATGATGTAACTAATCTAAATAACTAGCATCGTCCCCATTAATGTTGCCAATGATGAGTGGTGAAGTATCCCTACACTCAACCATACAAATACGAGCGTTGATGCATGATCCGATCGAACTTAGTAGACAAAATAGTTGTGGTATCTAGATAGTTACTCATTGATTGTAGTTCATTCTCTTCCCACCTAGACTAGTATTTTCTTTTTCACATATGATTTAGTCTAGAGTGAGGTATATGATATGGTCCTAAACTAGTGCTACTCCTAGAGGCAATGAAAAATAAATTTAATTAAGCTAAGAGGAAATGGGAGGAGAGAATCTAAGATAGCTTAAGTGAAATGACCATCTGTACTTAATCATCCATACACATCTTGGACCTCATGTAGTATTTTTGGGATTACCAAGCACATTTCCTAGGTATGCTACTAGGATACCAAGTAGTCACACTTAAATGCTGGTAATTAAGTCATACTCATTCCACATTTAATAATAGGGATAGTAAAGGATGGTAAAGGAATATTAATTAATAAAGCAATAAATAAAAATAATAATTAAGCAATTAAAACTAAGTGAATGTTACGATGATGAAGTAATCTTGATCTTTATTGCTGGTCATGTGTGTGTCCAAGTACATCACACTCGAATAAAGGTTCCATACAATTATAATCATCACACTGTGGGCATGCACTGGGGAAAGAGTTCAGAGGAACTAAAAATAAAAAAAAAAAGACTCTACTTCTACCACTAACTTTAACATTTACTTACTCTTATGCACCCAAATGTGTATTTATAGGCTTACACAAGGATCACAATATCATGTATCCAATATCATTAGCTAGGATGCAATATTGGGTACTTGATATCGGGGGTCCAATATCAGGACTCATCAGATCTGATATCTTGTACTTGATAACAAGGGTCCAATAAAAGGGGTGCAATATCAACACTTGGTTATCAAGGGTCTGTTATTAGCACCTTGCAAACCATGATTCATCAATTGTTGTACCTGAGCATGATAGTGTGTGTAGCAATAAAGATGACCTTTCTAATAAACCTTGTAACAATTTGGATAGATTAGCATATGTATTTATGCATTCAATGTTTTTAATTATTTGTTAATAATTCTCAATTATTTCATAATTATTTTCTAGCAAATGAATTAATGAGGTTATTAAGCTATATTGATTAAATACATAAGTATGAATACTTCAAGAATAACACGTATTCACTTGGTAATTGCAACAATGTTATTACTTGGTACGACTAGTAGCATAAAGTTTGGTCACCTAATAGTGGATATGTGGGTTCAGAATGTGTACAGAAAGTGGGAATGGATATTGATGTTAGGATTAGCTTAATAATAGTTATCTAATTAATTCATATTATTTAATCAAATTCCTTTTACCTACATGTCAAGTACCAAAACATAAAACATAAAATAATAAAAATTAGATGCCTCAGTTACACTTAGCCATACCAACATGCATCATAAGTGTAATTGGGAGGACAACGGTGGACCTTAAGGCTAGATTCACTTCCTAAAGGGCTAGTACAATAGAAATGACAAAGTTCGTGGAACTCAACTGAGTCGCACATGAATGCTTCATGATTCGTATGGTTGGGCATAGGGGTACCTCACTGCTCATCATTGGTGTCGTTGCCAGGGACTTTGTTTGTGGAATGTGTGCCATTTAGGTCTAAGTGAATACCATTAATATTGTTGTATGAACCTAAAGGTCCATATCATTCCCAATATACATAAATTATAAAAGCAAACCAACAACTTCATTTTGTTTTACAAAATCTCTTCTTCTTCTCATAAGTATGATGATACTAAATTACTAGTCCCACAAGAATGCAAGGTAGTATACACTCATCCAAATGAGTCTGTACTGAATTTCACCTTCATCCTACATTGGGATGAACAAATATCATGGCATGATATGGAGGGAAATGTTGGTTGGCCCCTTGATAGATCTATCCTAGGAATGCTAATTAAAATCCTTAAGAAGTTGGGCATAGAAGACCTCCATAAAGAGTACATTGTGCATGGATATGACACTCAACACTATCATCCCACTGAAGCACAACATAAGAGAAGAAAACATCAAGAGAGACTCCATGAAGCCAAAAAGAGAAAACTTTACACTAACCCCTTGTTCCTACTAGATCAAGAAGACAACAAGGATCCTCCTTTGAAAGGTTCTCAACATAAATATTCTCCACCCCCTGCTAACAATGATGAGGGTGTGAACTTGACCCTACAATCAACTATTCATAAATTTGGTTTAAGAAAGAGTGAGAACCAAGGTAGGAACTTTGGTGAACATTTTAATAATAAGGGATCTAATGATGGAGATTGTAAAAAGTTTAAGAGTGATGGTAGACACCGTAGTGGTAGTGGCAATCCAACTTACTTTTCATCCTCTTCATCTAATTCCAAGCATTCTACTTCATCTAATTGTTATCATAGAAGCTACCATCAAAACAACCATGATGAAGGTGATTAATGAAATCATAGTGGCCATGAAGGCCACCAAACCTAAAGGGATGGCCAAAACCATCATCGACATCATCAACGTAGCAATGATGATAAACCTTTACTAGAAACTCAAAGAATGCTTAAAATTATGAAGGTAGTAAGAATTCCAACTAGACATATGAAAGATAGTCAAATCAAGCACCTAGATATAAACAATATCTCAAGATTTTAAGGGGGGATACAACTCTAATCTATAGACACATATGCAAGCTTGGCATGATGCTTGTGCCTTACAAAACATAAATAAGGAGAGGAAAAAGCTCAATATTTTCCTAAGGATGTTCATTAAGGAATCTGAAAGTTGGTACTGGTCCTTAGAATCAGAATCTATCCAAAGATGGAGTACCATGTTAGAACTATTCAATGAAAAATATCAAATATACTATAGAGTGTCTAATCCTATAAGGCAAATCGAAGGCTAGAAACAAGGAACACATGAACCCTTGGATGCCACCATGGATGGATATTATTCACTCCTACATAGATTTCCAGCCATGGTTACTCTCAAAGGGAAAAACTTCACAACATCATCGATGTGCTTAGGGTAGAAACAAGAAGAACCCTCGAGGTGTATGCCCAGGGGAGTTTGTCTGAAATGAGAGCTCATAAAATAAAAAGGCTAATTGAGCATGTATCCAAAGAAGAAGGTGAGCTACGAAAAAGGGAGAGTGTTAAAGAGTTAGGGATCCATCCATCAAAAAATGAGAGGTCTGATTTTACAAAAAGGAGGATTCACCACTTGATGAAGTGGTGAATAGAAAATCCTTACTGATCCAAAATCTATTTTTGACATTTCAGCCAAGGTTGAACAGTTTTCGGACTCTTTGGATGAGAATTTTCAAATTGATTTAAAAATTGTTGAAGAATCCAAAGAGAAAAATAGTGATTGTAATCATAAACCACAAAAAGAAGCTAAACATGCCTACCAAATAGGTAAGGGAAAAGCTACTATAGTAGAGAAATTTGTCGACTATAACTCTGATGATGAAACCAAATGTAACATCTATCAATATGAACATCCAAAGGGATATTGTCCTCTGATGTCATACTTACAAGAGTCTAGTGTATATGCATTGAACCCCTGCCTAGCACATAGGCAAGCTCCAAGATGCTTGCCTTACCCTCAAGGTAGCACAAGATAGTTCCACCATCAACAACAAGCTTACTACCAAAGTGGAACTCCTTCACAACCTGATGAATAGTACCAACAATGGTACCAATCACAATCATGGAGAATGCCATCGCCAAGGTAGAAATATCCTTAGAGGCAACTAGATTCATATGGGTGCTATGTTTAGCAATCCATTTCCCCTAAAAGTTTAGCAAGTCATGCATCATTCTAGCATCACTATTACCCTCCAAAGTACCATTGAACACATTCACCATCTACTTGAGGGGAAAACCCATATCAATATCCTTATCATCCTCCACATCCCTCTACACCTACACCTTCACCTTTAACTTAGGTACCTCCTGCCCCATCCATGCAGGGTAAAATTCCTCCACAACCATAGCAACAAAATGTTACAAGGGTTGTACACTCATAACCAATTTTTCAACAAAGTGGTATGGATAATCAATCAAGGAAACAACGTTTCTTTCGGCCTAGTAGTCCTCTCCAATCTTCACAATGTACTCTAGTTGATCACCCTTCCTCTCCAGTGCCCTCATCCTCTAGATTTTAGGAAAAAAAAATAATTTCTTCATTAGGTCAAATACTTCATGGAAATTAATGGAAACCTTTACAAGGTGTGTGTCAATGGGCTAATCTATTGGTGTGTCCCTGATGAAGATCAATTATGCATTCTCCAGGATGCTCATGAAGGACATTGAGAAGGCCACTATGCGAGGAGATGCATAGCCATAAAAGTCCTAATGGCAGGGTACTATTGGCCCACAATCTTTAGGAATGCCCACCAATTTTTCAAGTCTTGTGAATGTTGTCAATGTGACGGGGAAATGATCACTCATATACAAGGTCCCCAATAGTAGATTCAACCACTAGAACCTTTCAACATATGGGGCATTGACTTCATGGATCTCATCACACCCATTTCTAGTGAGAAAGCATATATTATAGTAGCAGTTAACTACTACACAAAATAGGCTAAAGTGGCAACCATTACAGACTACACATCATCCACTACTGCGAGATTTATCCAACAACATATCATCAATAGGATTTGGGTGTCACGTTCACTAATTTCTAATAATGGAACCCATTTCATAGGTGCCACATTTAGAAAATTAATGTAATTCTTGAAGGTAGAACATAAATTAACAACACCTTACCACCTCCAAGATAATGGTCAAGTAGAGGTAACCAACTGGGAGATTGCTAAAATATTAACGCAAACTATTAGCAAATATAGGGAGGATTGGAGTACAAAACTTAATGATGCTCTCTGGGCTTATTGATCAACTTGGATATTCTCCCTATGAGTTAGTGTATAGAAAATTTCCAATACTCAAAATTTAATTTGAGCTCCATACACTCTCAATGGCCTATGATCTAAACCTTGACCTAATTTTAGCACAAAAGGAAAGATTGATCAATCTAAATGTGCTACATAAGAATCACTTAGTAGCCCTATCTTTGAATGAGGTGAACAAAGCATTCATTAAGCAATCACCTTTGTTGCTATTTCATAACCTTTGTCCTACAATACCAAGATTATTGCCCCCTCATCTTCCTCCAATATAATAGAGAAGGCCACAACATTCCCTAAAATCTCAAAATATTTTTATTTGAGAGTGGTTACTACGACCTCCATGGGACTTGGATTTGATCTTGTGGATGCTTAGTTTATTTGTGTAGAGAATAGTGGAGCCATTTCATTATCTAACTAGTTGATGATGCTTGCAACCTTGTTCAAATGGATTATGATTAAATTGTAAACATATGGCTTTCTACCACCTACAAAGCCTTTGTGTTGCTATAGCTATTGATGTTAAAGCTTTCTTAGTCATTTTGCAAGTACAAGCCTCTCTAGTGTAGTTTTAGGTGGTGGTGATGGTGGTTGCTCCTCTCATTATGGCTTGGTTAGCTTTTCTTTCATTTTTTATGCTATGAAGTAGTGGAATCTTGGTAGCCATGTCATTAGAATAGTGAGCTATTACCCCCCTCTTATAAAGATTAGGTATTAAACATGGAAAGGGGAGTTTCTTCTTATCCTTCTCACTTTTCTTAAAGCATTTTTTGATATCTAGGAAAATGATTTGGGATAGGCTCACAAGGAATTTTCTAAGAGTAGTGCATGAAGAAGGCTATTACCTTACTAGGTCTCATTGTTGGGTTTAGTTAATATGCCACAATCTTAAAATATGCTCTCTTTACCTTTGTCAAGGCATCATAATCCTTACAGTTCACCCGATAGGATCTCTAGATTCACTTCCTTTTTGCTACTAGGTCTACCTATGTTGATATTTGAACTAATGTGGCCCCTATGTTGGGTAAACCAAGGACCTCTATAATAGCCTCAATTGAGTAAGAGATGGTAACATCCTTGATCTTCACCGATGCATCTCCTTATCAGTTGTTCTAGAGTCAGTAAGCCACCCCCATGTACCATTCCTTACTATTAGAGAGAATGGAGCATAAGGGGGATCCTGTAGTTAGGTTTAAACCTTCTCTTGTCCTGGCTCTAAGAAGGATCCAAAGTTTAACTCCTAGATGATGAAAATTTAGACTTTCTTGGTCCTGAACTTTTCTAAATAGTCCTTTAGGAGGATGACCTCTAGGTTAGACCTTGGCCTAGGAGCCTCATCCTACCTAGATTGGTTCATTTCCATTGTGGGAATATTTTTAACATATTCTAATTTAGGTTCTTTCTAAAAAAGTCTAGTTGCACGTGTCCCCTTGACTAGTTGATCTTGGAGTTGTCGTTGCTGCTATTATTGATCCCTTCCTCAATATGGTCACTTTTCCCTATGTTGTGATGGATCACCTTCTTACAGTCCTCATTTTGATACAATTTATGATCATTGATAAGTGGAAAGGTACCCCTAAACTCAACCATATAAATACAAGTGTTTAACACACAATCTGATTAAACTCCATAGATGAACTAGTTGTGGTATCTAGATAGTTATCCTTAGGATGCAATTCGCTATCTTCCCACCTGGACTAGTGTTAACTTTATCACGTATGGTTTAGTCCAAAGTGAGGTGTATGATATGTTACTATACTAATGCTACTCCTAAAGATAATGAGAAATGATAATATTAACTAAGCTAAGAGAGAAGGGTGAGAGAGAATCTAAACTAGCCTAAGTGCGATGAGCATTTGTTCATCAATCATCCGTACACATCTTGGACTTTGTGCATGACTACCACTGGGATTACCAAGTGTAGGTCCTAGGTATGCTACTGGGTTACCAAGTAGTCAAACTTAAATGCTTGTAATCAAGTGGTACTAATTTTGCATTTAATAGGAGTTTAGGGTGAGAAGATATTAACTAAGAAACCAATAAATAATAATTAATTAAATGATTAAGCGAAGTGAATGCTGCAATGATGAAGTAATCTCAATCTTTATTGTCGATAATGTGCGTGTCCAAGTACATCACACTCAAATAAGGATGTCATACAATTACAATTACCACACTATGGGCATACACTGGGAGGAAAAGTGTTGAGAGAAAAATAAAAACTAAAATGAAAACTAACTCTAAAACTGACTAACTTGCTATTGGAACTACCTACCTCTTATTTATAGATGAGGAGACAAGTTGCAATATCGTGTACATGATATCACAGCTACGTTAAATGGTGACTCATCATACCCCCACAACTAAGTGAAAACTCATCCTTGAGTTATAGTGAGAACAAGCTCCATTGATTACATAGTGGATAGGTACGGAATTATTGGACAATGAAATTGGGTTTACGTCGTAGTGTGGAATCAAGACAAAATTAAGACACAACACAAATAATGTGCTATAGCTACAAAATTGGTGGAACTCATGTATTTCCTAGTGGTGGTGGCTCCTCCATAGGTGCTTTTCCATTATCTTATGCTCTAGGTCTTGAGGCTTGATGGCATTGAAGTATGGTCCATGTTCCAATGTTTGATGGAGTTGGCAGTTCCCATGGGCAAGGTAGTTGTAAAAACATTTGATTGGCCTTGACATACCAAACTACAAACACCCATCATTCCTCTTTGTAGGCTCTAGCTTTATCTTTGTATTCTTAAAAATCCACAAGCCATTAAGCCAAATCTCTTGCAACATCTTTTTGTCCTTGGTAGCTTACCTTCACCACCTCAAATTTAGAATTTACAATCTCTAGTTTTTGCAATATCTTCTTTCATTCTGCAAATTCTATTTCATATTTGATGTAGGTGGTAGCTACCTATTTCTCGAGCTCTATTCTTAGGCACCATGTTGTTAACATGGCAAGGTTGGCATACCGCAAGTATGCCAACTCCATGTATTCTATAAGATCTTGGATCTACAGGTCTCGGTTCTTAACTTCTTCTTGGTGGGCAAATGCATATGTGTCCAATATGGCCTACTAGTTAGTGTGTTGAGTAATGGTAGCATTGATGTGGGCCTTGGCCTTATGGATCTCCTTCTCAGGGATCTATTTGTACATCCCTACCTGGTCCCGGAAGTGCTCCTTTAGCTTTTCATGCCATTTAGCCTCATTTTGCCACGTGCTTATTTTGATAGCTATCTTTTGATGGACTGTGCATACCTCCTCCATTGAGAGGGTTCAATTCTCCCTGGCTAAATGGCTTATGTCTTGGTTGACATGGATAAACTATTCTTGCAACTAATGGAAATTTTCTTCGAGAACATTCTTTTGCTTCTCCACAAAGGTCAACTGAAGGTTGTCGGCAAGAAGCTACTTTGTTTCTTACTGTAAGGCTTTGAGTACCTTGATATGTGCATGAGTTTGTGCCTGTGCTACGGACCCATCCTAGATAGCCTTCTATTTTTCTTCAACCACCTTTTTATTCTCCATTAGTATCTTAGTTAGTTTTATAGTTTTGAAATTGTCCAGCTAGTCTGCAGGAACAAATTGCAAATGGTCCCATTGTGCTACTTGTAGGGCCATGATCTTTTCTTGTAATTTTTGCACCTTTGCTTCAGCATGCTTGTTCCTCACTTCTGTTAAGAATAGATTTCCCTTAGTGGAAATGAGGTTTGATTGAATTATTGTAACATCTTAAGGAATGTAAAATAGGGATGTCATTATTTGTCCTGATTGTAGCAATCGATCAACTACATCCTCATCTTCCGCAAGAATCATTGAGGTTCCAGCAAAATTTTTAGCATCCCATGCTCCTGTAAGATCTACCAGTGACAAAATAGGTACATTTAATGATTCTTTAATGTGGTTTGTGACCACTTCTATAGCTCCTATGGCATCCTGGTGTTGCATGACCACCACAGTGGCCCCTTCACCAGTTTCTAATTGCACTTGAAGAGATGCTGCATTTCCTAAGATCTGTTGACCAGTGAACACTGTAGCGGCACTGTAGCAGCGTGAACATTGTAGCAGCACGAATCACTGTAGCAACACAAACGCTGTAGCATCACAAGCATGTGGTTTTAGCACTTGATTTTGGCAACATTTGAATAGGTAACGTGATCAGCATTTTGACTAAATAGAAAACAAGTCAGGCCCTCCTTGTAGCACTGAAAACTGTACTAACCTAAATCGTCGGTGTAAGGCTGGAGGGAAAAAAAACACCGAAAGATGGTCTAGTAGACACAGTTGACCCTTCCTTCGCTTGAGGGCAAGCTAGAAAAGAGAAAAAGGCAGAGTGCCTTGGCTAGTTTGCACATAAATCAACCAAGGACTTCCTCGAGCGTAAGCTACGACTAGCACTGGGGTTATCATTAACGGTGTAAATGGGATACAAACAACGATACGAAATGTAAACAAAGCGTATTGAATTATAAATAAAGCATAAACAAAGTTATATTGTAAAAAAAGCATAAACTGAAGTAAATAATGTAAATGGGAGGAGATGAACTCTATTGTATTGTTTACTAAAAAGGTATGCACCAGTCAAAGTGTAGCTGCACGTGTGGATGGCAGGTCAAGCACTAAGCCCCGGGATGATGTCTGAAGTGATGATGCGATGATGTGATGTGATGAACTTGAGAAATGCTTGGATGCCAATAGTCAGATGTGTCGAGCACCCAAGTATTGCAGGTTCTGCACTTTCTTAGAATTGCCAATGTTTCCAATTTTTTTGCCTCCCCTGATTCATGCGAATTGACAGGGTATTTATAGGGTTGGGCCAGGCTCCAACACAAAATTTCCAAAATGGAATCAATAGTTGGGAGATGAAAGGGAAGCAGATCTAGTGACATGTATCCAATGGACAGTTGTGTTCAGGTTGGATGCATGCTGGCAAGAGTTGGATGCATGTTGGCAAGCTACGTTCTTGACCAGGTGCATCGCATTTTACAATTTATGGGTTATTCAAGCCCATGAAAGTACATTTAATTTAGATCATGAGGGCATGACTATCCCACAAATAAAAATTTACAATGAAATGTACAAGGAAAATTTGATCTATCCTACTTGAAACTTCTTTGTCCCTAAGTTTTTCTGAAATTTTCTGGAATTTTTTGGAAGTTGTTGATGCTAAGAATTTTCTGCCATTTTTTGAAATTTTTTCTGGAATTTTCTGGAAGTCGATGAATAGTGTTCACATGATGAATAGTGTTTATGCAATGAATAGTATTTACGCTATGAATAGTGTTCATGCAATGAATAGTGTTTATGTTGTGAATAGTGATTTACGCATTCTTACGCTATGCAACATAAGAAAATGTAGCCCCAACGTAATCAACTAAAAACACCTCATTTAAGGCCCGAATTCTGATTTTCTGGAGGCTGGAAGCTACTGGGGACTTTGGTGAAGGTCATGGGGGGTCCTTGTGCTTGATTTCAACCTGTTTTGACTTAGTTTTAGGGCTCCAAAAGTTGGTGATGCTGATCCTTACGTTGTGCAGCATAAGCACAACACAAGCACATTGTACTTAGCCAAAATTGCACTTTTTGACCTTGAAACTGATGATTCTTGACACCGAGACTTGCCGTCGTGATTTGTAGGCCCCAGGGGGACCTTGCTTACTCCATGGTGGGCTGCTTGAAGCTGTTTCAGAGGATCCAAAGTTTTCTAGAAGTGTTACTAAAATTTTTGTGGTGTTTCACTATTGACCATCATTGACTTTCATTGACTTTTGTCAAACTTTCAAAATACAAGGAATTTTTAAATGAAATTGGGGTCAAATGAAAGCTTAGAAGACCTAGAATAGTATGAAAACATGAGAAGAAGGTGTTGAAGCTTATAAATTTGAAAAAATAGAGAAAAATTGATTTAGTGGATGAATGAAATGAAAGATTAAGGAGCACTAAGCAATATACTCAATGAAAGATGCGAAAGATAGGATTGTAGCGATGTCAAAGGTAGGGAACCTTAACTAACCAAGCTAAGAGCTATGCAAGTGGATCCTCCCCATAGTAGGATCATTCCCTTTTTACCCTTTCATAACCTCAACTAAAGAGTTTATAGACCCCACAATCAATTAATAGTCATTGAATGTTAAGGACCAACCTGAAACAATCTACTCAAGAATCCAAACACATCAGACCAAGACATAGGGCATAACATAGAACTAGGTAGTGAGGTGAGTTATGGAAACATGGATGGATGATAGAGAAGGTGGGATGGAGTTCCAAATTAAGGTCATAAGAAGCCGCTTATGGAATTTATGTTTAAAATGATCCAAGAAGTTCCATCCTTAGTCCAAACCAAAACATCCACTTTTAGTGACTTCGGATCGCCACTGCAAGACTGATCCATCCACTTAAAACACAAGAATGCTTTCAAAAAACAAACATCATTCCACAAAGAGAAGAAAATAAAAGAGAAGTAGAAAATGTGAGAGAGGGCCTTAGTTAGAGGGGACCTTCAAGCATAGGTGCATGTCATTCAAGTCCCATGACCAGTGCTTATAGCATGTCTATTTGTCTAAGGGGTGTGCTTTGAATTCTCATTTTCTTTTTATTTTTTATTTTTTATTGAAATGGAAACCACACCATATGATGGCTTATTCATATTAAACAGATGTGCTTTGAATTCCCATTGTTTTTTTTTTGAACGGGAACCACACCATGCAATGATGTTATGTGACTTCCAATTAGTGGGTGGTATGGAATGGTAAGAAGTTCATGAAACACACTAGAGCACTCCAGCAAGTAGAAGAGTAAAAATAGTATTGAGTTTCCTTGAAGTCAGACCCTTTACAAACCTTTGGATCCTTCCTAACTTTGAAACTACAAAGGTCATCAATTAATTAAAAGTTTCTTTAATGGAAAGGGACCTCAAATTCCAAAAACAAGGAAAACCATAGAGTTCATTGGATGGGTGGATGTTATGGACTCATTTCCTATTTCATGAAAAATAAATCATGTCAAATTCATCAAACATCAAAATTCAAAAATAGAAACCAGACATCGACAATCACAACATTAAGCACAAACCATCATTACTAAATAGCAACAACGACATTGTGTCCTATGATAATAAAACATTATTTATTAGCAAAAATGATAAAATATCACACTTGAATAAAACAAAACAAAGTAAAATATATAAGAAAGTGTAAAATAGTCAAGAAAGTTCAAAGGTACTAAATATGGTATAAAATTAGAAAAATTTGAAAAATCCAAAAACCTGAAAAATAAAAAGGTAGAAAAAATGAGCTAATTTGATGGTTAGCATGGATAGCCATCTTTCCCATGATTGAGTTGGAAGGGGGAGATTCAAAAAATAGAACATGGTTGTCCATCCATTCAAGTGGTAGTTACACTAGCCTATCTTGGTTCTAGGAAAGGCTTTACTTGTTGAATGTTGACTAACTACTTTTTACTTGAGCATTTAGGCTTGTAGATCAACATGGCCCTAGAGGGAAAGGTTTGATCAATTATATAAGGTCCCTCCCATAATGTTTGGAATTTTTTCTTTTGGGGTACATGTGTGGGGTTCTAGTAGAGAACCTTATCTCTTGGTTGAAGTTTTACTTTCTTGATTTTTAGGTCATGAAATTGCTTGCTAAATGTCTTTTTTATCTCATTCATTAATAGGACCACTAATAAATTTTCATCTAACATGTTTAGGTTGATTAATCTTTCTTTCTATGCTATACTTAGATCAAGATTTAGTTCACAAGCTATTGATAATTTATAGAGCTCATATTGAATTAAGAGCATTGGAAGTTTTCTATACACTAACTCATAGGAAGAATAGCCAATAGGAAGTTTCTAAGTTGAATAATAAGCCTAGAGAGCATCATTAAGCTTTGTACTCCAATCCTTCCTATATTTTCTAATGGTTCATATTAGTATTTTTGTGATCTCCTGGTTGGTTACCTCTGCTTGATCATTGGCATGGGGGTGGTAAGGTGATGCTAATTTATGTTCTACCCCCAAGCATTACATTAACTTTCTAAAGGCGGCACATATGAAATGAGTTCCATTATTATAAATTAGTGAACATGGCATCCCAAACCTATTCATAATATGTTGTTATATAAATCTGGTAGCAGTGGACAATGTACAATCCATTATGGCTACTGCTTCTGCCCATTTTATGTAGTAGTAAACTACTACTATAATATATGCCTTTACATTAGACATGGGTGTGATGGGACCCATGAAATCGATGCCCCACATGTCAAAATGCTCTACTAGTTGAATCCACTATTGAGGACCTTTCATGCAAGTAGTCATCCCCCCCCATCTTGTTAACAATGATCACAAGACTTGATGAACTAGTGGACATCCCTAAAGATTGTAGGCCAATAGTATCCCACCATTAAGATTTTTATGGTTGTGCATCTCCCTAGATAGTGGCCTTTGCAAGGCCCTTTTTGAGTGTCTTGAAGAATTCGTAGTTGATCTTCATCAAGGAGACATGAACGAATCAGGCCATTGGCACATACCTTGTAAAGGTATCTATAAATTTCCATGAAATATTTGACTTGATGAAGAAAGTATTACTTCTTCCTAAAATCCAATTTTTTTCCTAGGTTAAAAGATATGTGAGGATGTCATTATACCTTGTTGCTTTCATAAGTGTCTGTTCACTTGTTACTTCTATAAAGAGGATTTCATCTAGAAACTGATCAGAGAGCGAGCTCTCCTTCTCTTTATTATTCCATATTAAGTGAGAGAGGTGGTTAGTGATCACATTCTCAATCCATTTTCGATCTACCATTATGAAATCAAATTCCTACAAGATCACAAGCCACTGTATAACATAGGGGCTTACAGTCAACTTGTTCATGAGGAAGTAGATTGCACTATGGTCCGTATGCACAAATACTTTGTAACCAAGCACATAGTGCCCAAACTTTTCCAAAGCATACACCACTGACATTAATTCTTTCTCTATGATGGTGTAATTTAACTATGCTCCCACAATGCTTCAACTCACACAATGGGTGTAGTATGGATGTTTCTTATCATTCATCTACATTAGCACTACTCCCAAAGCATAGTTAGATGCATCCATCATGATGTGGAAAGGTCTAGACCAGTCTAGTGATCATAGGATTGGTGTTTCTATGAGTTTCTCTTTTAACTATTGGAATGCATGTTCACATTCCTTAGTCCAAATGAAGGATGCATCTTTCTTTGTAAGCTATGCCAACAACTTTGTGATCTTAGAGAAATTATTTATGAATCATTGGTAGTAGCCAGTGTGTCCAAGGAATGACCAGACATTTTTAATGGTCTCTAGTTAGCATGTTATTCCTTGGATGAATCTTATCTTTTCTAGGTCTACTTCAATCCCTTTCTATAAAATTCATTGTCCTGGTACAATGCCTTCTTGGACCATGACATGGCTATTTTGCTAGTTGAGTTGTAGGTTTGTCTCTAAACATCTTTCTAGTACTTGCTCAAAGGTAGCTCCATAGGTGGAAAATTCATCCATGAAGACTTCAACACCACTACTGATCCATTGTTGGAAGATACTAAGTACTAAGCATTGAAATGTTATAAGGACATTGCACAAACCGAATGACATCTTACAATATGCAAAAGTTTCCAAGGACTTGTGACTGTTGTCTTAGCTTGATCTGCAAGTGCAATTTGGATTTGGTTATAGCCACAATAAGCATCCAAGAAACTATACTAACAATTCCTAGACATGGTATCTAACACTTGATCTAAAAATTCCAAAGGAAAGTGGTCTTTAAATGTTACCATATTCAACAACATGAAGTCAATGCAAACCCACCATTTTCCATTCTTCTTTAATACAATTACATGTGGACTAACCCAATCACTATCCACAATTGGATAGATGAACCCCACCTTGAGGAGTCATTCTATTTCCTCCTTGATGATTTGCTTCAATTTAGGATTTAGCTACCTCTACAACTACCTTCTAGGCTTCATGGCCAAGTTGATAAAGATGTGATGTTGGCATATCCTTAGATCAATTCCTATTAGCTCTAGATATGACTAGGAAAAGTCTATTAACCACTTATTCACCACTTTCAACAACTTTTATTTTTATTCAACAGCAACTTTGGCATTAATTATGATAGTTTACCATTCTTTAAAAATGCATATTCCATTCTGATTGGTAAAGTTTTTAGCTCTAAGGACACCTGCTTGAAGTGATCAGGGATTCCGAACTCTCCCCATCAAGTATCATCATCTTCATCAAAGAGTTGGAAATGAACTTATTCAATTTTTTTCATGCCTTCAACATATGCACATGTTAGGCTCTCAATTGGCTCCATGCATATTGTGCTTCAATCTGAGTCAACGATTAGCCATTGGGTGGCCTTCTATTTTCTGGTTGTTGTGTATAGAAACCTTTGAATATTGATCTCTTGCACACATTGATTGCATGCCTTAAT
>MNCI01030039.1:820565-831227 GCA_015680685.1 Gnetum montanum | reverse complement strand
GCTTGAGCTCTATAAAATTTCCTGCACGACCTAACCCTAAAGACCGAAAAGAAATAAAGACGTTTAAATTGGAATAAAAATATTTATTTATGGAGTCGATGGGTGCATCTTCAGGAATACATTTTATTAAATTAGAAAGAAAAAGTAACCCAAATTAAATTATAAAATATAAAAATTATACTCTAGGGTTGCATGTTGCCCGAAAAATTTGACCTCTCTGCTTTTTAGTGTTTTGCATCATTTTCTCTCAGCTTTGGGCACCTTTATTTACCTCAACTTGAATTGTCAATATTGACTGCCAGAATCCAATTTATTACGTACCTGATACGTCAGGTTTCCTGCCAAATCTATTCCGACTAAGTTAACAATACAAAAGAATCTTTCCGGCATTTTCAAATTAACTCTTAAATATAATTTGCTTTTCTGAAGGTTACCATTCATTCCACTGAACTTATATAAAACGCTAAGCCTAACATCTCCTCGTATTAGCTAATTTCTTTACTATATAAGCCATCTTTCCTGCTTTCTTTTTTTAAACTTGCAGCAAGTTTTTCAGACTCGGAAATATTTTAAATTGCTAAATTCCAGAAACTGTCCATGCAAGGAGACTGAATTATGCATCGGAATTATTTAAAGTCGAGGAAGCACTGCTTTTTTCTTAACATGGAAGCCAAGCAAATTGCATAGTTTGAGACAAGAATTGTTTGGATTTATGTGCAAATAACTCAACAAAGGCCTGCAGTCAAGCATAGTATGGATCATCAGTTCATCGCAAGCGCAGCTTCTGCAGATTCCCTTTCTCTGATATTGTTTACGGTTTCATTTTTATCTTTGAGATAATTTCAAATATACATAGTACTGGCTTACAGTTCTTGATATCCCGTTTAGTTTCCTTGTTAAAAAAAGGGTTTAGTTGCATTTCCTGTATTGATATACACTCAGGATGTAGTGTTTTGAGGAGGTGTTTTGTTGCCATACAGATTGCAGTTTGAAGATGGCGGTTACTGCATCAGGTTTTTCTTTTTTATGTGTTTATTGCATAATTCTTTGCTAAATTGCAAATTTTTTAACTTAAAAATTATAGTTTTGATGTTTAGAATAATGAATTCTGTGTTCCCAATTTTAGCCTTTGGCTACATCTTAAAAGATAGTGTGCTACAACATCTTTATTATGCTATTTAAGCTTTTTATTTTGCATTTTAAAGCTATGTGTTTACACTGTTATTGAAAAAGAGTTCATAAGAATAATCATCAAATTAGCCTTATCTAATCTATATTGGTTGATTGTAGGGCATGAATTTTATATTTTGTCCAACTGTAGATATACATAAAAATTGTCTAGTTATTTTTATAGCATTTTGTTATTACTAGCCCAATTTTAATGTTATTACTAGAAGACATTTTTGTTGGCCATTGCCTTCCAAGTTGCTCATTTACCTACCAACCATTGTGAAGTTTTAGAGCCTGAAAATAGTTTAGTTGCTCTTTCTTTGTAGGAGCAAGCTAATTAAGAGTTTGAGTGTGGGAATGCGACCTCTACATTACAATTATATTCTAAGGTTATAAGAAATTTCTTTGAATGTATCTTTTCAAATGCAAGTCATTTTAACATTGTCATGTTGGCTTTGCTTACAAAAACTTTCTACATTTAATTCATGTTATCTACATTGACACTCCTTTGTAATATTTTGTTTTTAATTTTGACATGGAAAAACTGAATTTTTCACATAAGTATGCAAAAAGCTAGCTAATGCTATAAAATTTTGATATCATCAACATATTCATCTCTATCTTATCAGATTTACTTGGGGACTAAAGGATTTTAACATTCTTGGCAAGCATTTTTCTATCAAGTGTAATGCTTTAATACTTAAAATAAACCTTCAAAATCTCTAAAACAATTTAGGTCTAACATGAAAAAAGAAAGGATCATTTCTGAAAAATACGGTTGATTTCTAATAAATTATATGCGTAAATGCTTAAGTCACTTTGAGCTTCATGAAGTATAAAGTTTGAAATAGTTGTAAATTAAATTTTAGATTGTAATTTTATTTTTATTTTTACTCTAACCATTAGAAACCTCTAGATCACCTATAACTTGTTAAGCAAATGTGCAACAACTTGAATTATATTTACAATTTATAGTTTAATTAAGAGCAATGTATGATTATCCTGCAAACATAAAAATCAAGCAAACCTATCCTTTTATGCCTAATTTTTGCTAGATCTACTAGGAGCATTTTAAAATATTACCTTTAAAGCAAAAAGTAAAGTCATTACTTTGAGCTTCATGAAGTATAAAGTTTGAAATAGTTGTAAATTAAATTTTAGATTGTAATTTTATTTTTATTTTTACTCTAACAATTAGAACCCTCTAGATCACCTGTAACTTGTTGAGCAAATGTGCAACAATTGGAATTAATTTACAATTTATAGTTTAATTAAGAGCAACATATGATTATCCTACAAACATAAAAGTCAAACAAACCTTTAAAATCCTTTTATGCCTAATTTTTGCTAGATCTACTAGGAGCATTTTAAAAGATTACCTTTTAAAGCAAAAAGTAAAGTCATTTAATATTGAAAATATTTTTGATTATTCCATCTAATATACTTATAGGTTATTAATTTAAAACCATCAAAGAGGCTTGCATTACTTGCATGGTAATTTAGTGGTTTGGGTTCAAGTTACATTACAATGATGTTGCTAGTATTTTAAAAACCTTGTATTTAATCATTCCTTAGATGCTTGTTACATGTTTTCTTTCAAATAGGTTAGTTGTAAGATGAGCTCTTAGTACTTACACATTGCACCTATTTGGCATGTAGTTAGTGTCTACACTAACATCTACTTTTGTTCTACCTTAGTATAATGGCTTCACAAAATAGTAAACCCTATGTAGTTGGGATAAGGCTACAATGATGATAATGCTTCTGTCTTTAGGAAAATAGCTATTTATGTGTCTAATTTTGGTCAAAAGAAAAATATACAAAATGGTTGAAAATATAAATATAGAGAAAGATCATTCAATCCAATTTAATGAGGTCCTACCTTGTTTGAAAAAAGATTTATCAATTTGGAATGCTAATTTCGATAATCTTAGTGCATGTAGTCTTGTAGATTTTTAAAGACAAGTATAGATGACAATATTTTAAATACATTTACTTTCAAGAGCCATAAACCCATCTCTTAAAAGGTCAAAAACATTCAAGGTATGTTTACAAATGTTTAATTATCGCTATTTCTTAAATAGTTCTATTATTGTGGAGTTCTTTCATTGAAAGTAATTTTAATGCATGTTAGGGGGTAATTTTTAATAACTTAATTTCTTGATGGCACAAAAAAAATTTAGAGTTTGCAAGAAAGACATTCCTTATAATAAGCATTTCCTAATGCATGTGATTTTTTTTTTGAATGACTATAATGGTTTTATTTTAACAAACTATAGACCGATCACTCTAATTTGGCCCTAATAAGCTTGAAATGATTTTCAAAATTTTCTTAAGGAACTTTGGAAGAAATATCTATTTTGATTATAGCAAATATGGCAATTTTGACATCATGAGAGTTTATGTTTGTATTTAGGTTGAAGAGCAAAAACTTTTTATTTCTTGTGAATATGTTATTACTATAACATTTGGCAATTTATAAATTTTCACTAGTTGGAATTACTTGATTTTAGATTAGCATGTTGACATTTTGTGATCAATCTTAGATCATGAAAACTACATGTAATTTTTTTAACAAATAAAAAGAATGCATATCACTGAAAAAATATTCAAGGCATAATGATATTAGTTTTTGGACTTTGATGAACAATTAGAAAGATAAGGATCATCATCATCATCTTAGCCTTATCTCAATAAAATAGTATCAACTACAGGAGTTCTTTTTTGCTATTCACCTATATGAAGAACTATATTTTTGTTTATTTGCAATTTCTTCAATTCATCTTTAATTTTGTTCCATGTCCTATTGGTGTGCTTTTCTTAAAATAGTGATGTCGCAACCTTTTCTTTATAGGCTCATTATTTGAACTTCGTTGTACATGCACAAACCATCTAAGTTGTTATTCCTGAACTAGAAGTTATGACAAGTCTTTCTCTAATGTCTATATTATGCAATTTATATTTTCTAGTAATATTTAACATCTATCTAAGCATTTGCATTTCTACCACACTGATTTGTTCTTCACAACTCTTTTGTATTACCCAACATGTAGCACCATATAAAATAGTAGGCTTGATTTCTATCCTATAAAATTTTCCCTTTAGCTTTATTGGTATTCTTTTATTACATAGAACATCACTAGTCTACCTCAATTTTGACCAGTCTACCTTAATTCTATTTTTTTTTATATCTTTACCAATTTCAATATCTAATGAAGGATTGATCCTAAGTAGTAGAATTGTCTGTAGTAAGAGTCTAGAATTGTCACTTCTATTTCATCACTGTTAATGCTATTATTGAAATTGCATTTCACATATTATGTATTACTTTTGCTAATTTATAAGTCTTTTGATTCTAGAACATGTCTTTACTTTTTCATTTTAGAAGCAATATTTTCTTAAGCTGTATCTACCAATATAATATCATTTGCAAATAGCATACACCATGGGATTTCATCTTGTATTTCCTTTGTTAATTCATTCATAATAATAGCAAATAATTATAGGTTAAGTATAGATCCTTAATGTAGACCTATTGTAACTAGAAAATTAAATGTTATTCCACAAGTTGTTCTAATTTTAGTGGCAACTCCTTCATAAATATCTTGAATCACTTTAATATATTTATCAAGAATGTTTTTCCTTTGCAAAATCCACTAAATAATATCTCTAGGCACTAAATAATTTTCTTTTTTCAATTCAATGAAGATCATATGTAGATTTTATCTATATTTCTTGAATTTTTCTATTAATTGTCACATCAAGAAGATAGCCTCTATAGTAGATCTTCCTAGCATGAATCTAAATTAATTTTCCAATACTTTTAAAAATTTGAAACATTGAAAATTTGATTCTCTTTTATCAAAATTCTTTCATTTCCTTAATGCATCTAACATGATCAATGTTTTTACATTTCTTGTTTTTGATTTTTACTAATCTATAAATAGAATTTTCTTCTTTCTTTATTCCTAATTTCTCATAAAATTTATCCAAGGTGTTATGCTTGGCTTTGGCTAGTGCTACTATTGTCCTTTTTTTTTTCAATTTTGTATATTAGCCTTTTTTCTTGGTTATCACTTTACTACCATTCCTTAAAATATTTTTTTTATTTTGGATAGTATGTTGTACTTTATCACTTCATCATCATGTCTCCTTTGGGATGTGTTTCTTGCCTTTTATTTTATCTAAAATGTTCTTTCCAATTTTCTAAATGCAACTTTCCATTTGACATCAAAATAAATTTGTAGAGAAATCCTAATTCTAAGTGCCTTCTTGAAGCATTTTTTTTCTCTGAATAAGGTAACATTATCTTCCTTCAAATTCTACCATTTTATGCATTTAGTTCTTTTTTGGAGCAGGTTAACTCCAGAAATAAATCACCTTCATGTACCAAATCCAAATTTTATGTAAAGATAAAAACTTTTTTGCTAAAAAACAAGAAAGTTAGCTATCCTTAATTAATTTATTAGAAGATTACAACAGTGTTGTCAAAACCCACAAACATTCTAAAACTTAGCATACTCACATGATATTGTAGAACATGAGGCTCTATAATCATAGAATGACTATTCTCAATGCAAAACATAACCAATAGACAATTTCTTCCATAACCTAGAACTAATATCTCAACTCATAAGTGAGATACAAGAGAATTAAACACATAGACCAACACACCACTAGTTGATCTTGAAGCTATAATTACTAATTACACTATTCAATGTTTTCACTCACTCACTCATGTTTAGCTCTCACTCACAAGAGCTTTTCTCTCACTTATTCTACTAATAATGGTGAATACAATAATATTTATGTTAAATTTGAAGATAAGAAACCTTTCCTCAACTCCATTTGAAATTGTTTAGATGTTATCCAAGTCTTCTCATCCTTTTTTGAGTTGTTTCCATCTTTTTTCTTCACGTTCTAGCTATTTTCTAAATTGGAACATGTGTTTCAGAAGTTTCTCTAATTGTATAAGTTGTCTTTAGTCCCTAGAAGATGTCTTTGATCAATAACAGCTTTCAAGAAAGACATCTCCTACCATGGCAAGACATCTTCCTCTAAGACAAGATGTCTCCTCTTGGTACGAGACATCTTGGGCAAGATGTCTTCTTTTGGTAGGAGACATCTTGAGCAAGATTTCTTCCCTCCTACAAGACATATTTCCTAAGAGGATTGAAAAATCAATAAGACATCTCCTTTATATCAAAGATGTCTTCTTTCAATTCCTAGTCTCAATCAAGACATCTTCTAGCACTTTAAAACATCTACTCTAAGCCTGAAAGATGCATACACAAACATAGAAAAGGAAAAAGGAAATTAGAGGAGGTGTTCCTATACTAGCTCTTGCATCCTTCAAAAAGTGAACTTAGATGAATAAGGGAGTAGGGGTTGAAGTGATCCCCCACTCATGATGTTTGGTCTTATGGATCCATACAACATCATTCGCAGATTAATCCTTCCAATGAATCAAATATTCATACCTTTGAACTCCTTGAGTACTAGAAGCTTTCCTCCACTTGAATATGATTTCCTTCCTCTTCATTGAAGACTTGGACTAATCAATAGCCCTATTCAACTCATCGATGCTAGCCTGTATGGTCTCCTCATTAGTTGGTTCATGATAGTGCATAAGATCTAAAACATTAAATACAAAAGAAAAACTAACATCATTGGTAAATCAATATTAGAAGAATTATCATTGATTTTAGCCTTGATTTTGAAAGGCCCTATCTTCTTGGGTTTCAATTTGGAGAAGTTAATGCTTCTCAACCACTTCTTCTTTAAGAACATCAAAACCAAGTTACTAATAGCAAAATTAGTCTTCTGTTTGTCCTCATTCTACTTGAGGACTCTCTCTTTATTCTTTCTCTATAGATTTCATTTTACTTATGCATGGAGATCCCTCATCTCTTGTACAAAATCAACATTAAGTTTAGCTTCACCATCAAAGCTCTTCAAAGTGGCTACCATCATTGGACAAAACACATAGTTTACCTCAAATGAACTTTCACCAATAGCAACATGAAAAGCATTATTGTATGAAAACTTAGTGTGACACAACAAGTTTTCTCACCTATTTGGCTATCAATCACATAAACATCTTAATATGTTTAGCAAGGATTTAATCACCACCTCCATTTGGACATCAGATTGTGGGTGATATGTACTAGAAAAATTTAACTTTTTTCCTAAAACATTCTAAAGAAACCTTGAAAAGTGACTAGTGAACTTGAAGTCTCCGCACTAACAATATTCAAATGAATAGCATGCAACTTCATAACATGTTGGAAAACAAAAGCAACAAGAGAAGCATCACTTAACTTCTTGCATGGAATAAAATGTGTTATCTTGGAGAACTTATTAACAACAACAAAAATTGCATCATTACCACGCTTGGTCTTTCAAATACCACTCATAGAATCCATTGACATACTTTTCCATGGACCTTTGGGAATTAGCAAAAGTATATAGTGTCCATTCATACCTTTACCTTCTTTGAACTTCTAACATGTCAAGCACTCCTTCACAAATTTTGAAACTTTTGTTATCATACCAAGTAAAAAATAGTACCTACCCATAAGTTCCAATGTTTTAACCCTACCCATGTAACCTAGCATGCCACTATAGTGCTTTTCAAACAAAATCATTTTCCTAAAATCATAATTAGAAATACATACCTTTCTATTCTTAAATAACATTTCATTTTGAATATGATAGTTCCTCCATTGGTCTATCATACTCATCAATGGATCTTTGAGGCTTCTCCAAACCTACCCAAAATCATCATCATGCTCATACAAAGAAGCCTATTCATCCATTCCTTCCACATAATGTCTGCTAAAATTAACCATATGCACACTAGATAATGCAATAGCCATCATATTAGCTTTTCCACTTTTGTGCTTCAACTCAAAATTAAACTCCTGTAACTATGCAATTCACTTCATGTTCTTTGTACTCAACTTCTTTTGTGAGTTTACAAATTCAAGTGCTTTATGATCCATCATCAAGGTAAACTCCTTGGGCAATAAGTAATGCCTCCAATGCTTGATTGCTTAAAGAATAGCATACAACTCCTTCTCATTTATGTTGTATATTTTCCTTAACTTGTTCAACTTTTCTGAAAAAAAAAGCAACAAGCCTACCTTCTTGTTAAAGCATCCCACCAATGGCAAGTTCACTTGCATCCACCTCCATTTAAAAAATTTTCTAAAATTCTAAGATTGCAAGCATTGGTTCACTGGTAATCTTTACTTTTAACAAGTCAAAGCTTCCTTGGGATTCACTATTCCACCTAAAATCTTTACTTTTCTTCAACAAAGAAAACATAGGCCATGAAATACCCCTAAAAGTTTTTAGGAATTATCTATAAAAACCTACTAAACTAAGGAATGATCTTATTGCCCTCACATTCTTAAGAGTTTTACCTTTACCTTAGTAGCTTCCATCTAAATTTGGTTTTAAGAAATCACATGTCCTTAATATGTGATTTCCCTCTTGAAGAAATGACTTTTCTTCAAATTGATCATTAGTTGTACCTCCTTCAACTTAAGACCCATCATCCTTAAGTGATCTAGATGCTCTTCTTCATTAGAGCTATATCTCAAAATATCATCAAAAAAGACAATATATCACATACTAATTAAGTCCTTCAATACATCATGCATCAATCTTATGAATGTAGCAAGTGCATTTGTGAGCCCAAATGGCATCACCAACCACTCAAATAATCCATTTGGTATTTTGAAAGTTATCTTCCACTCATCACTAGGTCTGATTCTAATTTGATGGTAACCACTCTTCAAATTAATTTTCCTAAAAATATATGCATTAGTAAGGACATCAAGGATCTCATCCATCCTTGGAATAGAAAACCTGTACCTCACTATTATCCTATTCACTACCTTAGAAGAAATGCACATCTTCCATTCATTATTGTCCTTTTTTGGTACTAGTACTATTGGAATTGCACAAGGTGAAATGGGTTCCCTCATGAAGCCATTTGCAAGTAGCTCCTCTACTTTCCTTTGTAATTTAGCCCTCTAATTTTGTGCCATTTGGTAAGCTCTCTCATTTAGAATGGTAACACCGGGGATGAAATCAATATGATGTTGTACATTCCTCATTGGTGGTAGTCCATCCTATTTTTCCTTAAACACCTTGAAAAATTTCTTTTTTTGCCTATCACACCTGTAGGAAGTTCAACTTGCATATCATCATGGTTAGTAGCAACTGTTGTCATAACAACAAAACCAAAACTAGTTTCATCATGTTTCTTAATATATTCCATCTCTCATAGAAGGATTAAGGAAGCATTAAGTGAGCTTTTCTACCTCACCTATTTATCCATCATAGAAATCAAATCATATACTCCATTAGGTCTAGCCACACTCCACATATTTCTTGATTAATCAAACTGAGCATGATTGTCAAAATTCCAAGGTCTACTAAGAATTACATTAGCACAATCTATTGGAAGCACATCATACTTCACAATATTATGAAAACCTACAATTAAATTTCAAAGTATATTATTCCTTCACCTCTTGAAAAAAAATCTCTATAAAACCAATGCACTTTATATGATCTCAAATGAGGATTAGTTATGAACCCAAATCTAGCAATCACCCTAAAATAAATAACATTTTCTTGGGCTTCCTCATTAATCAAAACATTAATTCACTCCTCATTAAGCAAACATCTAGCCCTAATTTGAAATCGCAATTTCATATTAAGATGATCTCCTCTATTTACATTTCTCATGAATGCATAAGAATTTAATTTAGAAACATCCTCCATGTTGGGAGCATTAGAATAATCTCTCTAAAGATCTTGGCTTAATGTCTCTTCCACCTCCATGGTTTTCATATCTTTACCCTTGGATACCTTCTGAAGTGGACATTCCCATTGTTTATGTCCTCATTATCCATACTTGAAGCACTAAATTTTTGATGAGTTGCTGCCTTGACCCTTCTGGTCGCCTCTTTTAGTCTTATTATCATGGATACCCTCCTTATCTTTATATTTGGACTTGGATTCCTTCTTAGATCTGGATCCCTTCTCCTTCTCCTTAGAAGTTTGTTTACTTTTGTTTCCAAGTTTACCTAATTTATTCTTAGCTTCAAGTGCCAAATCATAAGCCTCATCAACAGTTTGTGTCTCATAAAAAGAAAACTTCTAATGGCTTGCCATTTTAAGACCTCCTAAAAAGATTGAAGCCTATTCATGCTCTTCTCAGTTTACTTTATCTTGATGGAATAGATCACAAAATTTGATGTAGAATTCTTTGACATTCTTGTCACCTTGCCTTAGGAATTTCAACTTCATAATGATTTCTTATCTTTTAAGAGACTACTTAATATTTTTTTTAACCTATATTTCATTAGATTCCAATCTCTGCTATGTTGACTGATGAGACGCGACCTGCACTAGGCCGCGATATCGCGTACGCGATATCGTGTCTTCTCCTGCGATATCGCGTCCCGCCGCCAT
>MNCI01030039.1:787626-820025 GCA_015680685.1 Gnetum montanum | reverse complement strand
AAAATACCAAAAAAATCACATACCTCAGACTTGCTTAACCATACACCGTGACACATACAAGCAAGCCTGGGAAGACAACGAACGATTAACCCCAAGTGTTTCTTGTGGTGTTAAGGCATTTAGTCTGCGGAGTTCGATAGGATCCCGCGTGCATGCTCGTATTCGTATGGTGGAGTGTAGGGGTACCTCGCCACTCATCATTGACTATTTCATCTTTCATAATCTTAGAACTCTTTTTTCTATCAAGTAGAAGCCATACCTTCTAATTTGAATTCTATAATAGATACCCTCAAGTTATTTGATATCTCTACCAACTTAACATGCTTTTCAAGTGTCTTTAGCCAACTCACAAAAGCATTGGTGCCATCTACACAATTAAAACTCTTCAACTTCATGTATGGAATTTTGACAGCATTTCTAAAAGCTCTAGAAATTCTTGTATCATCTTCCTTGACAAGCTTTCTTGAAGAAGAAGTGTTTTACATCATTAGAGCTCTTAGATTTCTCATTTAATGAATAAGATTCCATCCCATTGAAATTATTAGTTGATGGTTTCCTTCAATCCTATAGCTCAATTGTTTTTCCTCTTCATCCACTCTATCTCCATCTAGTTGTGAAGCTTCTTCATCTAAACATGCATGCTCTTTACCCTTGCACGTTTGGATATGGCCAGGACTGGTATTCCTATCTACATTTATGTTAATTTCATCTAATCAAGTAACCATCATCTAGAAGGTAGACTTGATGCCCTCCATGTCCCAATTTAGAGCTTGTACCTATTCTTCTTGGATGCCATTTGAAATTGACAAAATCCTCAACCAATTTCTTAGCAATAATCAGCATAAGACTATGCTCCAAAGCTTTGATACTAATAAAGTTGGAGCAGGTTCACTTTCACAAATAAATTACCTTCATGTACTAAATCCAAATTTTATGTAAAGATAAAAATCAGTTTTTCTAGAAAACAAGAACACGAGCTATCCTCAATTAATTTATTAGAAGATTACAATTGGATTGTCAAAACCCATAAACATTCAGAAACCTAGGACACATACACAAAATTGCAGAGCATGAGGTTCTACGACCTCACAGTGGTTTTTCTTAATGCAAGACACAACCAATAGAGAATCTCTCCTATAACTTAAGACTAAGATCTCAACTTACAAGTGAGACATAAGAGAATTGAACACATAGACCAACATACCACTAGTTGAGCTTGGAGCTACAATCACCAATTACACTCACTCAATGCACTCACTTACTCTCTCTTCTTCAACTCTCACTCTCAAGAGCTCTTCTCTCACTCATATAACAATAATGGTGAATACAACAACATTGATGTCAAATTGGAAGATGAGAAATCTAGAAACATTTCCTCAACTCCATTTGAGGCTCTGCAAATATTTTTCAAGTCTTCTCACCTTCTCCTTGGTTGTTTCCACCCTTTTTCTTCATGTTTTGACTATTTCGCAAATTGGGATGAGTGTTTTTGGAAGTTTCCCTAATCATATAGGTCATCTCTAGCCCCTAAGAGATGTCTCTTTTTAAAACTATCTTTCAAGGAACATCTCCTATACTGGCAAGATGTCTCCCTCTAACACAAGATGTCTCCTCTTGATAGGAGATGTATTGGGAAGGATGTCTTCTCCTAGCAAGAGATATCTTTAGCAAGATATCTTCCCTCTTGCAAGATGTCTTCCTTCATTATGATTGACTTCCTCTTCATTGAAGACTTAGACTGATTAATAGCCCCCTTTAACTGATCAATGCTATCCTATATGGTATTCTCATCAACTAGTTCATGATAGTATATAAGAGCTAAAATATTGAACATAAAAGACTTAACAACATCATTTGGTAAAACAATATAAAAATTATTATCATTGATTTTAGCCTTTATTTTTAAAGGCTCCATCTTCTTGGCTTTCAATTTGAAGAAGTTAATATCCCTCAATTGCTTCTTTTTCAAGTGCACCCAAACTAAGTCACCACCAACAAAATTAGGCTTCTATTTGCCCTCATTCTACTTAAGGACTCTCTCTTTAGCATTTTTCTCCATATTTATGAGTCAAAGAAGAATGTCATTGCTATTTAGGCATAGGACAATAAGGACTACTCCATAGAATAATGCTAACAATTATTTTTCCAAATTCACATGTTATTTTTATGCAGGGTTGAGTCATCATGAGGATGCAAGGGAAGTATTCCAAGGAGATACTGAAATAAAGGAAGCATGGTAGGACATGAGGACAACCCCTCATGAGCAAGAGAAGCTCAAAACTAAAACATCAAATATTACTCATTCTCATGTTTATAATGCATTGAGTCTTGATTATTGTGCTATGAGTGATGGCCTTGAGTCATGGGGGCCTAGTTCCTTCCAACTTATGAAAGGTCATGAAGCATGACATTTTTAAGGGTGGAAGAGCTGGTGTAGGGACACCTCTCCTGATTCCCTTATTTTTCCCTACATGTATGTTTTGTAGGTTTTGAGCTTGATGAAGATGTCTTGGAATCCTAGAAGATGTCTTAGATGTGACTTGAAAGTGATAGGAGATGTCTAAAAATCAAAGAAAACATTTGGCAGTTTAAGCTAACATCTCAGAAAAGATGTCTTGTTTGTACAAAATACATCTTAGAGGAGATGTCTTCCCTAGGTAGAAGATGTCTTACACACAAGATTTCTTCCTTCTAAACAAGATGTCTTACCACTAGAGGAAATGTCTTGTGTTGATAGAAGACATCTTCCATGAGAGTTGGATTGACACAGAAGATGTCTTGGCAAGGTCAAAGATGACCCATAAGACTAGGGAAACTTCCAAAAACACCCATCTCAATTTGAGAAATAAAAAAAACAAAATAGAAAAGGATGAAAATAGCTAGGGAGAAGGTGAGAATACTTGAGAAACATTAGAGTAGCCTCAAGTTGAGTTAAGGAAAGGTTTCTAGATTTCTTATCTTCCTATTATCCATAAATATTAATGTAATTCACAATTGTTAGAATAACAACACGCAACATCTTGGACCAAGAGTAAGAGAAAGCACTTGAGGGAAGAGAGCTTATATAAGAAAATTAAGTGAGAGGCAAGGGAGAGCACTTGAGAGAGGTTGAGGGAACCTCTTATCAATGTCTTGTCTTGACCTTTGGCTCCATATTAAGAAATTAAGAAATAAGAGGAAATATGTGTGGCCTCTAAGATCCTTGGAAGAGTTGTGCATTGAGCTTGGCTTCTTAGCTTTGATGTATTTTCTCTGAATTTTAAGAGTTGTTTTAATATAAGGAAGATTTTCTCCATTTCATTGTGTTGTTCTTATTTTCTAAGCTAAGATCTACTTAAAAGTTATGAATTGGATTCTATTGGGATCTATTGAGGTAGCATCCTGATACCAGATTGGTATTAGAGTAGGTTCACAATATGGTATTGATACCAATCTGGTACTGAGGTACTACTAGATTCAAGATGGAAGCTACCAAGGTGAAGGAAATTAGAGAATCTCTCGCTTTGCTACTAATGGATCTTTCTTATTTTTACAGCATTCCTTTGCCAATACCAAGTTTAGTCCATCATTTACATAAGTGCCCAAAAGCATCACCCAACATACTACTATTATTAACATCCAAGATTTATTAGGAGCAAAATCAACCTTCTTCTTATTCATATGAGACTCTATGCAATTAGTAATAATATTCATATCAAATGCATCCTCTTTAGCATCAAAGAAAATTCATCATCACAACTAGAATGAACCCTAACAATATCCTTACAACTAGGAAGCATCAATAAAGAATTCAAATTACCAACCTCAATATCAATAATATTATATAACAATCTAAATTTATGATTGTCTTTCCTTACAGTCCAACTATTATTTTTGCCATCAAAGATAACCTTATTATCATAATTCCATGGTCTACTAAATATCATATCCAAATAATCAATAGTAATACATCACAAAGAATTTAATAATGAAAACATCCAATGAATAATCAATAAGGCACTATTCCTTAACTTGCTTATATGATTCTTCATTAATCAATGCACTTTGTATGGAATAAGGTGAGGAATTGTAGCTAATTGCAATGACTTCACCACCTTGGCAAAAATCACATTTTCTTATGCTCCACCATCAATGTGCACACTCAATGAGTAATCCTTAACATCATAATGAGTTCTAAATAAACTCTTTCTTATAACATCCTCATTGGCAGTAACATGTGCAATAAAAGTACAACCATTCAATTCACTTTATACCTCATTATTATCCTATACATTATCTTAGAATCAATGCACATCCTCTGTTCATTATTTTCTTTCTTTGGTACTAGCATAGTTGGAACTACACAAGGTGAAATGGATTCCCTCATGAAGCCATTTGCAAGTAACCCCTCTACTTGGCTTTGCAACTCAACCGTCTAATTTGGTTCCATTCAGTAAGCTCTCTTGTTTGTAATGGTAGCACCAAGGATGAAATCAATCTGATTTTGTACATTTCTCATCAGTGGTAGTCCATCTAGTTCCTTATTAAATACCTTGGAAAATTTCTTCTTCAAGCCTAGTGTACCTGTAAGAAGTTCAACCTATAGATCATCATGGTTAATAGTAATTATTATCATAAAAAAAACCAAAAACCAATTTCATCATGCTCCTTAATATATTCTCTCTCTCATAGAAGGATTAAGAAAGCATTAAGTGAGCTTTGCTACCTTACTTGTTCAGCCATTATAGGAATCAAATCATGGATTCCATTAGGTCTAGCTACACTCACAAATTTCTTGCTCCATCAAACTAAGTACCATTGCTAAAATTCCAAGGTCTAAAAATAATTACATCAGCATAATCTATAGGAAATAAATCATACTTTCACAATCTATAAGAAATACATCACACTTTACAATATCATGAAAACCTTCAATTTTAAATCTCAAAGTACATTATTCCCTTACCTCTTGGAAAAAAATCTCTAAATTACCAATGCACATTAGATGGTCTCAAATGAGGATTAGTTACTACCCCAATCTAGCAACTACCCTATAAGAAATAATATTTTCTTAGGCTCCCCCATCAATTAAAGCATGAATTTACTCCTCACTAAGCAAACATGTCCCAATCCAAAACAAAAATTTTCTATTAGGATGATCTCCTCTATTTACATTTTCCATGAATGCATAAGAATTTAATTCAAAAACATTCTTAATTTTGGGAGCATTAAGTTTACGTCTGTAAAGACCTTAGCATAGTATCTCCTCCACTCCATGGTTTGCACATCTTTACCCTTGGCTACCTTGTAAAGTGGAAAATCCCATTACTTATGTTTTTATTCTCCACACTTGAAGTAATAAATTGTTGATAAGATGCTACTTGACCCTTGCCTTCCTTGCCTTGGTTCACCTTAGCTTTACCCTTCTCATTATCTCTTTCAGTCTTCTTGTCATGGCTATCCTTCTTGTCTTTAGATTTGGACTTGGATCCCTTCTTTTCCTTGGAATATTAATTACTTTTGTTTTCAAATTCACCTAATTTATTCTCATCTTTAAGCATCAAATCATAAACCTTATCAAGAGTATGTGGCTTATAAAAAAAACTCCTAATGGTACATCATTTTGAGACCTCCTAGAAAGATTGAAGCTTGTTCATACTCTTCCTATTTTACCTTAGCTTGATGGAATAGATCACAAAATTTGATGTAAAATTCTTTGAAAACCTTGTCACCTTGCCTTAAGACCTTCAACTTCATAATGGTTTCTTATATTTAATAATACTATTCAAGTTTTCTTTTCAACCTGTATTTCATCATATCTTATTCTCTAATGGGTTGATCATTTCATCCTTCATAATCATAGGACTCTTTTCCCACTAAGTAGAAGTCATACCTTCTAATATGGATTCAGTAATAGATACCCTTAATTTATTTAGTACCTCTTTGAACTAAAAATGCTTTTCAAGTACCTTTTGCTAACTCACAAAAGCATTTGTGCCATTTACATAGTCTTCAACTCCATGTATGAAATTTTGGCAACATTTCTAAAAGCTCTAGAAAGTCTTACCTCATCTTCCTTGTCAAGCTTGCTTGGAGAAGAAGTGTTTAACATCATTGAAGTACTTGGATTTCTTATTTAAGGAATAGGATTTCTTTTCATTGGAATCCTTGACTAATGGTTTCCTATACTCCCATGGCTAGATTATCCTTCCTCTTCATCTACTTCATCTCCACCTAGTTGTAAAACTTCTTCATCTAAATGCACATGCTCTCCACCCCCATGTGTCTAAATATGTCTAGGACCAGCATTCTTGTTTACCTTTATGCTAATTTCATTTAATTGGAAAACCATCATCTAGAAGGTAAACTTCATGCTCTCCATGTCTTGATTTGAAACTTACACCTATTTCTTCTTACATGCCATCTGAAATTGACAAAATGCTTAACCAATTTCTAAGAAACAATCAACACAAAACTAAGATCCAAAGCTTTGATACCCATAACATTGGAGTAGGTTCACTCCATAAATAAATCATTTGCATGTACTAAATCTAGATATTATGGAAAGATAAACTTTGTTGCTAGATAATAAGAAAACTAGCTATCTTCAATTAACTTATTAGAATATTACAATAGGATTATCAAAATCCATAAATATTCCAAAACATGGGATACTTACATAATATTGTAGAGCATGAGGCTCTACAACCATACAATGGTTATTCTCAATGTAAGATATAATTAATATAGAATCTCTCCTACAATTCAAGATTGAGATCTTAACTCACAAGTGAAATACAAAAGAATTGAACACATAGAACAACAAACCACTAGTTGATCTTGGAGCTGAAATCACTAATTACACTCACTCAATGTACTCACTCACACTCTCTTTTTTAGCTCTCACCCTCAAAAGCTCTTTTCTTGCTCATTCTACCAACAATGATTAATATAATAATATGTATGTCAAATCAAAAGATAAGAAACCTAGAAACCTTTCTTCAACTTTATTTGAAGCTCTTCAAATGTTTCCTAAGTCCTCTCATCTTCTCCTTAGCTATTTCCATCATTTTCTTTCATGTTTTAGCTATTTTCCAAATTGGGACAGATGTTTTTGGAAGTTTCCTCAGCCGTATGGATCATCTTTGGCCTCTAGGAGATGTCTCCTAGTAAAACTAGCTTTTAAGGAAGACATCTCCTATCATGGTAAGATGTCTTCCTCTAAGATAAGACGTCTCGTCCTAGTAGGAGATATCTTGGATAAGACGTCTTCTCTAGACACATCTTGAGCTGTAAGATGTCTTCCCTAAGAGGACTAAAAAAAATCAATAAGACGTCTTGTTTGTATCCAAGACATCTTTTGTTAATTCCCAGTCTTAGCCAAGAATCTTCTAGCCCTCCAAGACATCTACTCCAATCCTAAAACATGCAATCACAAACATAGAAAAGGAACAAGGGAATCAAAAGTGGTGTCCCTCCACAATTTTTCTTATGCTATATTTAAAGCTTTGTATAGATAAGTCCATGACCATTAATTGATGCTAAGTTATAAGGCACTCTCTAGGTATGACACTGCAATCTTTGCACATGGCCCAGTATTTTTTATGTGACATGAAATATTCAATTTATGCTTCTTCCATACCACTATTATTTGTAATGAAATGTTTATCCTCTTCTAGAAATTAGTATTTGCAATTGCAAGGTAATTGAAACTTATAGATTATAGTAGTAAATATTTCATATCATTGTAGTTTTCAAATCCTTATTCTCCATGAATCTTATCATATTGCAATTTCAAAAACCTAACATGATCATTAAAATCTCCTCCAATGAATATACTTTATTACTAGAAAATTGTTTGAAGTACAAGATCTATTTAATCTAAAAAAATATTCCTTAAGGAAGTTTTCTAGGCCAATTTATGATACATATATGCTGATGATGTTGATGATTTTATTTCCAAACACAAGTTTGATGCTCATAATTTGATCACCATGGTAGTATACTTGTACCACTTTATCTTTGACAAATTGATCAAAAATGATGTCCACTCCATTTTGATAAATTTCTTTTCATGTTTAGAAGAGTTTATAAATCTTGCCTAAATCTTTAACTTTCTCTCATTTTCCTATTATTTCTTAGAGTTAGTGGATTAGGTTCACTTCAATCTTAAATTACCTTCCAATACTAAATCTAGATATTATGAAAGATAATTAATTTTCTAATAAATAAGAAAACTAGCTATATTCAATTATTTAAAGAAAAGATTACATAGGGTTTAACAACCTAGAAAATATCAAATACAATCACTCATAACACTCACATGATGCTGCAGAGCATAAGGCTCTATAACCACATAATGACTATTCTCACTACAAGACACAACCAACAAAGCGTCTCTTCCATAACTGAGATTAAGATCTTAACTCATAAGACTTAAGAGATACCAAGCTAGAACTTACTCTATCAACCAAGAACTATAAACATACTTATGTACTCTTCACATGTGTCCTCTTGACATTTAATGATATCTCACTCATATCTCTCTATAACAAAATCATGAAACATAATTCATATTTATTAACCAAGAAAGAAAAAAGTCCTAAGAAATCTTCCTCAACCTTAACTTGAAGATATTCTATAGTTTCCATCTTTACTTGGTTCTTTCTAGACTTGGAATAGTAATTTTAGAAGTTTCTTTGCCCATTCAAGTTATCTCTAGTCTTTCTAGGATGTCTCACTATGAAATTGGACAACTTAGGTAAGACATCTGACTTTTGGCTGAGATGTATCCCACTATAGTTGAGACATCTCAGCTCTTCTAGAAATATCAAAGTTGAGATGTCTCCTAATTTTTTGAGATGTCGCACTAACATCAAAGATGTCTCAAGTATTTCTAAGACATGTTGCCCAAGACATCTCCTATAAGCTCTGAACTCAGCCTAGATATCTTTTGTCTTCTAATGTGTCTCTCCTGAGAGCCCAAATCTCAAAGAAGATGACTTCAAGATGTTTCCATGAAGCCTAAAACCTATAAGATTACACAGGTATGGAAAGAACAAGGTGATTAGAAGAGATGTCCATACACTAGCTCTCCTACCCTTCAAAAAGTGAACTTATGTGAATATGGGAGTAGGGGTTGAAGTGATCCCCTACTCATGAGGTTTGGTCTCATGGATCCATACAACATCATCTGTAGAATTATCCTTCCAATGGATCAAATATTTAGGCCTCTTAACTCTCAGAGTACTAGAAGCTTTCCTCTACTTGAGTATGATTTCCTTCTTCTTCATTGAAGGCCTAGACTAATCAATAGCCCCCTTCAACTCCTTGATACTACCCTATATGATCTCCTCATCAACTAGTCTATGATAGTGCATAAGATCTAAAATATTAGATTCAAAATACATAACAACATCTTTTGGTAAATTAATCTTAAAAGCATTATCATTAATCTTGGCCTTAATTTTGAAAGGCCCCATCTTCTTCAATCTTAACTTGGAGAAGTTAATACCTCTTAACAAATTCTTCAAGTAACCCAAACCAAGTTACCAATAGAAAATTTTACCTTTTATTTTTCCTTGTTCCTCTTAAGGACTCTCTCTTTAGCCTTCTTCTCAAGATTTTATTTAACCTATGCATGGAGATTCCTCATCTCTTACACAAAAGTAGCACTAAGTTGATTTTCACTATTAAAGCTTTTTAAAGTATTCACCATCTTTGAAAAAAAAACCATAGCTCACCTTAAATGGGCTTTTATCAATAGCAATATGAAAGGAATTATTATATGAAAAATCAGCATGATACAATAATTTTTCTCACCTATTTAACTATCCATCACACAAACATCTCAATATGTTCAACAAGGATTTATTCACCACCTCTATTTGGCCATTAGATTATGGATGACACACAATAGAAAAATTCAATTTTGTTTCTAAATTTTTTTAAAGGAACCTTCAAAAGTAACTTGTACATTTGGAGTTTTTATCACTAACAATATTTAAAGAAATTCCATGCAACTTCACAAAATACTAGAAAAATAAATTTGTAACATGAGAAGCATCACTCATTTTACACAAAATGAAGTGTGTCATCTTGGAGAACCTATCTATAACAACAAAAATTGCATTGTTCCCACTCTTGATTTTTGGAATACCACTAAAAAAATCCATAGATACACTTTTCCATGGGCCCTTTGGAATTGGAAAAGGCATATAATGACCATTCACTTATTTACCTTCTTTGAACTACTGATAAGTTAAACAATCCTTTACAAATCTCAAAAATTCAATTCCCATACCAAGCCAAAAACAATGCCTACCCATAAGTTCCAATATTTTATCCCTACCCATGTGACTTGCCATGCCACTACAATGCTTTTCAAACAAAATCTTTTTCCTAAAAACATAATTAGGAGCACATACCTTTTCATTTTTAAATAATAGTTCATCTTGAATATGATAGTCCCTCCACTACTCTATCCTACTCAATAATGGCTCCTTGAGGCTCCTCCAATCCTACCCAAAATGAACATCATGCTCATACACATCAATAAAATTGTTCATACCTTCTACATGAGGCACACTGAAACTCACCACATACTCCTTCGACATTGCATTAGCCACCACATTGGCTTTTTCACTTTTGTGTTTTAACACAAAATTGAAATTTTGAAGCTATGCAATCTAATTCATGTGTTTACATTTTAACTCCATCACTTCATTGAATAGCTTTTCAAATGTATTAAAAATTTAGGTCACCTAGGTTTACTAACTCTCCACTTGACTATTTAATCCATTTGGGTTTTTTATTGATTGAATGATAGCTTTGGATTAGACATAATTTTATCTAGTGCTTTGTGAAAGAAAAGAATAAGAAGTAGGAGTAATATTCATAAGTAAATTGATCATTGGTAAAATGTCTTAGAGAGGCATAGGATTGAATTTTATTGGATTGTTTAGATTAATAGCTCCAATTAGGGTTGAATGCTGTTTAGTAAATAAATTCATTTTAATTCTACTACTTTAGCCATAGCTCGTTGTAATTCAATTATATTCCTATTGGACTTAATGATGTAAGCATATAAATGATCTAATGTGAAAAGATAGAAATTGAGAATGCCATCAAGTTGAGGATGCATTTCATTAGGAACATATGCTAGTTATTATAGAAACCTTAGGTTGTAGCTACAAATACTTTCTTTGGGGGATTACCTTAATCTAGTAAAATTACTATAGATAAGGGTATTGCTAATAAATTTATCAAATTAAGATATGAATTTACTTTTAAAATCTAATAATGTATTGATAGAGACATTTGGAGCATAAGAAACCATTAGGCTACTTTACCTAGAAATGTTATCATAAAAGATCTACATGTAACCTCATTATCAATGACATTATAAATTCCTAAAAGAGTTTCAAAACATTCAAGGTATTATCATGTATTTCTTGAATTGAGTTCAAATAAAAGGTTGCTATTTTTAAAATATTTATGAATGACATAATAATCTACAAAGTTGAAAGGATTATTAACCAAAGGAGTAGGGGATGGGTTAGCTACCATCTTGATTCTAGTTTTAATAGAAATATCAATAGAAAAATGACAAGCTAGTTCTATTTGCTTTAGGGGTAAGGGATCTCCTAAGAAGCAAGAGATGGAAATGTTTCTCACTTATAGTAAAAACAAAACATAAAATGTAAAATATCAATAAACTTAAAAGCAATGCTTTATGTAAAATAAAATAACAATGGAAAAATAACTTATATTTTAAAAAGTAAAGTGATAATGAAATCATAATGAAAATAGATATAAAAGACAAAATATTTAATTAAAATATTAGGTAAAGTAAACTTGAAATAATATGACATATAATGATAATGAAATCAAAATGTATCACCTTACCAAAGTTACAAATAATCTTCTTTACCAACTTATTTTCTTTAATCACTTTGCTTTATTAAGTTCCTTCTGAACTTAACTACACAAATCTTCCTCTTTACTTTGCTAAGTCACATTTGCCTTAGCTTATTTGCTTATGAAATGCTTCTTCGTAAGTTTTATTTTCTTTTCCATTATAACCTTCTGGATGGCCTTCTCTTCTTCTTTAAGAAACTAGAATAAGATACATATGATACAACTAGGATCTTTGATTTTTCTTTAAGAATTTGGATCTTGTGCTAGCGTAGGAACACCTCTTTTGAACCCTTTTTTCTTTCCTATAGGTAGAAGAATGAAGGTTTGGATAGCTTGGGAGACATCTTGGACCTTTATAAACATCTTATATGAGAGTTAAGATATCATAGAAAATATCCTAATTACCTAAAAGATGTCCTACCTAAGAGCTGAGATGTGAGAGGAAGCATCTAATAGTGTAGATGTCTTGATAAAGATATATTGTTACTAGAGGAGACATCTTGCCTAAAGTGTAGACTTTTTACCTATATGTTGAATTTGTTAGATAGATGTCTTATCAAGCATATAGATGTTCCATTCAGCCATAGAAAGTTTTAATGTGACAACTTATGAAATGGGAAATAGTTGGGAATGTTAAGATCAAAATGGAAGAGATTTCCTTAGGGTTATAGCTTTGTGTTGTAATAAATATTAGTTTTTGTTACATGTTTTGAGAGAGTGTGTGAGAAGATAGATTTCATGAGAGTGGTGTACAGCTTGATGGTTAACCAAGTGAGGTGGTATTGGCCATAACTCTCTATGTTTGGACCTTGATACTATGTAAGGAAGAGATCTAGATTGATCATGCCTTGCATTGAGATTGATCGTGTATGTGCTTGTAGAGTCTCACACTCTATAATATTGTTGAATATAAATTTTTTTTATGGTCTATGGATTAGATTTCATTGTATTTGTAATCTTCTATCAACATTAATAGAAGATAGCTAGTTTTCTTATTTTCTAGAAACTACATTATTTTGCATAATATTTGGATTTGGCATGTTTTGAAGGGTTAAATCAAATCAAAGTAACCTTACTCTAGGATTGGTATTAGAGTATATGATTTTTTTTGGATTGGAATTGGACGTGAAATTTGATGTCTATCTCATATGGATTCTAAGAAGAAAACTTTTCAAGCCCTAAATAGAGATATGTAGACTATGAAATCTAACGTTTAGCTAATGGTTGAATGATTGTATGAGATCAATGCTAAGGTAGATAGGAATGTAGGTTCTACTCTTATTTAGACTCATGATGATGATAAGAATTCTTGTTCAAATGGTGATGAAGAAATTTCTCAGCCTAGTGGAGGAAAAGCAAATGAGAAATAAGAACATTCCAACTATGGAAGTGTGAGAACTCATCAGCCTAGGATTCCAAGGGAAGGTAATCCAAATTCTTATGTTACAACTTCAAGAGTTCCATGATAGACATCTTATTCTTCTCAAAGAAAATTGAACGATGAAGATGAAGAAAAACTTGTCAGAGTTTTCAAAAATGCTATAAAACTTCCTTATGTGAAATTAAAAACTTTCAATGATGTAGATGACACTAATGCTTTTGCAAGTTAGTTGAAGGTACTTGATAAGAATTTTGAGATTGAGGAGATACTGAATCACATTAGGGTACCAATTGATAAGTCCAAACTTGAAGGTATGGCTTGAACTTGATGGAAAAAGAGTCCTAAAGTTATGAGAGGAAAAATGGTCATCTTATAAGGGATTAATATTTGATGAAGTGTAGGTTGAAACAGATTTAAACAATCTTGCTACAGATAAGAGATAATCATGAAACTTAAATTCTATAGACAAGAATGCAAAGATATCAAGGAGTTTTATGTTAAATTTTTGGAACTATTCCATTAAGCTAAGGAAAATTAGAAGAAATATAAATAGGATTTGATCTTTTTTAGAGGTCTCAAGATGATGTATCCATAGGAGTTGTCATTATATGAGGCCTAAACCCTTGATGAGACTTATGATTTGGCACTCAAGGAAGAAAAGAAACTTAATGGATTTGAGAATATGAGAAAATAAGTGTTAAGGAAAAAGAATAAAGGATCCAAATCAAGGAAGTGATCAAAGTCAAATTCTATAGACAAAGATGAAAACCATGAAAAGAAGTAAGAGAAAGGTAATGAGAATGGTAAGGCCAAGAAGGACCAAGCCAAAAATGACAAGGACCAAGATTTAATGCTTTAAATGTAGAGAGTGGACACACAAGCAATGGAAATGTTGACTTCATAAGACAACTAAGGGCAAGGATGTACAAACCATGGAGGTAAAGGAAACATCAAGCCAACATCTTTATAGAGATAATCCTAATGCTCCCAAAATTGAGAAAGTTTCTTAATTGACTTCTTGTGCATTTATGGGAAATGTAAATACAAGATTTCATCCAACAAAATTTTTTTTATTTCAAATTGGAGATAGATGTTTGCTTAGTGGGACATGGATTCATATTTTGATTGATGGGAAAGCTCAAAAAAATATTATTTCTCCTAAGGTAATTACTAGATTGGGTTCAGTAACAAATCCATATCCTAGACCCATAAGATGCATTTGTTGTCGATAGACTTCTATAAAGATATGAGAGAGTAATATATCTTGAATTTTAAAATTGGGAGTTATCATGATGTTGTAAATGTGATGTGCTACCAATTGATTGTGTTGATGTAATTTTTGAAAGACCTTAGAATTGTGATAATGGTGCTTAATTTAATGAAGAAATTAATGTGTGGAGTATAGCAAGACCTGATGGAATCCATGAGTTAATTCCTATGATATCTAAACAAGGAAGGAAAAAAAGCTTACTTAATGATTTCTTAATTCTTCTTGGAAAGAGTGAAAATATTAATGAACATGATGAGGCTAGTTTTGGTTTTGTGATTATATTAACTATTACTTCTAACCATGATGTTGTATAGGTAGATCTTCCAATAGCTGTGCTAGACTTTAAGAAGTAATTTCTTAAGATGTTAAAAGAGGAATCAAATGGATTGATACCAATGCAAAATGTTCAACATCAAATTAACCTCCTTCTTGGTGTTATCATTCCAAATGAAAGAGTTTACTAGATGACACCAAATTAGTACTTTGAATTGCAAAGATAGGTAGAAAAGCTACTTATGAATGGTTTCATGAGGAAGTTAATTTCTTCTTGTGTAATTCTAGGAGTACTAGTACCAAAGAAGAATAGTTGACAATGGAGGATGTGCATTGATTTAAGGGCTACAAACAAGATAATAGTAACGTCTAAGTTTTCTATTCCATGGATGGATGCTATCCTTGATGTCCTTACTAATATAGAGATTTTTAGAAAAATTAATTTGAAGAATGAATATTATCAAACTCAGATAAAGCCTAGTGATGAATGAAAGACATATTTCAAGATACCAGATGGATTATTTGAGTAGTTGGTGATGCCATTTGAGCTCACAAATGCTTCTACCACTCTCATGAGGTTGATGCATGATGTTCTCAAGGATTTGACTAGTAAGTATTGTATTGTCTTCTTTGATGATATTTTGGTATATAGATTTAATGAGGAGAAGCACTTGAATTTCTTAAGAAGAGTGTATCTTAATTTAGAGGAGATGCATTTGGTGATCAATGTGAAGAGGAGTTACTTCTTCAATAGGGAAATCACTTATTTAGAAAATGTGATTCTAAATATCAAATTCAAATAGAAGTTACCAAGGTAAAGACTATTAGAGATTAGCCAACTTCTAAAAATGTTGGGGAAGTAAAATTATTTCTTGGTTTATTATGTTTTTATCAAAGGTTCATTAAAAATTTTAGTGGTATTTCATGGGCTATGTCTTCTTTGATTAAGAATAATTAAGATTTCAAGTGATGTGAGAAGACCTAAACAATCTTTGACTTGTTGAAGGAAAAACTAACAAGACAACTAGTGCTTGTAATGCTAGATTTCTAGAAGCTTTTTTAGGAGGAGATGAATGCCAATGAAATTACCATTGAAAGGGTACTTTCACATGAAGATAGAATTTTTGCTTTCTTTTTAGAAAATTTGAATGATTCAAGCAAGAAATATAACATATATGATAAGAAGTTATATGTTATTCTCCAATAAATCAAGCATTGGAGGTATTACATGGTACCGAAGGAGTTCACTTTGATGACTAACTACAAAGAACTTTAATTTCTTAATTTCTAAAAGAAGCTAAGTGCCAAACACATGAAGTGGATGGTACAATTATAGAATTTTAACATTGTTGATGAGTGGCGAGGCACCCCTACACTGAACCATATGAATATGAGCGTTCACGCATGATCTGGTCAAACTCCATAGATGGACTAGTTGTGGGATCTAGATAGTTACTCGTTGATCACAGTTTGCTATCTTCCCACCTAGACTAGTATTAGCTTGTCATGTATGGTTTAGTCTAGAGTGAGGTGTATGATGTATTTCCTATACTAGTGCTACTCCTAAAGACAATGGAAAGTAACTTGTTTAAGCTAAGAGGGAAAGGGTGAAGAGAATCTAAGCTAATAGGAAAGAGGAGGAGAGAATCTAAGCTATCCTAAGTGTGATGAGTATCTGTTCCTTAATCATCCATACACATCTTGGACCTTGTGTACCACTACCACTAGAATTGCCAAGCATATGTCCTAGGTACGCTACTGGGTTACCAAGTAGTCACACTTAAATGCTTGTGATTAAGTTGCACTCATTCCATGATTAATCACAAGGATAGAAAATGAGGGTGAGAGATATTAATTACAAAAGTAATAAATAATAATTAAACAACTAAAACTAAGTGAATGCTACAATGATGAAGTAATCTCGATCTTTATTTCTAGTCATGTGTGTGTCGAAGTACGTCACACTCAAATAAAGGTGTCATATAATTACAATCATCACACTGCCGGCATGCATTGGAAGAAAGGGTTGAGAAGAACTAACAAATGACTAAAAACTGACTGACTAAGAACTAATTCCTAATTGACTTTCCCATGCATCCACATGTGTATTTATAGGTCCACACAGGAGTCACGATATCATGTATCTGATATCATTATTTAGGTCATGATATCGGGTACCCAATATCATGAATCTGATATTGCAGGTCCGATATCAGAGCCTGACAAATCATGGTTCATCATACCTCCACGACTAAATGAAAACTCATCCTCGAGTTAAACAAGATGAGAACAAGCCTAATTAATTACACAGTGGGTAGTTATGGGATTATTAATTGACTAGAAATTTATTCATGCTGTAGTGGAGAATTAAATACAACAAAATTGGTACATGAACACAAAATTTTAATTACAAAAATTTATTGGAACTCATGCAGTTCTAGGTGGTGGTGGTTCCTCCATGGGTCACTTACCCTTGTCTTGTGCTCCAAGTTTTGGGATTTGATGGCTCTAAAGAAGTGTCTAGAGTTTTTCCTCTTCAGTTCAGGGGTCCTGTGCCATCCATGCTGATGCTCTAATGTTTGATGGAGTCGACACTTTCCATGGACACGGTAGCCGCAAATAGCCATTGTTCCTCCTTGTAGGCTCTAGCTTTATCCTTGTAGTCCTAGTAATCTATAAGCCATTGAGCTAAGTCTGCTACAACATATTTCTACCCTTGGTAGCTAGCCTTCACCACCTCTAACTCAAAATTTACAACTTCTAGCCTTTGCAATGTTTTCTTGTGCTCCGCAAATTTGGTTTCATATTTGGCATAGGTGGTAGCTACCTACTTCTTCAACTCTGTTCTTAGGTATCCTTCTATTAACATGGCTAAATTGGCATATTGCAAGTTTGACAATTCCATGTACTCGGTAAGATCCTGTACCTATAGGTCCTCACTATTTAGCTCTACCTGGTGGGCAAATGCATATGTGTCCAATATGGCTCACGAATCAATGTGTTGAGCACTGAAGATGTTTATGTGGGTCTTGGCCATATGGATTTCTTTTTTGATGACTTGCTTATACATCCCCACGTAGTCTCTGAAGTGTTCTTTTAACTTTTCATGTCGTTTGGCCTTGTTTTGCCACGTGCTTACTTCAATAGCCATCTTTTGAGAGATTGCATGTACTTCCTCTATTGAGAGGGTTCAATTCTTTTTGGCCAAGCGATTCATGTCTTGATTGATCCTGACTAACTATTCTCATAGCTATTGAAAATTTTCTTTAAGAACGTTCTTTTGTTTCTCCAAAGTGATCAACCGAAGATTGTCCATGGCAAGCTATTTATTCTCTTCTTGTAAGACCTTGAGTGCTTTGGTGTGTGCGTATGTTTGCACTTGTGCCTTGGAAGCATCCCAATCAGCCTTCTCTTTCTCCTCTACCACCTTTTTATTATCCACCAATAATTTATTAAGTTGCTCAGTTCTGAAAGATTCCAGTTGATCTATGGGAATGAATTGAGATGGGTCCCACTATGCAGCTTGCAGGGCTACGAGCTTCCCTTGGAGTCTTTCCAACTTCACCTCCACATGCTCGGCCCTAATATTTGCTATGACCAACTTCCCCTTGGTGGAGATGAGGTTTGATTGAGTTGTTGTGACATCTTGTAGGATGTTGAAAAAGGACATCATTACTTGTCCTGTCTACAGTAACCAATCAAGAACATCCTCATGCTTCGCAGGAGTCATTGAGGGATTAGCTAGAGTTTGAGCATTACATGCTCCTATGATATTCGTCGGTGGCACAACAGGGACATTGAAGGACTCTTTGATGTCGTCTATGACCACTTCTATGGCTCTTGTTGCATCTTGGTGCTACATGATCACTACTGTGGCCCCTTCACTAGTTTCTAATTACACTTGGAAAGATGCAGCATTCCCTAAAATCCGTTATGACCAATGTGTCTCCTCTTCTCTTATTTGAATGGACACCTCGCACCATGTGTAATCTATAGAAACTATGGATCGTATGGTGTCATCAATGACCTGGAAGAGATTGGCATCACCATGACTTTCCCAACTGACCGTCTCATCAATGACCCTAAGATGGCTCATTGATGGTTAATCATCCTACAATAGTGGTGGCAGTTGGTCTCACTAGCTTGTGCTAGGCCCTACTTCTCGTTGTTGACTAGGCCTTGTGCTTGGGAGTTGGCTAGGTCCTACAGTTTGAGTTGTAGTGGGCCCCACCACCTGTTCTTGTTCTAGTTCAGTGTCTCACCAGCACTTTTCCTTGGGGCTGGTGGCTTTAGCAATTCAGCAAATGAAGCATTTTGGGCCATTTTGGGGACGTCATTGGTGTACCCCAAAATTCCAGCATGTCTATAAAGCTTCCTGATCAGACAGGGGAAGGGCAATGCAAACTTCCTTATCTTGTGTTCCTCAAACCACCTTAGAATCTCCATAAGGTATAAGTGGGGTAGGTTAGCATTAATCTTGCCCATCAATATAGCGCTTCCTTTGGCTACATATGTGGAGATTCTATTTAATCCTTTCATGGGGAATATGTGATAAGTACCAATCTTGAAATATATTCTTTCTTTCAACATCAATTCTTCATATGTCTTGTCTTCCTTGCCATATTCCCTTTTCAACCAAATTTTTTGTGCATCGGCATCCAAGCGAGTGGGCAAATGAGCAACTTTTGATCCTATATTTGGAAGATTCAACACTTTCAAAATGTCCTTGGTAGAAAAATCTATAGGCATACCACCAATGTCAACTGTGGTGCCTTCTTCTTTGTTGTGCCAAAATTGTTATGTCTCTCCTAAGTATTAGGCACCACTTTTAGAGAGGATAGGCCATAATGGGGATCCTTTGAGTTGGTCCCTAATAGCTTCATGAGTGAACTCCGTGAAAGGTCAAAAGTTTAGTTCCATGATCATAGCTGCTAACATGGACCTTTTGTGGATTGCTTGCATGCATTCCGAAGGCAACGTGAGATGTTGTCCTTGTTCAGGTGCTTCAGCCGCTCCTCCTTCTGCCTGTCCTAATTGCATAGTAGCAGGAGGCTCTTGATGAATGTTGAATGATTGTGCCTCTTGCTCTGCATGTTCGTCAGGAGACACTTGGTCTCTACCTCTCCTTGGTCATTTAGACACACCTTAGGGAGGTCCTCCTTGTTGTCCATGTTTAGGGGCCATTTACAATCACACGGGGATGATTATTAGTAAGGTTGCTTACAAAATTTGATTTATATATTACTTTTTGCCTTTAATGGGTTAGTTTCTTACTTCTTGTGATTTAGAGTTAGGAAACTTTTATGGAAATGTCCCATAAAAGTTTGATCTTAGGCCCAATTTGATTAGGTGGCTTCAAAATTTAACTCTCCTAGTATGGGTGAAGAGATAAAATTGATTTTGGAAACATGTTTAATGTTTTGATGGTCAATTACCCTTTATAGTATCCTTCAGGTGATAATGAATTTTGGAAAATTTATGCACACAAGTGTACCCTTCCCCCACGACTAAGCTAAACACCCCGGGGTTAGATAGGCTCGATTGGAATGGAAATTGGAGCGCTAGTGATTAAGTTAGGGTTGTTGGACGAGAGGTGCGCAAGTTAGTAAGTTTGTGGAGAAAATTGGAAAAACTCCCCCAATGTAAACAATTGAAAATGATGTTGACATGCATGGCATGGGTGGGGGGTGCTCCATGTATATAGTTTTTGGTGATGCGATATCGCGTACTTAATAGCGCGACCCCGATATCACGTCTGACCCAATATTAGGTACCCGATATCACGACCTATTTAAAACAGGGTACCTAATAACATTAATGAATTTTTGAAATTATAAGGCCCAAAAATGAAGGATTTGAGGTTAATTTTAGAGGTTTAGGGTAATATGGAATAGAACGAAAGGCACAAAATGCATAATGGGGTAGAATCTGGCAATAAAATTCATGAATAGGATGAGGAGAAAGGACATGTGTTGGTATATAGGAACATTTGAATTAGGGGGATGATAAGGAAAAAAATAACATTGGCCATAAAGTACATAGAGGGTATAAAATGATATGGTGGTTTGCAACAAGTACAAATTACAAAAGTCACACAAGTGGGTCCTCCCCAAAGCAAGTTCCAACCTATAATGCCCTTACGTAACCACACCTTAAAATGTCCATAGGTACTAGAAGGGTTAAATGTAATCCACACCAATTCCACAAAACACACACATGTAGATACCACCATGATAAGGAATGAATTCAATGCTACACAAGACACAGGTCACAAATACATGAACATCGATATGAGACGAATTATAGAAGGGATTGTAGCAATTGGGACATGAGGTAACTGACCCAAGGTGCAATGAATCTTGAGTGTAGGATGTGATTAATGTGTCAGTAGCTCGTTGTTCCAAAATCAAGACCAAGTCCATTCCTTCGATTAGTGACATTGCATTGCTTCATCCAATGATGGACAACCATAAGAGTATCATGACAGTAAGGCATACGATCACTTGGCATGTTGTTCACGGGATGAGTGATTTGGAATTTCTTTGTGGCACATTTGGTTTTATTTGGCTGCTTTGACATACTTTCTCCTTTTTTTGATGTGTAATCTAGAGAAGTCTCCTACCTTCAAGCATGTGTGCATGTCTTTCCAGTGGGACCCCCTAGAATAGCATTGGGTTTCTTTATTAAGTGCCTTTATTACTCTTACTCCCATTTTGTGTTAGATCTACAAGGATCTTAGTACAACTAGGTTCCATGATAGCACCTATAGATGTTACCAAAAGGAATCCACAAGTCCCCTTGATGTCACACCCTAGCCATTCCTTCTTAGTCCATCATTCTTCACTATGGGCATAATGAGCACAAAATTATTTTAAGTTTTAATGATGTCAAGAATATCATTGTTCCTAGAGTAGAATCTCTTATTAATGGAATAAGTGGATGGATGTGATGGGCTCGCTGTACAATTAATCAGTTACTCGAGACTTGATAGCAAAGAACAACACCTCAACAAACAAGTCACATGAGTGCTTTATTTATAGATGAGATTACTCATAAAAAGATAAAAAAAAATTTGAAAGATGAAAAACTGAAAAACAAAAAATTGTAAAATTAAAGAAAAGGAAAAACATTTATTAATTCTATTTGTTAGAATGGGGGATATCCCCCATAACTAAACTTTTGATCATAGCGAGAATTAATAAATGGAAGGTTGGGATCCATGCATGTTGGAAATATTGGGAGCTAGTCATATCCAACCCATTGGGTGTCTTTTGATGTTATGGTTGGAATGTATCCAAATTGGGATGCACACACTGTATTAAAGTTGACATAGTAGGGCAAGTTAGAAGATGAGTTTAATTGATACGAAGCTGACCCACTATGGCACCCTTGACTGTGAGATGGTATGCAAGGATTAATATGTCTCCCTACGTGGCTATATTCATTGGGCTACATAGTTTTTAGAGTGTTGATTGGTGGCCCAGATAAGGTAACATGAGGCATTGGGTTCGAGGAGCAAGATGCACCACAGTGTTGAACTTGTGCTGAGTTGGAGGGTGTAGTGGTCTCGGAATTGTGCAGTCCCTTTCTACGGTCATGCCTAAAGAAAGGATGCTTCCGATGTTGTGGAGGGTTTCCACTACTATTGATAGTAGTAGCACAAGTATTGTTTGTGGGTTGATGTTGTGGTGCAAACCCTTCTAGTACTATTGCTGGTGATGTAGAATGAAATGAAGGGTGAGAATATTAAATTTGAGGAGAAGTGTAAGGCACATGAGGTGGTGATTTTGTTGGAGAGATCATGGGTTGATAGTACTTAGGAGAATGATAATAATGTGGTGAGGTAGAGGATGTTGACCCGATTGGGGAAATAAGATGCTGAACTTGATAAGCACTTGGGTTTGGATAATATGAAGGGTGTGACCAATTTGAGGGTGGCCTCCCCCATAATTGGGATTTTTGCCACTATGATTGAACATAGTATTTTTGTACGAACTCTGGATATAACATTTTTCTCCAATACTCATTTTTCTCCAATGTGACAAGATTTGGCATTGACCTTTGGGGTGATCATACACGCAAACATTACATTGATACATATGATTAATAGTTAAGTTCTTATTCTCTTCAACCCTTCTTGCCAATTGTCTAAGGGTGTTCTTTCCTGCTTCTTGGTTCATCATAGTTCTTCCTCTAATAGTGTTGGTATATTCTCTACATTTTTCATGCATCCATTCCATCATCTTATTGATATTTGCCTCAATTTCATCTAGTGATTGTAGTATTAGCAAAGATGATTCCACCTCCTTGAGATGAGTTGATTTCTCATCTTCTTGATCATGGACCTTTGTTAATTTGAGATTTTGATTCCATTGAGATTTTTCAACATTCTCCCATTTAGCCATTTCTCCTTCTTCCTCTTCTACCTACTTAATAAGCTCTTGGAATTGATGGGTCTGTAGTTCACATAGTTGACATGGGGCATACATCCCTAGGGTTTCCCTTATTTCATTACAGAGCCCATCTATGATGTGATACATTAGCCTTTCCTTGGAAAACCCATGGTTTGGGTAATTTTTTAACAACAAATAGTATCTTTCTAAGGACATGTCCAAGGGTTCATGTTGCTCTTATTTCCACTCTTTGATTTGTCTCCTCAAGGTTAACACTCTTGCATAAGTTTGATATTTTTCATTGAAGAGTTCTACCATTATCAACCAACGTTGAATTGATTTTGGTCTTAAGGACCTATACCATACTTTTGCTTAGCCAATGAGTGTCAAATAAAAGAGCTTAAGTTTTTGCCACCCATTATTAATATTTTTCCATACACAGGCATCGTGAAAGGCTTGTAAATGATGTTGCAAATCTAAATCATAGCCTCCTGAAAACTTGGGAAAGTTGTTTAAATCAAGCTTGGGTAGACAGCTTTCCTTGCGATGCCTACAAGACATTTGAATAGCCTCTTGTATATGCATTAGGCTATTAGTGGCTAGCAGGGGTTCATCATCACTAGGTAGGTTATGAATTTGTGAGTCGAGATGATATTGTCTTTGTTTATGTACATAGGAGACCCCTACATCAGATTGAGTACTCCAAACTTTATCTTCATCATCGTATAATTTGTTGGTTCTCCAATGAATTACCTTACTAGTTATTGCATTATCATAGTCTTGTGAGAGAGACATTGTTGTGAATTTGTGTGTGACTTAATTGAAATCAAGTTATTCTCTAAGAGATATATCATGAATACTTTGTTACAACGATCTTGTATGATATAACTAATCTAGATAACTAGCACCATCCTCGGTAATGGTGCCAATGATGAGTGGAAAGGTATCCCTATACTCAACCATATGAATACGAGCATTCACACATGATCCAATCGAACTCTATAGATGAACTAGTTGTCGGATCTAGATAGTTACTCATTGATCGCAATTCGCTATCTTCACACTTGGACTAGTATTAGCTTGTCACATATGATTTAGTCTAGAGTGAGGTGTATGATGTATTTTCTATACTAGTGCTACTCCTAGAGACAATGGAAAGTAACTTGTTTAAGCTAAGAGGGAAAGGGTGAAGAGAATATAAGTTAATAGGAAAGGAAAGGAGAGAATCTAAGCTAGCCTAAGTGTGATGAGTATCTGTTCCTTAATCATCCGTACACATCTTGGACCTTGTGTACCAGTACCACTAGGATTGCCAAGTGTATGTCCTAGGTACACTACTGGGTTACCAAGTAGTCACACTTAAATGCTCGTGATTAAGTTGTACTCATTCCATGATTAATAATAGGGATAGGAAATGAGGGTGAGAGATATTAACTACGAAAGTAATAAATAATAATTAAACAACTAAAACTAAGTGAATGCTACAATGATGAAGTAATCTCGATCTTTATTTTTGGTCATGTGCGTGTCCAAGTATGTCACACTCAAATAAAGGTTTCGTACAATTACAATCATCACACTGCGGGCATGCACTGGGAGAAAGGGTTGAGAAGAACTAACAAATAACTGAAAACTAAGTAACTAAGAACTAATTCCTAACTAACTTTCCCATATGTCCACATGTGTATTTATAGGCCCACACAGGAGTCACAATATGATGTATCCAATATCGTTATTTAGGTCATGTACTCGATATCATGGATCCGATATCGTGGGTCTGATATTGGAGCCTAACAAATCATGGTTCATCATTTGTGCTTAATTACAAAAGTGAAAAGGTCAATGTTGTTGATGAGTAGTGAGTAGTCCTTATGCCCAACCATACAAATCACCAGCATTCACTAAGTGATCTAGTTAAGTTCCATAGACTTTAGCTCTCTACATACACATCATCTAGGTAGTGAATCTTAAGGACATTATTGTTGTTTTTCCAATTCCACTTGTGAGGGTATAATAGTATGGTTAAGTGTAACTCAAGCACATGATTTGTATAACTTTTTATGTTTTTATTTATCTCTCCTAACTGTAAAAATAAAGTAATTAAATCCTTAATTAATCTAGAAATTATTTAATGCCTTAACTAATCCTACCATAAGCAGCTACTTCCACCTAACATCCTTGAATGAACAAAAGGAGGAACAAGCTTTTTACAAAATTTTGGAAAGGTTTGGAATTATTGATTGACTAACTCCAATTGATTCAAATTGATGCTAAGAGCCTCAAGTGTACAGATTTACAACTTTTACAAAAATTGGTGTTCATGAAAATAAAATTGAACACCATAATATAATTAATAGATGAACCCTCTAGTAGCTTGAAGATGAGAGGAAAAATCAAATGGTCCTAGGCAATGGAGGATTTTGTGGTGCCAAAGGACCTTCCCTTACCTTTGGTGCACACAGTAGTTGTTGTTGAGGCTATGGTGGTTGTGGTTGCTCTACTATAGCTACAATTGCTAGTGGAAGATGAAAAGCATCCAACAATTCTTTCATCTTCTCCTCCTTACTCCAAGGATCATACACAGTCTACGTAGCATCATTGATGTGGGTTGGTACTAGGACATCCTATGAAAAAGGAATTACAAACAAAAACTCCTTCACATTGATAAACCTAGCTACAAATTATTTGTGTTTGATGTTGAATGCATTGATAGTGTTTTATAGCTTATGGTAGTCATTCATTCTTCAATCTAGGTTCTTAGCTGTTGATCTTTGGTTTGTAAATCATGCTCTGAAAACTTTGAGTTTAGCATTGGTTATTTCCAGCTTTTGTTTTGTGTCCTTATGATGCTTGAACTCATCCTTGTACAATAGGTATGAGCTAGTCACTTGCTTCTTTAGTTCTAACCTTGGCCTCCTAATAGTTAACATTGTCAAGTTTGCATAACAAAGGTTCAAGAGTTCCATGTACTCTGTCATCTCCTCAATTTGCAACTCCTTGAGGTAAACTATTGCCTTGTTGTATGCATTTAGTCCATCAAAGATGGGCTACTACACATTGCCTTCTTATTGGAGCTACTAGAGGGCCTCATTGACTTTTACCATCGCCAAGTAGAGCTCTTTTTTATTGACCTCTTTGAGAAGGCTAGCTTGGTTCCTATAATGATTTTTGATCCTTTCAAACTTGACGACCTTATTTTTCCAAGCAATGATCTTAATTGTTGATTTCTAGTGAAGAGCTTATACTTCCTCCATTAAGAGATTTTTATTTTTTGTACTCAACCTCCTGAAGTTCATGGTTACCTTGGCAAGCTACTTCTGCTACTATCTCAGGATATCAACTATCCAGTCCTTTTAAGTTTTAACATTTCACAAGTGATGGTTATGCTTGATCAGATTGCATTCTCCTTGCAAGTCTCTAATAAGTACTTTTTAGTATTATAAGTCATTACTGTTACTATGGACTCCTCAAAGAGCATAATCTCCTTAACATTATTGGCCACTTTAAGTTTCTCCTAAAGGTGTAAGAAAGCTTTATGTCTGGTCATGGCCTAACCAAGAATAGTGGGATTAGCTAAGAAAGCTCTTAATTTCACAACTTCAATAGCCAAGCACCAAATTTTAGTGGTGGCTATCTCAAGTTGGGCATTAGAAATGTACTTATCCAAATCCTCCAAGAGCATTGATTGGATTGTTGTGATGTTATCCAAAAGGTCAAAGACCTCCAAAAGTAATTGCTTGGTTCCAACTAGTTGGTCCAACAATTATTCATGCTGGGCTACGCTAAACCTTCCAGTTGCTCCTACAAATGTTTGCATGTCCTAAAGTGCAACAATATCAAGAATGAAAATTGTAGGAACATTCAATGCTTTATCAACTCTATTAGCTACCACCTCGACCATTGTTTCCTATCCTTGGTGTTGCATCACCAAGATAGTTTCTCCCTTGCCTTCCTCTAGGTGCACTGAGAAGGTAGCAGTATTTCTAGAGATCTTTAGAAATTGTTATTATCTTGGAAGGTACATTGTTACCTCTCAGGCACTAGGATTTGATTTTGTGGGAGCATGCATTCGTTGGGTAGAAAACGTTAGCATCATATCCTCCAACCAGCTAATTATACAAATGACCTTGTTCAGATGGCTCAATGTTGATTAGTAGATAGAGGGCTCATCACTTGATCTGACCTGCTACTGTAGAAGTTACTCACAAAGCTTTTACATGTGTTCCATGGTAACACGAACCTCTAGCATTATTTCCTGAGTGATGTGTGGTGGTTTTTTCTCCTCTTCTTGAACTTTTGGCAAAACTTTATCTTTCATCAATTTTGTCCAAGAGGTGATAGGAGCATGTCAAAGGGTATCATTTAAATAGTGGGCTATTCCTCCCCTTTTGCAAAATTTGCAAATTAAGCATGGGAAGGGGAGTGCCTTTCTCCCATGCTCATTTTCCTTGAAGTAATTCTCTATCTCAAGATAGATTGGTTGTGGGAGATTGACTAGGAATTGTTTGCTCAAAGTGATGCACACATGATCAAAGAAGATTATTAATTTACTTGGCCTCACTATTGGATTGATGTGATAGGTTGTGATCTTAAAATACATCTTTCTTGCCTTGGTTAGTATATTGTATTCTTTGTGATCAACCCCATAGCATCCATAGAACCACTTCTTTTTCACTTTTGCGTCTACTTGAGTTAATACCTTTGCCAATGTTGATCTAATTTTTAGCAACCCAAGAACCTGAGAGATGGCCTCCATCGAGTAGGACACACTAATGTCCTTGATTTTAATCATCACATTAAATTGTCTATTATTCTAAAAGAGATATGTTTCTCCCATGTACCATTCTCCACTAGAAATAAGAATGGGACACATGGGAGAATTTTGTAGTTGCATTTTGATTTCTTTCAAGAAGGTACCAAAGTATAGCTCTTAGAGAACTGAACTCTAGATCTCCTTAGCACAAATTTTTCTAAGAAAGGCATCCATCAAGGTGATCTCAAGGTTCAATCTTAGTCTTAGTGCCTCATCCTAGTGGGATTGCTTTGTTTCAACTACAAGAATTGGTCAAACAAATTCTACTTCAGGCTCCTCCCAAAGAGGTCATGTTGCATGCATTTTAGCTTCCTACTCCTAGGACTAGTCCAACTATTTGCCCCTTCCAATTCTTAGCCACTTGTTCCTTGGTTGGTATAGTCTTGCCTCCACTCTACGTTTATCCCTTGGTCTAGGTTCCATCTATAATCACAACATGACCAAGGATTAGCATTTATTGTGTAACTTAGAACATTTAGATGCCATGTCTTATTTGATCTTGTTACAGTTCAACAATGTTGTGATTATGGCATATTTATTATTTTAATATATTATTATTATTATTTTTCATAGATGACTACTAGAGTTCATTAGAATGTTTTAACTCTCACAAATTAGTGATTTTAATATTATTTTATTAGTTAAACCTTGTGGGAGATAGAAAAATTTCAAAAAAAAATTTGTCAAAAACCAAAGGTTTGTGTCCCCCATGATGTAAAGCTCACCTTCAGTAGCTATAGGATTGAAGAATGAGGTTAATCAAACAAGAAACTTGTAAGTTATGAGCTCTGGAAGGGTCTAGGCTCTTGGGATGGCAAAAACTTCTTGTGTTTGAGAGAAAATGTGCAAAATGTGCTATTTATAAGTGGTTTATATACTGCATCAACAAAATCACATTGATAGGATCACATCAACATAGGTGGCTGCATCAATGGATCACGTTGATGTAGTTGTACACAAAAATTTTGCACATTAAAAAACTAAGAAAAAACAATAGGCTTTTGCATAGAATTGGATCTAGAAAAGCCTAGAACATGATGGAATGCATGAAGAGGGCTAGAATATCCATTAAAAAGGAGGTTTCATGTGGAGAATTCAATTAAGGAGTGCAAAACTAGATGTAATTGACATGGAGTGTGGAAGATTTGAAAGAAAAAATTCCTAAGGGATGAGGAACTTAGCTAGCCGGACCAAGGAGTATGCAAGTGGGTTCTTCCCATAGTAGGCTCATGTCCTTGATACCCTTGCATGCCCTCAAACTAAGGAGTCCGTGGGCCCCATGGATAACAAATGGTTGCAGTCAATTAAGGACCGAATCACCAAAGAAACCATCCAAGAACTTTAATTGTATCATATAAAGACATTGGAATAAACATGAAAAAGGTGGTGAGGTGAGTGACTAAGAACATAGGTGGATGAGAGTGTGGAATGGAGTCCTATATGATGGTCACATGAATTCCCTTGTGGATTTTGTGGTTAATATAACATGATAACATCCATCCTTAGTGTGAATTAAAACCATCCACTACCAGTGACTTTGCATTGACACTCTTAGACTAGTCCATCCTCCAAGGTACAAGAATATCCCCACAGATTAATCACCATTCCAAAAAGAGAAGAAAGGAGAAGTAGGAAGTGATATGGGCCTTAGTTAAAGGGGGCCTTTAGGCATGGGCAACATGTCCTTCTAGCCCCATAACCAGTGCTTATAGACCATTATTGAGTCTAAGGGGTGTGCTTTGAATTTCCATTATTGTGTTTTTTTTTTGGATTTTTGAATGGGAACCACACCATGCAAAGACTTAGCTTCCTGTTATTGGTCAACATAGGAATGACAAAGGACCCATGAAGATACTAATGCATCCAAGAGGGTAGGCAAGTACAAAAAGTGTCAAATCACCTTGAAGTCACACCCTTATGTTGGCACATTTTGGACATTTTATGGAGTAGGAATATGAAATCAATAGATATGACAAACAAATTTATAAGCATAAAAATATATGCATTTGAAGACCATAAGTAACATTGCCTATCTAAGTTTTCGAAAAATGACCTATTTAGTGTTGTTTTTTTTAATTTGGTTGTTATATTCACATTGACTTGTAATTAGAAGTATGAGATGAATTATTTTTCAGTACTTAGCATCTTTAAACTTTTAAGTTTAAATGGATACAAAGACAATCAATATTCCTTTTTCTTGAAGTTAAATTTGGCATTCAAGATAAGCCTATTACAAAGCCCTTATGTTTAACATCCTGGTGGAAACAATCAATTTGGAATGAGCATTTAGACAAAAACCCATAGCTCATATATTTATAATTCGACAAGTTTAAAGTTAAGAAATCAACTGCAACATTATTGAGAAAAATCCTTTATGACTAATTGTTGAATTTATGCTCTAGAAAGTGAAAAAGATAATTGAAATTGGGAAATAGTGAAGGTATACTATTGATTCAAGAAATCATATCCAAAGTTACTAAAATAGCAATAGATTGAAAGTTAACATTATCAAATCAAAATTCAGTAATTCAAGATAAGCCTATTACAAAGCCCTTATGTTTAAAGTCCTAGTGGAAACAATAAATTTGGAATGAGCATTTAGACAAAAACCCATAGCTCATATATTTATAATTCGACAAGTTTAAAGTTAAGAAATGCACTGCAACATTACCGAGAAAAATCCTTTATGACTAATTGTTGAATTTCTACTCTAGAAAGTGAAAAAGATAATTGAAATTGGGAAATAGTGAAGGTCTACTATTGATTCAAGAAATCATATCCAAATTTACTAAAATAGTAATAGATTGAAAGTTAACATCATCAAATCAAACCTTCAAGCTACAATTAATCATCATGAAAAATTTAGTAATGATTTTAAGAAAAAATAGTTAATAACGTATGTTATATTTGCCAATTGTGCAATTGTGTTAAAATGGTCCAAGTTAGTTACAATTAGGACAACTTGTGATGGTAGGTGGCAGCAATAAATATGTGGATATTTTTTATGTATTGGGTTATTCAACAATGAGGTCTTAAGCTTGGTCGTAAGACCATTGGCATTAAAACCTCATATTATAGGTTTAAGGTTTGGTTCTAATGGGCAAGTGAAAAATTTTAATGAAGGGAATTCTAAAATTGCTTTGTTCAATATGTTTGCCTCTCTCATAAGATTCATTTTAAAATTGAAAAACTCAAGTAAATATAACAATAAAAATTCAAGAATTTAGGTAGGACCCAAAAAAATATTAATAATGAGAAAAAAATTCAAAGTACATCAATTAAGTGAAGAAAATTAATTATAAAATGAAATGAAAATTAATTGTAAGTAGGGAAGAAGGTCTTAGCCCTAGCAAAATTTATATCACTTTTCAACATTTATGTTTGAATTTAAAATAGCAAAAGAATTCAAGATAGAGGGTTGTGGATTAATACCAATATTCATATCAAAGCAAGAAAGTAGTAACACTTGTGGAAGTTCTTCACCTCATCACTCATTAATTTTATGTCAAGAATCTTTACCATCAACTATAACTTTCATGTTAGACACAAGTTTTAAGTTTCAGGTTTTTAATTTTTGGGTTAATAGCATGTTTGTCAGGCAAGAAAAAATTTGTCTTGTGAGCTACATGTTTGGAGCTTCTATCTTTTCTGAATTCTTTATTGCCATTTGATTATTCTTATCATTAACATTAATTTCGACACATTTTTTCATTTTCTTTTAATAAAGTTACAAGAATTTTAAAGACTATGCTATGTAATTGGCTGAATTTAGGTCTTTCCTCTTACTTGTAATATCAATTTCTTTTGAATTGAAAAAATTGATTTTTTTAGAAAAAGGTCTACGAAAATTGAAAATTATAAAAATAGACTTCATATTCTTAATAAGCCCAAGAAGACCTACAACTTTTTGCAACATTGATAAAAAATTGTATAACTCAACAAAATATGGAACTTTAGCATATTTTTCAAATTGGACATCAAAATCTAGAGCCCACTAAAGAATGATCAACACTATATGCTTGTGTATAAAATACCTTATATTTGGGGCACACTACGCCATCGAAACATTGCCTAACTCAACAAGCAAGGAAAAGAAATGAGAACACTACCTAACATGAAGCACTTAGATGTTATGTTTTTTTTATCACATCATTTAATTGCGAAATGAGACTTTAATTATAGGTAACCCAAAATTTGAATGAACATATTGTGACGAAAGATTAGCAACCAATGATTCATATACATTATTAAAAAGAACAAAATCAAGTGTTTTAATTTCATTAACATCACTAAAAAAAAGTGCCAAAGCCTTTTTCTCACTAGCTTGTAAATCTACATTTTGAAAATCAACAAAAATTTCTGCATCGATAA
>MNCI01030039.1:737459-787386 GCA_015680685.1 Gnetum montanum | reverse complement strand
TCCTAACCACTATGTTGCATATATAAATGTAATACAAAATAACTAGGAAATAAAACTTTAGATTTGGTAAAAAATTTAGTTATGACAAGTTATAAGAATCAATCATCAAGAAATTTTTAGAATATATTTAAATAATTGACATACCTCCTAGGTTCAAAATCATGTCAATAATCTATAAATAAAAATAATATATTTTTCCTATAACTAAAAAATTAATTAATTTTAGTAGATTATTTGTAAACAACAATATCAAAAAATTAATTTGGATTTATGCTAGGGAGATCTACTATAGAGACTATTTTCTTATACGACAATTAATGGACAAATTTAGAAAGCATAGAGAGAATCTAAATATGATCTTCATTGACGTAGAAAAAGCACATGACATAGTGCATAGAGATATTATTTGGTTGACCTTGCGGAAGAAAAACATCCTTGATAAATATATTAAAATAATTAAAGACATGGATGAAGAAGCTACTATTAAAATTATAATAACTTGTAGAATAACATCTAGTTTTTCAATCACAATACGTCTACATCAAGGGTCTACACTTAGTCTATACTTATTCGACATTATTATGGATGAATTAATAAAGGAAATACAAGATAAAATCTCTTGATGTACACTATTTGTCGATGATATTGTGTTGGTGGATATAACTCAAGAAAATATTGCTACTAAAATGGACAAGTGGAGACATGCTCTAGAATGAAAAGGCTTAAAAATTAGCACAAGTAAGGCAGAATATATAGAATGCAACTTTAATAACAATATAATAGAAGTGACAATTGAAGACAAAAAGTCCTTGATTACAAACATTTTCACTACCTACGATGAATCATTCAATCAAATGGTGAAATTAATAAAGATATTAGAAATAGAATTGAGGTAGGATGGTCAAAATGGAGATAGGCTAATGGTGTTTTATGTGATGAAAGAATACCAATAAAATTAAAGAAAAATTTTACAGGATAGTAATTATGCATACCTCCAAGGTTCGTAAAAGTATTAACCATATTATCCAAAATGTAAGTGTTGCAACTATAATTAGTGATCATTAGATGAGTGATAACAAGATTTCTAGTATGTTTAATGTAATTGATGCTCATATTGAGCATGGTATATATATTAGGAAATTTTGTGATGGGATTTGTGAAGTTGATACTTCTGGCATAATGTTTAAGACTCATGGCATTGATGGATGACATAAAAACAATGGATTTAATGTATATTGTACATCTAATTTCATTTTTAGTCTTTATGTGATAAATGCAATACCTACATCCAACCATACAAGTCTAGAATGCACACGTGGATCCTACCATAATTGGTGAATGAGATAGGCTAAACATCTAGGAATAGTGTGAAGAGATCACAAGTCATTATCTTCTCGGTCATGTTTATATTGGGCTCATAATGTATAGTTAATGTTATTAAAGCATATGATTATTGATGTTGCTTGGTCCGTATTTCTAAATACAGAAAATTACTAAAAATAGAAATAATACTAAACTGTAGGTAACTAATAATAGAAATAATATAAAATCCAATAGTGATGAGCATCTGCTCCATCAACCTAGTGTCATACTCTTGGATTCACAAATTTACCAATGAACAATCAAAGTAATTAATTATTAGGTGAACCAAATTAACTAATTATTGGGTAGCCAAGTTAAATGTACTTAGTGCTTGAGGTCTTAGCATACTCATTTTTCTTCTACCAATACAACAAAAAAATGTAAAGAAAAATATTATAGAAATTTACTAGTTAATTGCATGAAAATAAAGTATATAAAATATAAGGCTAAACTAAGTTAACATAGTGCAATATGAGAGAATCAATCTCAATAATCATTGTTACAAATATGATTACATCCAAGCGTAACTAGTTGAATGATGACTTTAGATAATTGACTTAAATATACTCTATGAGCACTTGTTGACTAATTAAGAATTACAAGATCAAATTGCAAGAGTTTCCTAAGACTAATAAAAATCGATGATTTCCACTAGAGAAAATCACATCTACATAGGAAAACTCATTAATTGCACCAATGCATTTACACCAATGTAGTAAAGGCTTTGTTGATCCATATGCTCTTGCACATATATGCTAAATAGGCTACGTGGGCACATGTATTTATTAGATTTTCTATGCTTCATCATACCCATACAACCAATTGAAACTCATCCCAAATTATACCAAAATGGATATGAGTTCAATTAGAAAAAAGATGTGGTGATAAGGACTTGACTAAATTGACTGACTTGCAAGTGTTGCATTACAAAATTTTTAAGTGGTTAGCTCAATTAAATTTTTTTTGATAGATGACTTTATTACAAAAATGATATGTATAATGGATAATGTTAATCATAGACCTGGTGAGATAGGCTCTTTTCTACTCTTCTTCAAGAATTGGTAGATCAACAATAGCTTCTTTTCATTTGTCCATGGATCCCCTACTTTTTAGGCATGACTAGTAATCTTAGCAAGCATGAGGGCATCCTATAGATATGGGGAAGTAGTAAAGAGTTTTTTTAGCCTTCATGAACTAAGTAGTGAATTGTTTGTATTATTCTTGAGGTTTAGAATATAGTTCTTGCATTCTTGAAGTTCATTTATCCATTTTTTAAGCTCTTCTACCACATCTCATTGAAATTCATTCTCTTACAATTCTACCTACAACCTCTACTTTATCTCTTCATGGATTTGTCATTCATGCTTGTACAAAGCATAGCTTATTGCTAGCTTTCTCTCCACTTTTGATTGAGACTTACTTGTTGTAAAAAAGAAAAGGTTTGCATAGTGTAGGCTAGCATAATACATATATTTTTTAAGATTCTCAATGATCATATCTCTCTATTTTATCTCACTACTTTTGGCAATGCCTACAATATCAAGAACTACTTTTCAAGGAACTAGATTAAGATCATAGTAGATACTTACTAGGTGCTTCTTCAAGTATCTCTTTTTCATTTAACACATTTTATAATCCAACTTGGTATTTGTAATTATTTCTATGAATCATGCCTCATTCTACCATGTTGTGAATTTACTATCTATTTGTTATTACAATTTTTACCCTTCTAGCATTGATATGTTTCTATTTTTCTATCTAGTCTGGCCATATTTAAATTTGACTTTGCTTGTTCATTCTTGCTTAATGCATTGGGCATATTCGTTATATGAAGCATGCTCATTGTGAATGTTGTTCAATGCGTTGTTTATGCTAACAAGGTGAAGGGTTGAGAAACTAATTACTAATTCTAACTAATGAACTAAGTCTAAATTACCTAGTGTCAGCATCCGTTCCCACTTACCATACACACCCTAAACCGATGCAACTGTGGCTACCAAACGCTAATCGTTGCTAGGATCACCATGTGTAACGCACGTGCTCAAAGTGGTCGTACTGAGGCACCTAACTAGGAGGAAAGGGTTGAGAAGTAAAATAGTAAATAACAAGTAATAAATAATAGGTAATAAATAACAATAATAAAATCCTATTCTATACACTGCAAGGTTTATCCGGAAAGCTCATCTTTATTACTATACACAAACTTGTGTTTAGGTACAATGTTTGCTCGAATAAAGATCTATTCACCTTGGGACTCTTACTATGGGCACATGGAAAATATTCTATCTCTAGAGTGATCAATCTACCAGAGTTTCCCTACTGTCTAGCCTAGGATGAGGAAACAAGGGAGAGCTGCCTCTTATTTATAGATATGACGACACACCATGATATTGCGTACACGATATTGTAGGGGAAGACACGATATCGCATATGCGATATTGCGATGGCTGCATCCCATAAAACTAAAAATACAAAAATAATACAAGCTTGAATAATACATCATTTTCATAGAAATCCAAAATGCTAAAATCTATTCAATTCTAATCTAAGCATTTGGAGGACAAGAATTTTCATCTCAACTAAATCCTACATCATCTAAAAGGTAAAAGTAAAAGGAAAGTTAGTCACTATGACTAAGCAGGTAAAATAAAATCTAATTACTCTTTAAGGGATTTTCAAACAGATATTAGGAAGCTAGGCAATCATGCATTAAAGTACATCTCACTAAATGTTAGCATCAAAATCATAACACCATGCAACAAATTAACATTAAAAAGAATTGGAATTGATGATTGTTACAAATTTACACCATTAATCCAAAATGAGATTCCATTACCACTTAATTAAAATGTTATTTGAAGGTTAGTAGTCACTCTTGGTTTTCATATATGATTAGTTGGTGATGAGATGCGAGATACCCCTACGCCCAACCATACGAATCACTAAGTCATTCATGGGTGATCCAATTGAATTTCATGGACCTATAGTTCTCTAGTGCACTAGCTCTTCTAGAAAGGGAAATGGGCATTAAGAACATTTGTTGTCTTTCCAACTACACTTGTGAAGCTCAAGGATATGGTTTAAGTATAATTGACATACATGATTTTTTATCATTTTATGTTTTATAAGTTTAATTGCCTACAACAAGAGTAAAAGGTAGAGTAATTTAAGATCTAATTCATTTACTACCTAGCTATCCTAACACAAGTAACTGTTCCACTTTCTTGAACACATCTTGAACACATATAGTGTTGCTAGGTTACCAAACATTAAGTGTTTCTAGGTTGCCAAGCACTATATGTATGCTTGAAGTAGTCATTCTTGTGTTCAGTAACAACTAGAAATTAATTGCTTAATTTAAATGCATTAAGGTAAAGTGCATTAAAGAAAACATCAATCTATTTTCAGTGTTGCATGGATTGTCAAAAGGGTTCATTTTTATTCCCATCACACTGTTGTGCTCAGGTACATCAGTGTTTGAACAAAGATTTGTACACACAAACTCTTGCTGCAGGCACTCAGAAATATTCTAAATTTGGAGAAAAAAAATTGTAAGAGCTTTGCTACTATGACAAAAACTATGAAAAAATAACTAGAAATTGTGAGCCCAAGTGCTATATTAATAGGCTGATGTAAACCTTGGGATATTGGATATTTGACATCTTGTCTTGGGCTCTAACATCAGATACTTGATGTTGAGGCTCCAACATCGGGTACCCAACATCGGAACATACAAAAATATGCTTCATCATACATCCATGACTAAATGAAAACTCATCCTCGAGTGCAGAAGTAGAGAAACAAGTTCTTCACAAAATATTAGGAAGGTATGGGATTATTAATTGACATACAAACTGAATTAGATGGAACAAATAGACTTTGAGTGCCCAAGTATATGGAGTTATAATCTTTTATAAAATTGGGTGTTCATGATAAGAGAAGTGAACAACTTGGATAAAACTAGCATCCAACACCTCTTAGCAATTGAAAAGTAAGGGAGAAGATCCAATGATCATGAACGATCCTCGTCATAAGGTGTTGCTGCATCATCCTTGGTGAAGATAGTCCCACTTCCAATCCATGCTTCCCATTGCAATCACAACAGAATCATGAATTAGTATGCAATGTGTAACACATAGCTATTGAATACCTTGTCTTGTCGGTGCTTATACTTGGCTAGGTTGTTATTGTGGTAGATTGATGCCTTTAGTAGTGTTAGAGAGAAGGCTGACAAATAGTATAAAATAGATAAGTGGTCCATTAAATTTGAAATAGTTCAACATAAGGAAATATTTAAAGAGGTTGTAAGAATTCACAATAATAAAAAGGAAAGTTCACTGAAAACTATTGTGAAGATGTGCATAACTAGATGCCATTGATGAGGTAAAAAAAAGAATTTGATTGTAAGAGTGTCTAAGGGTAAAGAACTTAACTAACCCAACCAAAAGATATGCAAGTGGGTCCTTTCCAAAGTAGGTGCAGGCCTTTTATTGCAATTACATAACTTCAAATCAAGAAGTCTATGGGTCCCATGGATGATTAATGGTTATGGAAGGTTAAGTACAAAAACCTAGAAGAAACTACCTAAAAATTTCAACACATCAAACTAGGACATCAAACAAGAACATGAAATCAGCAGTGAGGTGAGACATGCAAAGCATAGATGGATAAGAGAAAGAGTGGAATCGATTTCTTGATTAAGGTCACATGAAGTTTCTTGTGGATTTTATGGTTAAATGACTTGATAGGATTCATCATTAGTCTAGACCAAAACCAACCACGTTCAATGACTTCACATCGACATTCTAAGACCAATCCACCCCATTGAGACACAAAAGTGCTTTCACAAAATAACCATAATTCCTTATTAGAGAAGAAAAGAGAAGTAGGAAGTGATGAAGGGCCTTAGTTAGAGGGGATCTTTAGGCATGGGTAACATGTCTTTCTAGTCTCATAATTAGTGCTTGTAGCTTGTTTATTAGGTCTAAGGAATGTGCTTTGAATTCCCATCATTTTTTTGAAATGATAACCACACCATGCAAAGATTTATGTGTTTATTTTGTTTAAGGGATGTGCTTTGAATTCCCATCATCTTTTTTGTGTCATCAGAACCACACCATGTAAAGACTTATTCAACTTCCTTTAGTCGTCGACATGGAACGATAAGAAATCCATGAAAATACACATGCACCCAAGCAAGTAGAAAGGCACAATGAATACTAAATCCCCTTGAAGTCACACCCTGATCAAACCTTTGAATCCTTTCCAATTCCAAAAACTACCAAAGTCACAAATTTGTTAAAGTTTTATCAATGAAAAAGGAACTGCATATTTTTAGAACAAGAAAAACCATAGAGTTTGTAGATGGGTGGATATTTTGGACTCACTACTTGTTGCATGAAAAAGAAACCATGTCCTAATAATTCATAATGAAATTCAAAGCTAGAATCTAGACACCAACAATCAAATAATTGAATAGTAAATACCAACGTCAAGCAACACATTACCATTGTGCTTGGCATTTATTGACAAAAGTTAGAAAATCTCATCAAAATAAAAGAAAATATAAAAGGAAGTGTAAAATATCCAAAAAATAGCAAATGTACTAATGATGGTGTAAAAAAAATTAGAAAATATTAATAACATGAAAACAATAAGATGGGAAATAAAAAAGTTGTAAAACAAAAATGTGTAAAACAAAAAGATGAAAAACTAAGGAGTTGCTTATATGGTTAACATAGATAGCCATCTCCCCCATGACTGAGTTGAAAGGAGAAGGTCCAAAATATTGAGTGTGGTTATCCATCCGATGAGATGTTTGTTGTATTAGCTGGATTATGCTTGTGGAAAGGTTTAACTTGTTGTATGTTGATCAACTATTTCTTGTTTAGGCTCTCAGGTTTGTAGATCATCATGACCCTAGAAGGAAAAGTTTTGTAAATAATGTAAGGTCCTTCCCACAATGTTTGGAACTTAGTTGGTTGAGGTACATGTGTGGGATTCCAATAGAGAACCTTATCTCCTGGTTGAAGTTTGACTTTTCTGATTCTAAGGTTATGATGCTTTTTGTTGTAGGCCTTGTGCAACTTGTTAGATGATAAGGCCACCAATTGGTTCTTGTCTAGCAAGTTGAGATTCATTAGTCTTTCTTTTTATGCTAGAATCAAGTTGAGATTGAGGTCACAGGCTATTGAAAGTGTACAGAGCTAAGATTGGATAGGAAGCATTGGTAATTTCTTGTACACAAGCTCATAAAGAGAGTAGCTTATAGGAAGTTTTCATGTTGAGCAGTAGGCCCAAAGGGCATCATTAAGTTTTGTGCTCTAGTCTTTCCTATATTCACTAATAGTTTTTATTAGAATCCTTGTGAATTTCCTATTGGTAACCTCACCTTGACCATTAGCTTAGGGGTGGTAGGGTGTTGTGAGTTTATGTTTAACCCCCAAGCATTGCATGAGCTTTTGAAAAGTAGTGCCTATAAAGTGAGTTCCATTATCAAAAATTAATGCATGTGGCACACCAAACCTATTCACAACATTTTTTTGTGTAAACTAAGTAATAGTAGAAGATGTATAGTCGATGATGACTACTACTTTTGCCCATTTGTACAATAGTCAATAATGACTATGATGCATGCCTTTCCATTTGACATGGGTGTGATGGGACCTATGAAGTCAATGCCCCATATGTTGAAGGGTTCTAGTGGTTGAATCCATTGTTGAGGTTCCTCCATTTAAGTGGTTATTCCACCATCTTGTTAGCATTGTTCACAAAAGTAGACATAGTGGAAAGCATCCCTAAAGATTGTTGGCCAATAGTACCTTGCCATAAGGATTTTAATGACCATGCATCTCCAAGCACAATGTTCTCCACAAGGACCTTTATGAGCATCTTGGAGAATGTGTAGTTGATTAGCATCATGGATACACCATCGAATCAGGCCATCAGCACACACCTTGTAAAAGTGTCCATTGATCTTCATGAAGCATTTTACCTAGTGAAGAAATTGTCGATGGTCCAACCCTTGTGGCATAACGTAAGTGAGAAGATAGGTGAGAATGCCATCATACCAATTAGGATTATTAGGAAATTGTTTAGTTATGCCCCAACAAAGAGAAGTTTGTCAGGAAACATATCATATAGTGGGCTTTCTTCCTCTTTGTTATTCCATCGTAACCAAGATAAGTGATTAGCGACCACATTCTTAGTGCCCTTTTGATCTACCATTGTAAGATTAAATTCCTACAAGATCACTAGCCACCATATGACATGGGGGCTCACCGTTGGCTTATTCATCAAGAAGTGGATGCAATTGTGGTTAGCGTGCACAAACACTTTGTATCCAAGCACATAATGCCTAAATTTTTCTAGAGCAAATAGTACTTCCATTAGTTCTTTTTCTGTAGTGGTGTAGTTCGGTTGTGCACACACAATGCTTCCGCTAGCATAGTGAATGTAATATAGACATTTCTTATCATATATCTATATAAGCACGACTCCCAAGGAATAATTTGATGCATCCATCATGACATGAAATGGACCAGTCATGTGCTTGTAGAATTGGTGTTTCCACAAGTTTCTCTTTCAACTATTGGAACGCACTTTCACATTTCATGATCTAGACAAATGGAGCATCTTTGTTTGTTAGCTCCACCAATAGTTTTGCGATCTTAGAGAATTTCTCTATGAATTGTCAGTAGTAGCTAGTATGTCCAAGGAATGACCGAACATTCTTTGATAGTTTCTAGTTGGTAGGTTATTTTTTGGATGACCCTTATTTTTTTGGGATCAACCTCAATTCCTACTTGTGATATTCTATGCCCCAATACAATGCCTTCTTGGATAATTAGATGACTTTTTTACTAGTTGAGCCTAAGGTTTGTCTCAACACATCATTTTAGTACTTGCTCAAGGTAGTCCAGAGCTTGCTCAGATGTAGCTCCATAAGTGGAGAATTCATCCATGAAGACTTCCACACCACCACCTATTTGTTATTGAAAAATTATTAGAACTAGGCATTGGTCTATAGTAGGAGCATTGCATAGACCAAAAGGCATCTTGTGATATGCAAAAGTTCCCTAGGGACTTGTGAATGTTGTTTTGGCTTGGTCCTTTGTTGCAACTTGGAGTTGGTTATAACCACTATAACTATTTAGAAAATTGTAGTAGCAATGCCTAGATATTATGTTTAACACTTGATCAACAAATGGAAACAAAAAATGGTCCTTAAATGTTGCCATATTCAATAGCCAAAAATCAATGTAGACCCATCACTTACCATCTTTCTTTGACATAATCATGAGTGGCCTAACCCACTCACTATTTACAATGGGATAAATGAATCCTACCTTGAGGAGTTTTTTGATTTCCTCTTTGATGATTTGCTTTAGTTTGGGATTCAATTGCCTCTATGGCTATCTCTTTGACTTCATGGCTAGATTGGTGTAGATGCGATGCTGGCATATCCTAGGATCAATTCTTATGAGTTTAAGATATGACCAAGCAAAAGATGCTGACCAATTTTCAACCACATTCAATAGCATCCCTTTCTACTTTGGAGCAAGCTTTGTATTGATTATGACTAGTTTCTCATTTTTTAAGAACACGTATTCCATTTTGGCTAGTAGCATTTTTAGTTTAAGGGGCTCTTACTTGACATTTTTAGGAATTTCTAGCTCTCCCCAATAGGTATCATTGTTTGCATCATCAGAGAATTGGTGATGAACACTCTATAGTTCATTCATACCTACGACATACACACACATTAGGCTCTTAGTTGGTTCCATGCAAAGTGTGCTACTCTTAGAATCAACGGTCAGCCACTAGGTGCCCTCTTGTTTTGTGGTTGCTACATACAGACACCTTTGAATTTCTGCATTTGGTGCACATTGCTTGCATGCAAAGATAGATGCTTGTTTCATGAAGTTTCTACACATAATTGCACCCTATATTGCTATCCGCGATGCATGGAACTCACTTCTTCTTGACATTTCCAAATGCATTTTCTTTGGATATTTCTAAGAAAAGATCTCTGATGCCCATTCTTGCATTAATAGTGCTAAGCCATGCCCTTCCCATGATGATTGTGAAGTCCTCTTTGTAGTTCTTCACTTTGATTACTAGGAAATCAATAGGATAAGACCATCCAAAGATAGTGGTCACAATGTCTTCTACTAGTCCTAATGGAATAGTGATGGACTGGTTTGCCAATTCTAATTTGATATTGCTCTTCTTTAAATGAGTTAGGTTCCATGTAGTGTACATCTCATGAGAAATTAAATTGACATTAGAACCTGAGTTAAGAAGAGCTTTGCATGGTTCATTCCCAACAATCTACAAATAAGTTATAGGACTTACAGGATTAGTTAACTTCTTGGGAAGGTTTCTAGCATGAATCCAATCAAATATAGTGTGAGTAAGCATCATAGTATGGATCTTGTACGATGTTTGATTTGAAGGGGACTCAAAGCGATTTAATACAAAGAAAGATGGAGGAATAGGGTTGTCAACCGTAGGTGTATTTGAGGGCTTAGGTGGACTGCATGGTTGGAAGAAATATTTTTTCTTTGATCAAGTATCCAAACCATCCAATTCATGAACTAGTTGTAGATTAACGATCCTAGTAGCATTGTATTGTTGTGGTTGAGCTGGTAGTTCACCCTGAATAGGTGGTAGCTATGTGGATGGAAGAGGAAGATGTGCATGGACAAGAGGAGGATAAGGGTAAGAGGTGGTATCCCTCCTTGCATGTAGAGAATGTGTTCGGTAATTATTAGGAGGGTAGTAGTGAGGTTGAAAAGTATAAACATGACTGGAGGAGTCATGTGGAGATAGGGATTACTAAACATAATACCCACATGGATCAGGTTGTCTGTAAGGGTATCATTGCCTTGGTAGTGCTAGCATCCATGATTATGGTTATTGCCACCATTGCTACTACTCATATGGTTGTGGTGGAGTTTCACTTGGATAATACTACTGTTGTTGGTGGAACTGCTTAAAATTACGTTGAAGATAAGGTAATCACCTAGATGTTTGCCTTTGTGTAAGTTGTAGATTTAAAGCATACACCCAAGACTCCTATAAGTATGACACTATGGGGTCAACATCCCTTAGGATGTTCATACTAGTAGATTTCACATCCACCATCATCATCTGATTTACTTCTTGCAACTTCTTCTATTGTAGCAATCTTACCCTTACCTCTTTGATAGGCATGTTTAACTTCCTTGCGCCTCCTACACTTGTGATCACTACCTTGTGTTTTGGACTCTTCAGCAATTTTTAGGATGTCTTGAAATCTATTATCCATGAAGTCCCATAACTGATCAACCTTGGCCATAATTTTAGATTGAATTTTTTGGAGTGGCAAGGTTTTCCTATTCACCACATCATCAAGTGCAGATTCCTCCTCACTATCATAAAATTGAACCTCCCTCTTGTGAATGGAAGGATCTCGGTTGTACTCTTCTACACTTTATTTTTTCTTAATTCACCTTGCTCTTTAGATACCTACTCGATTAGTCTTTGGATCTAACAAGAACTTAATTCTAATAGTCACCATTGGGCATAAATACCAAGGGTTCTCCTCATTTTTGATCGAAGCCCATCTACAATGTGGTGAAGTTTATCTAGCTGAGTATGCTATGGCTGGGACATTTATGCATTAAGGAGTAGTATCAATCGATGGTGGCATCCAAGGGTTCATGTGTTCCCTATTTCCATCCTTGGATTTGCCTTCTCAAGTTGGACACTCTAGAGTACGTTTGATATTTATCATTGAAAAATGCAAGCATGGTACCCCACCGTTTGATAGATTTTGGCTCTAACGACTAGTACCAGTTCTTTGCTTCATTGATGAGTGTCCTTGGAAATAACTTAAGTCTTTACCACTCATTCTCTATGTTCTACAAGGCACATGCATCTTGAAAAGCTTGGAGATGGTTCTATAGATCTAAGTTATATTCTCCTTCGAATTGAGGAATATTTTTCATGTCTAGCCTTTTGATCTAACTATCCTTTACATGCCTTATTGGAATTTGTACTACCTCTGCAATGTTTAGCATACTTTAGGTAGTAAGAAAAGGCTCATCGAGGCCATGATTATAGTGCCTACAATGCCCTCTACTATCCCTTTGTTCATAGTGATGTGACTCTCTTGAATGTTCACACCCTTGATCTTACCTTGCCCAACAATCCCTTTGATCATTTCGGTTCCATCAATCATTTTAGTCACTCCATCATAGTCTTGCCTCCTATGGTTGTAATCAAAGCCAGAAGAAGAAGAAGATGATGACAAAGGTGAAAAGGAGGGAGGACTAGCACCATGACAGTGCCTGCTATCATCTCTTTAGTAATCGTGACCACAATCACGATCTTGTTTCTTGTCTGCATCCCTACCTTGACTTGTCTCTTTGGATCCTTCTTTGTCATTGGATCCATTCTTACTAGAACTAGGATTGTGAATCATGGACTGTAAGTTCTAGTTTTGAACCCTTCATTGAAGTCAAAGAGAGGAATTTCATTAAATGGAAAACCCTCAGAAAAAGGTTCCCCACCATCTTTTTGGTATAGCAGGAATGGAAAATCATTAAATCTTTTTTCCTTCGTAGATTCATAGTGTTGTTCTAGTTTTTGATTTTGTAAATGTTTTACCTTAGTGGGATGATAATCCTTGGCATCAGTATCTTGCACAACATACTTAGAATGAAGTTCATGGAGATCCCATTATACAAGCATTTGTTGAAGCATTGGAGAAATGGATCAATCGAGCGGCTACAAAATGTTGTCCTTCATGTCACACCATCATATCTGTTCATCTGAGTGTAGGATAAAGGTGAAATTGGGTACATACTCATCAGTATGAGCATATACTACTCGATATTGCTAAGGCACTGGCTGATGAACTCCATCAGACTTGGATGGAGTAGCACTTCTATGAGAAGAAGACATTTTCAATTAGATGATAAAAATGCAGTGTGCTCTTAAATTTTATTGTAGTAATTATAAAATATGATATGACTCTAAGGTTCATCCCAGTGATTTTAAATGATTTCCACTAAATCCTAAATAGTGCACAAAACAACCAAAAGGTCCTTGACAACAGTGCCAATGATGAGTGGTGAGGTACCCCTACGCCTAACCATACAAATCACTAAGGCATTCTCATGTGATCTAGTTGAATTCCATGGACCTATAGTTCTCCAGTGCACTAGCTCTTCTAGGAAGGGAAATGAGCATTGAGAATGTTTGTTGTCTTCCCAACCACACTTGTGAATCTCAAGGGTATGGTTTAAGTGTAATTGAGGTATATGGTTGTTATCATTTTATGTTTTATAAGTTTAAACACCCACAACAAAAATGAAAGGTAGAGTAATTTAAGATCTAATTCATTTACTACCTAGCTAGCTTAACACAAGTAACCATTCCACTTTCCTGGACACATCATGAACACATATAGCATTGTTGGGTTAGCAAATGTTAAGCATTTTTGGGTTGCTAAGCACTATATGTATGCTCAAAGTAGTCGTGGTTGTGTTTAGTAACAACTGGAAATTAATTGCTTAATTTAAATGCATTAAGGTAAAGTGCATGAAAGTAAAGTACATTAAAGAAAACATTAATCTATTCTCAGTGCTGCAAGGATTGTCAAAAGGATTCATTTTTATTCCTATCACAGTGTTGTGTTTAGGTACATCAGTGTTTGAACAAAGATCCATACACACTTAGACTCCTACTGTGGGCACTTAGAAATATTCTAACTTTGGAGAAAACAAACTACAAGAGCTTCGCTACTATGATAAAAACTATGAAAAACTAACTGCAAATCATGAGTACAAGTGCTATATTTATAAGCTGGTGTATACCCCATGATATCAAATATTCAACATCGTGTCATAGGCTCTTGACATTGGATACCCAATGTTAAGGCTCTAACATTAGGTACTTGACATCAAAGAATACAAAAACATGCTTCATTAGTTGCATATGTACTCAATGTGCACATTAAGACTTTAGAACTAAAACATGTCTATAGGACTTTATTAAAATTTTTTACATTTGTCATCAAGGATAGGTATTAATGCTTAATTTCTTCCTTGAACTTTTGAAATTTGCTAGGAAGCATCACCACTTAATCTCTTCTCCTTTTTGTGTGAGAAGGGACTACACACAAAATGTCTTTCCTACTATAGATAGTGAATGGATTATGAGCTCCAAGGTTTTTTGAAAACCAATTGACATCTCTCTTAGTTCTAGTTCAAACTCATACAAACATGCTTACCAACAACTACATAAGATTTAGGTAAACATAAAATATTAGTATGAATTAAGAAAATGAAGCCCATGACAATGGGGAATGCATGCATCACAAATTCTTATATCTTGAATTCTATGAAGGTTTTACTAATCATGTTTTTTAATTTCATGTTGTTAGTAAGTTCATACCTATAGGTCTCAGTCCATTTTAATATTGTTGAATGAGATTTTACATCATGGATTTCTTTCTCTCCTTTCTATTTTCATCCTAAAAACCTACTTTGTCCTTGCCTAGACTCCACCTAGGTACCCTAAATGATTTTTCCCATGTTTTCTTCATTCATTACATATTTTGGCTTACTCTCAATGCACATGATGACTTTTCTCATGAGTTATAAGCATTTATTATAGCCCCAAGTGAGAAGTCATGACAAATAATATAACATTTTGAGTTAGCTATAATGTCATGATCAAACGTCTTTATGGATGATGTAATGCACAATGTGCCTTGGAGACTAATGAAGACATTGAACTCTAGGCCAACATAGTTTTTGTCAAAGAAGGTGTAGTAGAAGATGTGTTGTTGTTGGTGAAAGTGGTGAGAAACCCTAGATTAGTTTGAAAAATCAACAAAAAATTAGGTCCAAACATATTATTAAAGTGATGGCTTATAGTGATTGGAAAATATTTCTTTATCTATTAACATTGCGATAGTTTCTAACCCATGAGATGTTGTGAATTCTTTTGTGTTCTAGCATATTGCCAAATATCATTGGTGAGGATTGCAATTAACCTCTTTCTTTTTGTTAGTCATTGTCAGATTGATCTAGATTAATATCTACTACCTTGATAAATAAAAGAACATATTGCATCCTATCAATTTGGGTAAATAAAGTTGATAAAATGAAAATATATCACTAGAAGTTGCTAGATTGATAGATCCAATGATGAGCCTTGGATTTCTAATTTTTAGTTACAGGATTAAATTATCCAAAATTTTAGGGGATTATAACAATCAATACCCTAAAATTTTGATTGAAAACACCTATAAATCAACATGATCCTTTATAAACTTGAATTGACTCAAGTCCAAATAGGTGAGAGAAACTTAGATATACATCAAGGATTCATAATCATGCAAGGTAGATCTAGAGACTTCTACAATGAAATTGAGAAAATATGGCTTCATGAGAATGGACAAGCAACATGACGTTAAATTCCATATTATTAAGACATTAAAATATTAATCAAATTACCTAGATCTACATCATATCACTTGAAAACATTATAGGCTCAGACATTATTGTACTTGGAGGCCTAATTAAAGATTAATTCATCAACAATAAAGGGCTTGAATATGAACACAATTTTTCTTTACTAAACAACATAAACTTATACATATAGATTAGCTTAAATTGCTTCAAAAACCTCCATAAATTCATATCTATTTTGTGGAGGAAAAAACATAAATAAAACTTATGAATTAAAGGGGCTTTAAAGACTTCATATATGATAAAACATTTGTTTAAATACTTGCATAAAAAATATTCATGATTAAAATTAAAACAAGAAACATGAAACATAAACATGAAATGAAACTAAAATTTCACATCTCTAGGGATGCATGAGAGGATCTTCTTCATCTCAAAGAACTTGTAAGAAAATTTGTGAGAAAGGATTATGAGACTTGTGATAACTACTTATGAGAATGTGAGAATGGTTTGTGAGAAAATTGTGAGATAAATTTGTAAGATTTAGGGCCTACAAAATTCATGATGTGAGAACTCATTTGTGAGATTCTTGGTTATAAAACTGTGAGAAATGAAACAAATGAATAAAAAATGGTGTAAGAGAGAAGAAAGAAAAGCTTTAATTTATTTGTATTGAGTTTCTCATTACTCCATTCTTCATTACCCGATTTATTGTTTACAATGAGGCTCGTGACCTCCTTTTATAGCTTTAGGAGTTAAGAGTATTTGAAACTCCTCTTAATGTAGGATAAACTTTTCTCCTTTTCCTTGCTTCTTCTAACATAAAATAGTCTTTTCTAAGGTTTTATTCCTATTTTTTAAAACTTTTTTCAACATGGTTTGAATACATAAAACTTCTAACATCTACATGACTTCAACAATGAAAGATAAATAAATACAAATTTTGGGCATTGTCCAAAAACCATAACAACTACAATATAGATTTATATACTATGTGAGCTTTTAAGGAGAGGAAACATGTTTTGAAAAATGAGAAACAAAGGCTAAAATTGAAACTTTAAGGTTCAAAATACTTAAACATTAATGAATTAAAGAATATGTAATGTTCATAAGATTTTAAGAAAACATTGTACAACATATGATGAAAATATTAAAAATTGAGATCTAATATTTTATTCTATAAACTATAGATTAAAAATGCACTTTTCATAATGCGCTATCTAAAAACCATAAATGTACACAAAGCCCTAGAAAATAAATTTGAATTAAAAGTAATGTAATAGATTTTCCTACTTTCGAATGGTGCACTTTAAGAAGAACCTTCTTGTGGTTGAGATCTTCTATCAAGGTTTCAACCATAGACAAAAATAAGATATAAATATTTAAATCAAAGAAAAATCTAGAAATTAGATCTTTAAAGGAGAAATTAGGAGACTTATGAAAATCCAAAAAGAGTGCATAGGCTAGGGTTGATGGCTTCTTCTTTTACTTCGATAGGTGTTCCTTCTCTTTGGCTAATGGGAAATATTAATGGGTGATGAAAATAAAAAAAAATAAAAAATCACATATAGTCCAAATCTAAAATTCAAATATAAAAGATACATTTGAAAATAATATATCTCTAATGTTGAGCCTCTAGTTACTTCCCCATCACTTAATATGAAAGTTATATGAATTATATATTATATGAGATCTTAAGTTCAAATTCCAACTTTGTTATCTTGAGGGTACAATTCTATTTCTATTACTCTATAGGAAGCAATAAAGTATAAGTTAACTAAGAACACAAAAATAGCATGTAAACAACCATAGCATACCACATGACTAATATAGAATCCCTTGTGTAAATGACCTATCTAGTACTTGATACTTGTTTACCTAAAAGTCCAACAAGGTTAGTACATAGATGCTTTATAAAACAAATAATAAACAACCTTAAATGAAATCCAGAAACATGGTCACATGATATTATAATTAATCCAAAAGTACTAGCATAAGAAAGACATACCTTAATATCCAAGTTGTAAAATACAAAGCATAAACTAGTTATATTACATCAAAGGTTCAAGTCACAAGACATACCAATAGGGAAAGAGGCTTTTTGAACTAGGGTGCTACATTCTTCCCTCTCTCTTAAGAATTTTCCTTCTATATGATTTGAAGGTGAATAGCATATAATTCATATTTCACTTCCCATGTTGCTTCTTGTGCTCTATTGTAGAAAAGCATGTCTTATTGTTGGATCAATTGTTATTTCCCTTCTAGAATAGGGGATGGAAGAAGTGTAGAGATCCTTATGGGTTTCATGTGAGCTTAACCATTACCAAAGAACTCATGATTCTTATTCCCTTGTGTACTATGTCATAAGGATTTGTAGGATTGTAGAAAAGCTTTGGCTTTAATGCTAGAGCCATCACCCTTCTTTATGAAGCATGGCTTAGGGAAAGATGTATTAGAATAGGAATGTATCATAGCTCTCTTAATAGATGTGTCATGGGTGTATGATAGTACTCTTGAGTACATTATGTTGTTTGAGTCACTTGTGTGATTATGTAGGCATCTTCACATACATGTGTTTCCATTACATTGTTCCTATTGCATGTATGATTTCTAAAGATGTATTTGCTACATGATGATCGGCGAATACCCTTATGCTCAACCATATGAATCAGTAAGTGTTCACGTGCAATTTGGTCAAATTCCATGGACCTCTTGTCTTCTGGTACACTAGCCTCTAGGAAGTGAACTTACATTAACATTCATTCATTATCTTCCCAATTACACTCATGATATGCAAAGGTATGGTTAAGTGTAATCAAGGCATATGATTTTTATTATTTTTATGTTTTATATTTTGAGTACTTGAAATAAAGGATGAAAGGAATGAAGTAATTTAATTGTTAATTTAATCTGACTAACTAACCAAGGTCTAGCTAATTCTAACATAAGCATCTAGTTCTACCTTTCATACACACCCTGAACATGTATAATGTTTCTGGTTTACCAAATGTTAAGTGTTACTGGGATTATCAAGTGTCATATGCATGCTCAAAGTAGTTGTACTTATGTGCTTAATTAATCACTATGTAATCTAGTTTAATTTATCTTAATTACTTAAAACATTAAAGGCAATTGCATGAAGCTTTAAATGCATGAAGAAAATATTTAATCTAGTCAAAGTGCTACAAGGTTTATCAGAAATCTCATCTTTATTGCTACACACATTGCCATTCTTAGGTACAATTGTGCTTGAATAAAGATTTGTACACTCAATGTCTCCTATTCTGGGTACTTGGGAAAATATTCTAACTCTACAGAAGAAAAAATACAAGAGCTATGCTACACTATGACTAATACGACTCCCAAACCATGCATCCAAGTGTTATATTTATAGGCCAACGCACATCCCACAATATCGGATATTTGACATCGCTTCTAGGTCCCTGAGATTGGGTATCTAATATTAGGGCTATGATATCAGATATTTGATATTGGAGCTAGACAAAATATACTTCATCATACCCCCATGACTGAATAAAAACTCATCCTCGAGTAAACAAAAGGAGGAATGAGTCCCTTACAAAATATTGGGAAGGTATGGGATTATTAATTGACATGAAAACTAACTTAGATGAAATAGATAGATTCTAAGTGCTCAAGTGTATAGACTTACAATCTCTTACAAAATTAGGTGTTCATGACAATAGAATTGAACACCTTGGCCAAAACTTACATCCAACTCCTTCGATAGTTGAAGAATGAGGGGGAAGATTCAATGATCATGAAGGGGCCTCATCGCATAGTGCTACTACTTATTCCTTGGTGAAGGCAGTCCCACCTCCATTCCATGATTTCCACTAAAATCACAACAAAATCATGAATTAGTGTGTAATGTGTAACCTACAGCTTTTAGGTACCTTGTCTCATTGGCAGTTACACTTGGCTAAGTTGTGATTATAGTGAATATATTTTTTTAATAACATTAACAGCAAGACTGAAAAATGGGATGAAACAGATAAGTGGTCCATTATTAAATTCTAAAAAGGCCAAATGTGACGAAATGCTTAAAGAGGATTGAAGAATTCACAACAACAAAAAAGAGGATTTCATTGAAAAACATTGTGAAGATGCACACAATTGGATGTCATCGATGGGACACACAAAAGTATTTGATTGTGAGAATGCCTAAGGATAAAGAACTTAACTAACCTAACCAAAAGGCATCTAAGTGGATCCTACCCAAAGTAGGTACATGCCCTTTGTTGCCCTTGCATATCCTCAAACCAAGGAGTCCATGGGCCCCGTGGGTGATTAATGGTTACAGAAAGTTAAGTATGAAAACTTGGAAGAAACTACCTAAGAATTTTGACACATCAAACCAGGACATTGAAAAAGGACACGAACACTAGTAGTGAGGTGAGGCATGGAAAGCATAGATGGATGAGAGAGATAAAGTGGAATGGAGTTCCAAATTAAGGTTAGATGAAGTCCCACATGAATTTTATGTTTAAATGACCTAATAAAATCCATCCTTAGTCTAGACCAAAACCAACCACATTTAGTGACTTTGCATTACCACTCTAAGATTGGTCCACCTCCTTGAGACACAAGAGTAATTCCATAGAAAAACCACCATTCCTTATTTAAGAAGAAAAGAGAAGTAGAAAGTGAGAAAGGGCCTTAGTTAGAGGGGACCTTTAGGCATGGGAACATGTCTTTCTAGTCTCATAACTAGTGCTTGTAGCCCATTTATTTCGTCTAAGGGGTGTACTTTGAATTTCCATTGTATGTTTTTTCTTGGATGGGAACCACACCATGCAAATAAGACTTATTCAACTTCCTGTTATTGGTCAACATGAAATAGTAACAAATCCATGAAAACACTCATGCACCCAAGTAAGTAGAAGAGTATAAAGAGTGTTGAGTTTCCTTGAAGTCACATCTTATTGAAACCTTTGAATCCTTTTCAAGTTTAGAAACTACCAAGATGACAAGTTTGTTAAAGTTTTAGTTAAGGGACCTCATACATCCAAATCAAAAAAACCATAGAATTTGTGGATGGGTGGATGTTGTGGACTCACTATTTGTTTCATGAAGAAAAATCATGCCTTACTTATTAGTAACAAAATTCAAAGCTAGAACATAGACACTAACAATCAAATAACTAGATAGCACATTCCCACATCAAGCAACCCACACTGTACCCAGTTGGCAATAAGACATGTTATTATTAGAACACAATAAGAAAATCATACCAAAATAAAATAAAATATACAAGAAATTGTAAAATATTTAAGAAAAATAAAACATATTAAAAATGGTGTAAAATAGTAAAAAGTAGAAAAGCAAAAAGGGTGTGTAAAAAAAAAAAAGAAGTGTAAAACAAAAAATAGGAAAAATTGAGAAGCCATTTATATGATTAACATGGATGACCATCTCCCCCACGACTAAGTTGGAAGGAGGAGATCCAAAAGATTTAGTGTGGTTGTCCATCCAATGAGGCATTTGTTGCTCTAGCTTGCTTAGGCTCATGGAAATGTTTAACTTGTTCTGTGTTGACCAACTACTTTTTGTGTGGGCTCTCAAGTTTGTTAATTAACATGGCCTAGAAGGAAAGGTTTCATAAATGGTGTAAGGCCATTCCCACAATTTATAGAACTTATTTCGTTGAGGTACATGTGTGGGGTTCTAGTAGAGGACCTTATCTCTGGATTGAAATTTTTAACTTTCCTAATTCTAAGATGATGGCACTTTTGCTAAATGCCTTGTGCAACTTGCTAGATGATAGGGCCACTCATCAGTTTTCATCTAGTAGGTTGAGATTCATCAATATTTATTTTTGTGCTAGACTTAAGTAAAGGTCAAGGCCATATTTTGTTGAAAGTGTACAGAGCTCAGATTGAATAGAAAGAGTTAACATTTTTCCATACACCAGCTCATAGCGAGAGTAGCCTATAGGGATATTCCAGGTGGAGTTGTAGGTCCAAAGGGCATCATCAAGTTTCATGCTCTAGTCTCTTCTATATTTGCTAATAGTTCTTATTAAGATCTTAGTGATTTTCCTCTTTGTAACCATTAGCTCTGGGGTGGCAAGGCATTGTTAATTTATGCTCAACCCCCAAGTGTTGCATGAGCTTTCAAAAGGTAGTGCCTATAAAATGGGTTTTGTTGCCAAAAATCAATGCATGTGGTAAACCAAACCTATTTACAACATTCTATTGTACAAACCAAGTAGTAGTAGAAGATGTACAGTTGGTGATGGTTATTGCTTCTACCCATTTTGTACAATAGTTAACAGCGACTATGATGTATGTCATTCCATTTGACATGGGTGTGATGGAACCCATGAAGTTAATGCCCCAGATGTCGAAGGGTTCTAGTGGTTAGATCCACTACTGAGGTCTGTCCATACAAGTGGTCATTCTACCATTACATTGGCAACATTCATGAGAGTTGACAGATTGGTGAGCATCCTTGAAAAGTGTTCGCTAGTAATAACCTACCATCAAGATCTTAATGGATGTGCATCTTCTTGCATAGTCGTGCCCACAAGGACCCTCATGAGTGTCTTAGAGGATGCACAGTTGATTAGCATCAAGGACATACCAATGAACTAGGCCATTGGTGCACACCTTGTAGAGGTACCCATTGACCTCCATGAAGCATTTCACTAGGTGAAGAATCTGTTATTTATTTTTGTGGTCTAGCACTTGTGGCATCTCTTGAGTGACAAGATAGGTAAGAATGCCATCATACCATTTAGGCTCAATGGTTAATTATTTAGTTATTTCCCCAACAAAGAAGAGTTCATTAGGAAACTAATCAGATAGTGGGCTTTCCTCCTCTTTGTTGTTCCATCTCAATTAAGACCAGTTTTCAATAACCACATCCTCAGTTTTCTTTTGATCTACCATCATAAGATTGAATTCCTACAAAATCACTAGTTACCATATGACCCAAGGGCTTACTGTTGGCTTATTAATCAACAAGTGAATTGCAATTTGGTCTGTGTGCATGAACACCTTGTATCCAAGTACATAGTGCTTGAATTTCTCCAAAGTAAACACCACTGCCATCAATTCATTTTTTATGGTGGTGTAGTTTAGTTATGCATCCACAATGATTCAGCTTGCACATTGTAAGTAATAAAGATGTTTATGATTATCCAACTATGTAAGTATGATTCCCAAGGCATAATTTGATGCATTCATCATAATGTGAAATGGTTTGAACTAGTCTAATGCTTGTAGAATTCAAGTTTTTATGAGTTTCTCCTTCAATTGTGGGAATGCATTTTCACATTTCTTGGTCCAAACAAATGAAGCATCTTTCTTTGTTAGCTCAACCAATGTTTTTGTGATCTTAGAGAAATTCTCTATGAATCTTTAGTAGTAACCAATGTGTCCAAGGAATGACTAGACATCTTTTACAGTTTCTAGTTAACGGGTAATTCCTTGGATGACCCTAATCTTTTTAGGTTTGACCTCAATCCTTGCTTGAGAAATTCTATGCCCTAGTATAATGCCCTCTTGGATTATTAGATGGCTCTTCTACCAATTAAGCTAAAGATTGGTCAGTCTCCACACATCTTTTGATTACTTACTCAAGATGTTCTAGGGCTTGCTCAAATGTATCCCCATAGGTGGAAAATTCATCCATGAAGACTTTCACCCCACCATTAATCAGTTATTAAAAAATGCTCAATACCAAGCATTGAAATGTTGTAGGAGCATTACATAGGTTAAAAGGAATCTTTCAATATGCAAAAGTTTCCAAGGGACTTGTGAATGTGGTTTTGGCTTGGTGTTTTGGTGTAATCTAAATTTGGTTATAACTACTATAGCTATCTAGGAAGCTATAATAGTAATGCCTAGAAATAGTGTCTAACACTTGATCCACAAATGACACTGGAAAGTGATCTTTTAATGTTGCCATATTCAATAGCTAAAAATCAATGCAGACCTGCCACTTACCACCTTTCTTTGGTACAATCATAAGTGGGCTAACCCACTCACTATCTACAATGGAATAGATAAACCCTACCTTGAGGAGTTGTCCAATTTTCTCTTTGATGATTTTATTCAATTTAGGGTTTAATCATCATTGTGGCTACCTCTTTGGCTTCATGGCTGGAGCAGTGTAGATACAATGCTAGCATATCTTAGGATCAATCTCTATGAGTTTAGGATATGACCAAGAAAAGGCTGTTGGCCATTTGTTGACCACATTCAAGAGCATCTATTTTTGTTCAGGAGCAAGATTTGCATTGATTATTACTAGCTTTTCATTTTTAAAGAATGCATATTCCATGATGATAGGTAGAGTTTTTAACTCAAGGAATTCTTGTTTAAATTTTTTTAGGAATTTCCAACTCTCCCCAATTGGTATCATCATTTGCATCATTAGAAAGTTGGTGATGAACTTGCTCCAGTTCATCCATGCCTTCTATGTAGGCACATGTTAGGCTCTTAACAGGTTCAATGGAAAGTGTTGAAATGCTCTTAAGGTTAACTATCATCCACTAGGTTCCCTCTTGCTTTGTGGTTGATGCATACAAGCACCATTGAATTTTAGATATATCAGCACACTGAGTACATGCTTTGATAGGTACACTATTAATAGCCCAAAGTTTTTACACATAGTTGCACCCTGTATCACTATATGCTATGCATGGTACTTTCTTCCTCTTGATCTTTCTAAATGCATTTTCTTTAGAGATTTCAAGTTAAAGATCTTAGATTCCCAATTGTGCATCAATAGTGCTTAGCCAAGCCCTTCCCATGATGATTGGGAAGTCCTCCTTGATATTGTCCACTTGGATCCCTAAGAAATTTATAGGGTAGGACCATCTATAAATAGTGGCCACAATGTCCTCCACCAGTCCCAAGGAAATAGTGATAGATTGATCGACCAGCTCAAGATGGATATTGCTCTTCTTGAATTGAGGTAGGTTCTAGGCTTTATGCATCTCATGGAAAATTAGATTAACCTTAGAACCTGAATCTAGAAGAGCCTTACAAGGTTCATTTCTAGCAATTTCAAGGTAAATAAGGGAACTTTTAGGATTAGATAGTTTCTTGGAAAGGTAACCAAGCTTTATCCAATTGATTACCACATGAGTTAACATGACAACATGCACTTTGGGAGGTGTTTGGTTTGAAGGGGACTCAAAAAAATTAGATGTAAAGGAAGATTGAGAAGTAGGGTTGCTAGCTACAAGTGTATGTGAGGGTTTAATTGGTCTATTGGTTTAGAAGAAAGGTCTTTTTCATGGTCTAGTTTCCAAACCACTTGGCTGAGGAGTAGACTATAAGTTAACAATCCTTGTGTTGTGTTGTTGCAATTGAGACAAAATTTTTTCCTGCATTGATGAAGTTGGCCATAACTAGGTTGAGCATGGAGGGATATATGCAGAAAGATGTGAAAGGTCATATGGATGTAGGGACTCCCTCCTAGGAGATGGAGAATGAGTTTAATAATACTTAGGAGGGTAGTAGTAATGTTGGAAGGTCACATAACTAGAAGAGTCACATGGAAAAATGGGTTGCTAAACATAGTATCCATATGGACCTAGTTATCAATAAGGGTAGTATTGCCTTAGTGGTGGCATCCCTCATGATTATGGGTGCTACCACTGTTGGTACTACTCATATGGTTGTGGTGGAGCTTCACTTGGATAGTAGGCTTGTTGTTGGTGGATAGTAGGATGTATACTCTGAATCCTAGATTGGTAAAGAGGTAGGCACCTAGAAGATTAACTTATCCTCAAGGAAATCCCTTAGGATGTTCATGTTGGAAGATGTCACACCCACCATTATTATCTAATTCTATCTCCATAACTTTTTCTACTATAGTAGGCTTGCCCTTACCTCTTTGGTAGGCATGTTTAGCTTCTTTCCACCTTCTATGATTACAATTACTACTTTTCTCTCTTGATTATTCTATGATTTTTAGAGTAGCTTGGAATTTTTCATCTAATAAATCCCAAATTTTATCTATCTTGGCCAAAACTTCATACATATATTTTTGGATCAGCAAGGTCTTTTGTTGCACTACCTCATCAAGAGATGACTCCTTCTCACTGTCACAAAAGTGGACATCCCTCTTTCTAATGGAAGGGTTCTTACTATATTCTTTTGCACTTTCTCATTTTCTCAACTCTCCTTCTTCTTTTGCTACTTGCTCTATCATCCTTTGTATCTAATGAGCTCTTAATTTTGATAGTCTCCCTTGGGCATAGACTCCAAGAGTTCTTCTCATTTTTTATTTGAGTCCATCTATGATGTGGTGAAGTTGTTCCTATTGAGAATAACCATGGCTAGGGCATCAGTGTATGAGAGAATAGTATCTACCCATGGTGGTGTTCAAGGGTTCATATGTTCCTTGCTTCCATCCTTGAATCTACCTTATTATATTAGACACTCAGGGGTACATCTAATATTTATCATTAAACATCTTTAGCATTGTACTCCACCTGTAGATGGATTCTAGTTCCAAGGATTGATACTAGCTTTTTGCTTCCTTGATGAGTGTCCTAGGAAATAGCTTTAATTTCTGCCAGTCATTTTTAATATTTTATAAGATACAGACATTGTGAGAAGCTTGAAGATGTGTTTTCAGATCAAAGTTATATCCCCCTCAAACTTGAAGATATTATTCATGTCAAGTTGCTTGATTTCACTATCTTTCACATGCCTAGTTAAAATTTTTATTGCCTTTGCAATGTTCAACATTCTTTGAGTGGCAAGAAAAGGCTCATCATCATCATTATTTTGATGATGCCTATGATATCCTTTGATGCCCCTTTGTTCATGATGGTCTCTCCAATTATCATTGTTTTGCTGTTCACCTTCATCATGATTGTTCTTTCAATGGCATTTGTTAGAACTAGAAGAGAAAGAAGAGGATGCAGGTATAGAGGATGAAGAGGGAGGAGGACTGCCATTGCCATGATTTTTGCCACCTCTACTATGCTTGTCCATGACCATGTTCATCATCCTTCTTATCATCTTGATGCTTTCTTGAGCCCCTACTTTGACTCCCACTTTTAACTGAACTTGGATTGTTGATAGTGGATTGCAGATTCAGGTTCACATCCCCATCATCCATATCAAGGGGTAGAGAATTTTCATGTTGATAACCCCTAGAGGGAGGATCCTCATTATCATTTTGGTTGAGTAGGAACAAAGAATTGGTGGACTGTTTTCCATTTATAGCCTGATGGTTCTTCTCCTGGTGTTGATCTCTCCTACATTGTGTTTCAATGGGATGGTAGTCTAGGTAGTCATGGTCATGCATACTATACTCTTTTGAAGATCTTGGATGCCCAACCTTCTAAGAGTTTGTGGTAGCATCCTGACCATATATCAATTGGGAGGCATTACAATGTTACCCTCCATATCTAGCCACTGTAGTTGTTCATCTTGATGTAGGATGAAGGTGAAGTCAGGCACATACTCATCTAGATGAGTATATACCACCCTGCATTCTTGAGGCATTGGTAGTTTAGTATCATCACACCTTTTAGAAGAAGATATTTTGCAATTAGAATAAGATATCAAACGTGCTCAAATTATTATATTTATTTTTAGGATGATTTTGACCTTAGGGTTCATCCAATAATGTTAATGATTTTCACTATGCATAGATAGCACATGTTTCAAATAAAAAGAATCCATGGAAATGGTGCCAGTGATGATCAGTGAATATCCCTACACTCAACCATATGAATGACTAAGCATTCATGCATGATCTAATTGAATTTCATAGACCCCTTGTCTTCCAGTACACTAGCCTCTAGGAAGTGAACTTGCCCTACCAATCATTCACTATCTTCTCAATTACACTTGTGATATGTAAAGGTATGGATAAGTGTAATCGAGGCATATGATTTTTTATCATTTTTGTGTTTTATATTTTGAGTGCTTAAAATAAAAGATGAAAGAAATGAAGTAATTTAATTAATAATTTCATCTAACTAATCCTAACATAAGCATCTAGTCCTACTTTTTGTACACATACTAAATATGTATAATGCTACTAGGTTACCAAACATTAAGTGTTATTGGGATTACCAAGCATCATGTACATGCTTTAAGCGGTCATACTTATGTGATTAATTAATTGCTATTTAATTTAGCATAATATAGCTTAATTTAGCTTAATTACTTAAAACATTAAAGGAAATTACATGAAACTTTACATGCATGAAGAAAATATTTAATCTAGCCAAAGTGCTGCAAGGTTTATCAAAAAGCTCATCTTTATTACCACACACACTGCTGTGCTCAAGTACAACACTATTTGAATAAAGATTTGTACACTCAATGACTCCTACTATGGACATTTGGAAAAATATTCTAACTTTGGAAAAGAAAAATTATAAGAGCTTTGCTACACTATAACTAATATGACTCCTAAACAATGCATCCAAGTGTTATATTTATAGGCCAACACACATCCTGCGATATTAGATATTTGACATCACTTCTGGGTCCTTGATATTAGGTATTTGGTATCATGGCTGTGATATTGGATATTCAATATTGGAGCTAGACAAAATAAACTTCATGACTACACCCCTAAAAATTGGACTAACGTGCTGTGTGAACTTGCCTTGTGCTCAAAAGTGCTATGATCATTGAGGCATAGTCCATCCTGAGTCTATTCTAGAATACTTGGCTACTCTTAGATTCAAGGATGGTGTTGAGTGATTCTTCTCTAGAGGTGTATCATTACACTTGGTATTAAAGCTGTGGTTTGCTATTCAAGGATGGTGTTATTTTTTGGTTTGTAATCATGACTTGTTGTTCATGATTTATGTGTTGCTATGATACACAAGAAGGAAAAAGGATGTAAAAATATTGGTAATGCTCCTCTTGGTTCTAAGCTTCCCAAGGGACTAGTGGGAGATGACAAATGAGGTAGTCATGTGTACTAGGAGGTGCACGATAATGTGAATATGTATGAGGATGAAGCTATGCAAATTTAGAGAAGATAGCTAAAGAAAAGTGAATAGATCATGGTCATATTCTTATGGAAAATCCAATTGTATGAATAGTTGCTACAAGTAGATGACATATACATGTATTATCTATCTTAAGTAAAAAGGGGTTTGGATGACTTTCAAGTTTGTTGGTTATGGGAACAACTATCACAACCAGGTGACACAATCAAGTCTCATGTACCTATAATAGAAATAACCAAATGATTTAAGCATTAGTTAATTTGAGAAAGTTCCTTTCTTATTGGGGTGAGCTCTTGCACAAAAAATAAAAATGTGCTATAGCTAAAAATTTCTTGCTAATAAATCATTTGAAGTGCCAATGGAATGCTATCAATGATTTCTAGTTTGTGAAAAAAACTTATGTATATCCAAGTTTGTTTTGGTGAATTGTTAGAGAAACACATTCTGTTTTGCTAGTTGATCCTTGTGATAGTTTAAGATAATGATTTTGTTATGTAAAAAATATAAGATAATGTATGAGATTGATGCTTCTTATGATAATGTGTTATTTTGCTGGATGGTTGTCACTGTATCTATTGATCTTGTGAAGAGTCTGTAGCTTGAATGCATTAAGGACCCCATAATTTGATGTTACAATATGATGATTTTTTGTTCATGTGTTGTAAATATACACTTGGATTTTCATATGAGGATCCATTACCAATGATGCCTTAATTATTAGTTCATGATCCATAGAAGAGAACTAATGATGTTTCAAATTATGTTATTTGCAAATCTCTTGTTTGAGAAGAGTGTTCTCCATGTTATTAATATTAGATGGTAGTTTGAGTATGAAAGTCCTTGAATGATTGAATATGTTAGTTCTTTTATCTGAATTATCCTCATTGAAGATTTTATTTAGCTCAAGAAGTAGCTATTTCATATGTGGATAGTGATTCATCCCTTATGTGAAACAACATAAGGCATTGTTGCTGGCTTATGAGTAAGTATACAAGTACTTATGTGCTTGAATTAGTGATTTATAATTGTTGAATAGTAAGATATATGGTAGTGCTCATGAAGGAGCTGTGCCTATGGTAGATAAATCTCTATATTCATACCCTCCTATGTTCAACATTTGGTATGATGGAACACTTGCTAAGATTATCTTCTACCCATGTTATACAATGCTTTTGATTGTCTATGAACATTATGATAGAAGGTGGTTCTTTTTTTATGAGAGATCATGTGAAAGGTTATTTCCAATGCTAGAAAATTTATTATTTGTGACATCAAATGTGATGTGTAATTTTAGCTTAACAATCTCAATGAAAGGTGGATAATTAAATTTTCTACCAAGATAGTTTGTTCTAAAGAGGAAGGAATGTGGCTAGCTTGGTGGTACCACTTTTGAGATGGATCAAAGCAATAGTGCTTGTGTGAATGTGTGTAAAGAATAAATGAGAGAAAGTATATATGCATTAGTGGATGAAGGGAGAAAAATAATATGATGAAGTGCAGGGAGAAAAATAATATGATGAATCAACTCTAAGGATTGAGTTCATGTTCTTGATGATGTCTCTAAGCAAGAAGTACATGTTCTTGATGGTAATTTTGAGTAGGAAGCATATGTTCTTGATAAAAATTTTAGTAGAGAAGATATGTTTTTGATTGTCACTTCAATCAAGGAGCACAAATTTTAAATAATGACTTTGAGTAGAAAGCATGCATTATTTGGTTGTGAGTTCAAGTAGGAAGCACAAATTTCTACTACATCTCTAAGAAGGAAGTACACATGTTTTTAAGAGAAGGAAATTCCTTAAGTTTTGTTGTGATTGCCACAATGAGGCTAAAGTACCAAAGATACTTGCTCATGCTAGTGCCAAACTTCCACTAAGCATGGGAAGTAGTTTCTCCAAGGTATAAAGTACTCTATTCTTGGATGCAAGTGATAAACTGTATACTCCTATGTAACTACAAGAGGTAGAGGAAATATCTTACATGTTAGGTGTGTAGATTTCAATTCAAGTAGAAAGGTTTGTAGCATTTACATGAAAAGGGTAAGCATTTTATTTTTTAACTTGGGTTGCATGAACATTCTTATGCATATATTAGATGTCATGCCAAGTTCAATATTAATGATTTAAAGTTAAATACCTTTGCAATTGAACATTCTTGTCAAAAAATTGTTGAATGGGCTTTGAATGGCTTAATACCATTGATATTCAATGTGCTCTTCACATTTGAGAAGGTATACGAATAAAGACTTAAGCTCCAAAGATGTTGATTCTTTCAAGTAGGGGTGAGTGTAGGAAAACATACGTTGTTCATGGATTGAGGATTATTTCCATTTTAGAATGAGGAATAGAAGAAGTGTGAAGATTCTTATGGGTTATATGTTATCTTAACCATCACCAAAGAACTAGATGATCTTAATTCCTTTGTGTACTATGTCATAAAAATATTTAGGCTTGTTGAAGAGCTTTGGATTTGACACTTAGGCCATGATCCTTCTTTATGGAGTGGTACTTAGGACTAAATGCATTAGAGTAGGAATTTATCTTAGATTTATTATGAGATTAGTGTCACGAGTGTATGCTAGTGCTCTTAAGTATGCTATGTATTAGTTTTTTTTGGTTGCTTATATGATTATATATGTAGCTTCATGTACATGTGCTATGATCATTAAGGTGTAGTCCATCTTGGGTTTACTTTAGAATACTTGGATGCTTTTGAATTGAAGGGTGGTATCAAGTGATGCTTGTCTATTTTAGATAAATTTAACCATAGGAATCAACTTGCTTTTTAACTTTCTTTCCATTATGTCAATGATTTTAATTGGCCACTCAACCTAGTTGACATCATGTTGAAGTTACACATCCTACCACTTGACAATATGACTAGGATCTATGATGTACTTTCTTATTATAAAAATGTGAAAAACATCATGAATAGATTACAACTAAGATAGAAGAACAATTTAATATGCAACTTTACCAATCTTCTTTAGCTTAAAAAAGAAAGCAATGTAGCATGGTGCTAATTTTCCTTATCAAATATCATGACCCTTTTTAAAGGTGAAAGTGTAAGAAAGGCTCATTATCCAATACTAAATTCTATAGGTATATTTATATTGTGTTGTCTTCAATTTTTCCATGATAATCTTAATTTGTTATGTAGTCTCTTCAATGATATCTATGCTAGTCTTTGAAATGTAGTTTATAACATTCCAACAAGGTGCATAATAAGGTCTACCATATAACATTTCATATGATGTTTCTTTCAAACTAACCTAATAACTATTATTTTAAGAAAAATTTATCAAAGATAGAGCTCTATCTCAATTATCTTTGTAGTATTGGAGCATCTTTTTTAAAATTTAATGTATCCTTTTTATTTAACCATTTTTCTATAGATGATAAACTGAATTAAGATTTAAATTAGTATTAAAAAATATTCTAAAATGCTTGGAAAAATCTAGAAGTAAACTTCACATCTTTATTTGAAACAATGTCAATTGAAACACCATGAAGTTTGATAATCTCTAAAAGAAATAACTATGCTGTCTCCTTGGAAAAAATGATGTCTCTATAGCTAAAAATGAGAATATTTTGTCAAAAAATTTATGTGCATGAGAGTTGAGTCCTTTCCACTCTTAGTCATAATATGTTTCATATCTTTCTTCTTATTAGATAATTAATAATACCTCATGATGTTCTAATACATCTTATCATTACGATGATGAATATGATACTTACTCGAGTATGCTTTCTCTAATAACTTTTGTCTCATTAACTTTAGAAGTTGATAAAGTTCATTAAGCCAAATGATGCACTATTACATCTATGATATCGTAACTCTTCTTACATCATCATAGATACAATGTAGTGGGCCCTAGTCATGACTATAAATGCCAACCCATTGTAACATCATTGCGACAACTTTTGCACAATACTTGGCAAAGTTCTTACAGTTTCTTTCCATGAGTTACACTTAGAATTAGAGTTAGAAGTTGATGAATCATGTTTTAACAGGCTCCGATATCAAGTACCTAATATCAGGCCCCTAGATGCATTATCAGATATCCAATATTGGGGGGGAATGGGCTGGCCTATAAATATAGCACTTTGGCACATGATTTGGGCATTAGTTTTTCATAGTTTTGTCAATAGAGTAGCAGAATTCTTGTAGTTTTATTCTATAATCTTAGAGAATAGTTAGTGAGTGCCCATAGAGTGGATTTGAGTCAGTTTTATAAAGTCTTATTCGAGTGGCAATGTACCTGGACATATTCCATTAACAACAAATAGATCGAGATTGATTCTTATTCATTGCAACACTTTGACTTAGATTAAATTTAATTTTAATGCAATTTATATTCCATTTACTTAGTTAATATTTACATTTCCATGCATGTTAATGATTTGGTGGAATGAGTGTGACTAGTTTCAAGTGTAAACACATATTCGCTTGGTAACGCCAACAATGTTATTGCTTGGTTTGCCTAGCAGCATAACACTTGGTAATCCTAGTAGTGGATACGTGAGTTCAAGACATGTATGGAAAGCTAGGAACCATCACTCATTGCTTCTAGGCTAGTTTAGACTTTACTTTTCATTGTTAATTAGCTTAATCAATTAATTTCTTTATCATCATTACAAGTCACTTAGGGTTGAACAACATCAACTATCATATGCCTCACTTTGGACTAAACCATATGTGATAAAGCCACCACTAGTCCAAGTGGGGAGATAGTGAAAAGTGATCAAGGAATAACAATTTAGATGCACAACTAGTCCCATCCATAGAATTTTACCAAATCATGCTTGAATGCTTGTGATTTGTATGGTTGGGCGTAGGGGTATCTCATCGCTCATTGTTGGGATTATTGTAGAGGATGGTGCTAGTTATCTAGATTAGTTATATTATACATGATCATTGTAAAGGTATTAATAATCTATCTCTTAGAAAACATTAATATTTTAAGTCACACACATTGTCAAACAAAACCATGTCTTCTTCACATAGAAACAATAATGCATTGTATGATGAGAAAACTCTTAGGAGAAATGATAGGATATATACTAAAGAAAATTGGAGTGAACAACCTCAAAGAGGGGTTTCCTATGCTCATTTAGATCTTTACTACACTTAAATACTACATTCAACTAGTGCAAAAAATCCTAGAGGAGCTGAAGTAAGTCCTAGATCAAGGAGGGCTTTAAGGCCTAGGACCTCATCTAAACATAGACAAGATAAATCAAGGGAGCATGGGAAGAACTATAGAAGCCATGGTGATTCTTGCAAATCATCCTCTTCAATGTCTAGTTTTGAAAAATATGAACATAGGTATAGAAATAGAGCTTAACTATGGGATTAAGACAAAGATAGAGATCAAACCCAAGGGCAAAATCAAAGATGTCACAATGAGCATAGACACAATCGTCATAATAAAATGAATAAAAATAGAAAATTTCATCACAACATGTATAACGATGATGAATCCTTATTGGCCACTAAGAGCCTGATGTAGATCACAAAGGTGATTAAGATACCTCACAAGCATTGTAGGGATAGTCGCTTACCTAGGCTTGATATAAACAATATTCCTAAATTTTTGGAAGGCTATGATTTGGATCCACAACATCATCTATAAGCCTTCCATGATGGCTATGACTCATACAACATTAAAAGTGGGTGGAAAAAGCTTAAGCTCTTTCCTAGGACACTAATCGATAAAGTGGAAAGTTGGTATAAATCGTTGGAACCAAGTTCCATTCACTAGTGGTCCACAATGCTAGAAATTTTCAATGAAAAATATCAAACCTATGATAGAGTGTTCAACCTAAGAAAAAAATTGAGAGTGAAAGCAAGAAAATCATGAACCCTTGGATGTGGCCTTAGATAGATACCATTCGCTACTACATAGATGTCTTGGCCATGATTTCTCTAAGGAAAGGCAACTTTTTCACATCATCGATGGGATTCATAATGAAACAATGGAGATCCTTAGAATGTATGCTCCAGGTCAATTATACAAGCTACAAAGCCATTAGATCAAAGAGTTAATTAAGCATATGGCAAAAGAAGGAGAGAATGTAGAGGAAAATAACTAGGACCCAACTCTACAAAAGAAAAGTGTTCATATCTATGATAAAGAAAAAGAGGTAGCTCTCAATGAGGTGATTTATATCATTGAGATTAAAGAAAAGTTGGATAAGATGTTAGAATCAATGAATGAGAAAGTTAAAACTTGCGAAGAAATCGTCAAGGAGAGGATCATGCAAAAAAAAAACTAGGTGATCACACTAAACAAAGGATACAAAACCAAGAAATAGCTAATAACACTTTTTGGCAAATGAGAAAAATAGGTAAAGGAAGTGAGGCTATAGACTCAACCACAAACGAAGATAATGGATGTGACATATGCATATATGACCATCCAAAGGGCAATTGCCTAGTCTTGTTGCATCTATAAGAGTATTGGATAGGTGCATTTAATCCGAAGTTTGTATTGAAACACATGCCTAGGAGATTTTCTTTTCTTTGCAATAATTATAGATAGCCCCACAACCAATTGTACTATCCTAGGGGGACTTATTACCAGCCTCAACACTATCATCAACTACAATGGAAAAACCCACAATCATGGGGAAGGCCACCACAAAATCAACACTACCCTTACTACTAGCTGAACCCATATAGATATTATGTTCAACAATTTGTTTCCCCAGTTGATTCTACTTCCTCTACCTCAAGTCACTACTATCACTCTCTTGAATATCATCATCTCACAACATCTTATATGAGATCACCACCTCACACCTCTCACCCTTCATCATATCATCAATATTCTCATACTCACCTCCACTATGTATCACCTCCAGCAACACAAGAAGGTTCATCATCACAACATTAACAAGAGAATGCCACTTGCAATGCAAACATACATGTAAATGGTAACCCTAGTAGATCTCAACCAAATTCTCAGAAATGTCCCTTCTGAAGGAAAGGCTATAAGTCAAAGCAAAAAACTCATGGACCTACTACATCACTTGAACCAACACAAGGCCAATATGATGCAACAACCTTCCTCATAAAAATGATGTCTCCTAATCATACACAAAAGCCACCACTTCAACATAAGACATAAACAATGAACCTATCGTTGTGGAGAGACAAAAGAATTCATGCATCACTTAGTTGTGGGCTAGAAATTCAAAATATTAATACAACTCACAAAAAATTTCAAAAGAAAGTTTCTGAACAAAAACCAATCTACGTAGTAGCCACTATACTAGAAAACACCCAATAGTTTGAAAATGAGAATATAAGATTGTTTCAAAGATGCATGGAGACAATTGATCTACTTATTAGTCCTAGACTTAAGAAAATGGACCAAACAAAGGATTTAGACATAGATATATTACACTCTAATTATATACCAAAAAATGATATTAAACATGGAGACTTGGGAATTAAAATAGAAAATCAAGAAGAAGAAGCAAACACATTTGGATTCCCCAAAATGGAAATACCTTTAAGTCCAAATGAAGATACATCTCCAAATGATCTAAACAAGACTATCACCAATGTTAGATGTGCTACCACATGATTAATTAAATTAGTAATGGTGATAGATGAGAAATCGATGATGTATAATTAGGGGATTATGTGGTCCATCTTTCAAATTTCCAGCCATAAAATTAGTCATGGGGGAGATGCTCCATCCTAGTTCAAGAACTAATAAGTATTTTCACCTATTTTTTGTTTTACAATTTTTATCATTTTCCTATTTCTTCCAAATTTTATAATTCTTCATATGTTTTCCATTTCTTAATATTTTTCTTTTCTTTATATTTTTCTATTTTCTTAAGTCATTCTATTTTTGCTTTATGAATGTATTTTTATGTTTTTATTAATAATATTGCTAGGTGATGATTCAGAAGTTAGTGCTATGTGTTGGGTTTTTGTGCTATGCTATCCAGATGATTGGTAAGTAGTTGTGTAAAGCAGCAAGACCACCTCATCCATCCCTCTAGTTCTCTAAATAAAAGGTCTTTTCATGGAAACAATTTGATTCTTCTTCTATAAAACTAAAATTCATCAATGATGATTGTACCTTGAGGAAAGAGGAAATGCCCAAGTGGGAATGGCAAAGGATGTGATCTCAAGGTGACTTGTTGGGTTGTCTTCTTAACTTCCTTCATGTGATTTATGACTCCTCTTAGAATGTATCATCACTCCTTCATTGACCAATAAAAAGAAAGCTCTGTCTTTACATGGTGTGATTCTCATCAAAAAAGAAAAGAAGAAGAAGAAGAAGAAACAATAATGGGAATTCAAAGCACATTTATTAGACACAATAATGGGCTACAAGCACTAGTTATGGGGCTGGAAAGACATGTTACCCATGCCTGAGAGCACCCCTCTAACCGAGGCCCTTCCTTCCTTCTTCTCTTTTCTTCTCTTTTTGGAGTGATGATTGTTCTTTGAGGTGGTTGTGGACTCATGGTGGTTAGTATGATGGAACACATCAATGCAAGGTCACTGTTCATGGTATGGACTTGGTCTGAACTTGGACGGATAGGTATACTGATCATTTTAATTATATTTTTCACAAGAACCTATTATCGACATGGTTAAGTACCTTACATCCTGATCTCTGCAATCCCTTCTCATCCCATTATTCACCTCATTGTTGCATGCGATTATGAGCCTTTTGGTTTTGTGTAGTATAGAGCAACATCCTAACCATGGTAGTTGTGTGTTGTTTGGAATAAAGGCATGTTCTACATTTAACTTCTTAGGTGGCCACAGACATCTGTGGAAGTGGTTATGCAAGGGCATTATGGTAAGAGCCTACTTTAGGGAGGATCCAATTGCATAACTTTTGTTGATCATGACTTTGAGCTAATGATGGTTTCTCTGAATTTATGTATGATTTTGAAACTACTTCTCATCCATTTCATTAATTTTTCCTACTTTTCTATTTCCATATCCATTAATATTTCTTGGTCACCTTCTAAATTAGACCTTTGGTTTCAATTATTCAAGAACCTATATGCTTATAGAGTTATGCTTATTAGTCATGGGGGCTAGGTATGCTTACTTTAAAATTTTTGAAATTTTTCGAATATCCTATTTTCAAACATCATGGTAACTAATAGTAATTGATCAAAATAATATGAATATCTTGATGATTTTAGTTACCTCATAGCCTTAGGAACAGTATGCTATAATCACCTTGTGCTTAAATGAAAACTAAGGGATCCAAAAAGGGTTAATTATTAAGGAAAATTTACCAATACTAATGTTGATCATTTGGTGACTACAGGTGATGCTAAAAGAAATGCCTAAGGGAGAAGGTCTTTTTCTAGACATCAAAATGAAGCCAAGAGAGGGACAACAAAGGATACACCCATGGACAAATCGTGGCACATACAAGATAGTAGCTCAAGCATCACATGTTTTCTAGATTTATGGGATGTTGAGAAGAGATTTTAGTCCATCCTTCAAGAATGTTCTGCTTAACTAGAGAAGCATTGACATAATATCAAGGTTGGAATTCTACCACTGCTAGTAGTAACATGAAGAATCATCTTTAGTGGATTTTTGAGGACCTCTGCAAATTTTGTAATCTCCAATGTCTATCTAGTCTTTTTATCACTCTATCATTTTGTATGCATCCACTCATATTTGTTCCATTTAAGTTAGTTGTATGCTAGTGAATAATCCTATACCTACCCAATATTTTGTAAGGAACTTGTTCCTCCTCTTCTTCACTCAAGGATGACAATTCATTCAATCGTGGGGGTATGATGAATCATGTTCTAATAGGTGCCAATATCAGGTACTTAATATCAAACGCCTAGATGTGTTATTAGATATTTGATATCAGGGAATATGGACCAGCCTCTAAATATAGTGCTTGGGGGAACAGTTTGGGCATTATTTTTTCATAGGCTTTTTTTTATAGTTTTGTCAATAGAGTAGCCAAGCTCTTGTAGTTTTATTGTGTAATCTTAGAGAGTAGTTAGTGAGTGCCCACAAAGTGGCTCTAAGTCAATTGTACGAAGTCTTATTGGAGTGGCAATGTACTTGGACATATTTCATTAATGACAATAAGATCGAGATTGATTCTTATTCATTGTAGCACTTTGACTTATATTAAATTTACTTTTAATGCAATTTATATTCCATGTACTTAGTTAATATTTAAATTTTCATGCACATTAATGAATTGGCAGAATGAACATGACTAGTTTCAAGTATAAACACGTATTCACTTGGTAACCCCAGTAGTGTTATTACTTGGTTTGCCTAGCAGCATAACACTTGGTAATCCCAGTAGTGGATATGTGGGTTCAAGATGTGTACAACAAGCTGGGAATAGACACTCATCACCTGTAGGCTAGTATAGACTTTACTTTTCACTGTTAATTAGCTTAATCAATTAATTTCTTTATTATCATTAGGAGTCTTTTACAGTCAAACAAAATCAACTATCATATGCCTCACTTTGGAATAAACCATATGTGACAAAGCTACCACTAGTCCAAGTGGGAAGATAGCGAACTATGAGCAATGCATAACAATTTAGATGCACAACTAGTCCCATCCATGGAATTCAACTGAATCATGCATGAATACTTGTGATTCGTATGGTTGGGAATAAGGGTATCTCACCACTCATCAAAAGTGAATGTCCATAGTATGGTAACTAATAGTTGTACAAAGTTTTTATTTAACTAGATTATACTAAGACATAATTTATGGTCAATAATAAAGACTGAGATTATTTTTTACCATTACAGTATTCTACCTAGTTTACTTTACTTAGATTAATTTTACTCTCTAGCATGTTTACTTTTATGTCATTTACATTTCTTGAACACTTTACTTTACCAATGCCTCTTAGTAAGGTATTATAAGTATGACTACTCTTGAGTGTTAAGTGTAATTGTCTAGTAACCTAGTAGTGACTTCACTTGATTTGCTTGGTAGTGAATTCATTTGGCAATCCCCGTGATGGTTACATGGGCCCAAGGCATGTACGACAAGTGAAGAAAAAATGCTTATTTCCATATGCTAGGGTAGATTTACATTTCAATTATTACTTAGATTTAGACTTTATTCTCATTTTCATTATGGAAGCACTTAGAACTAATTTGAGCCAATAACATCATGATATCATATGACTCACTGAGAGTTAAATCATACTACTCGTACTTCACTAACTCAACATGAGAAGATAATGATCAAAAACAAACTATCAACCACTAGCATAATTACATTATCTATCCACAGATTACAATCTGGTCACATGCATGCACTTGTCACTTGTATGATGGAGTGTTAGAATACCTAGTCACTCATCATTGGCACCATTACTGAGGATGTGTCAATGTTTTTTTAGCAGGTTTTATAGAGTTTGTTGAATTAAGAATTACAAATTCTATCTTTCACACTTGAATTAATTATTTTAACACACACACACACACACACACACACACACACACACACACACACACAATTAAAAGTGTCAAAAACATATTATGGCTTCTACACTAAAGGAAAAATCACCACTTGCTAATGAAATTACTAAAAACCATGATAAAGGATATGATGAAATAGATTGGAGTGTGCCTATGTAAACTAGAATCTCCTATGCTCATAATGATTCATATAACCTTGATTTTACATTTGTCTTTCACTAGGATAAATAGCTAAGGTGGAGAGATTTACAAGACAACATTATTTTGCCTCCAAAACATTTTACACCATCGATGTTGCAAGAAATCCTCATATGGTCAAACCTTAGCCATGTACAAGAAGGGTACCACATTATAAAGCACGTGACATAACCATACCAACTAATAGAAGCTCAAATAAGAAGGGATGGTACTATGGAATTAAGGCATGATCTTGATAAAGAAAAGAAAGTACCATAAATTATTGTCCTAGAGGAAAGAGATGATGCAATGTTCCATATAGAGAAATTTTATCAAACCCATGGATCTCAATCTGAAACATTTGTTGTCCATATCAAAGATATTGTTAAGATACAATTACATTCAAGTCTTGTGGAAACACCTAGAGGAGATAAGAAAGACTCCACACTTAGGAGCAATCCAAGGCCTAGAACCTCCACTAAATCAAAAAGAGATGAATCAAGGAGTCATAGAAGGAGAATCAACTGATACCATTCTCCAAATTCTTCATATTCATCATCATACTCATCCAAATATTATGATAAGAGAGAAATAAGAATGAGGGATCATGATAGGGAAAGGAAAAAAGATCCTAAGAGACATGAGCATCAAAGAAGACATTGTGATGAACAAGAGCATAATTATGAAAGAAGAAGAGACATGATTAGACATGAAGAAAGAGAATGTTATGAGAAATAAAGGAATCATAACTAAAATATAGTATATGAACCTAATGATCATAAAGAACCCCTATTGGACACTTGTAATATGATTAATATTAAAGAAGCAATGTATATCCCTACTAGGCACTTAAGGGATAGTCACTTCAAGTGACTAGATATGAATAACATTTCTATGTTTGAAGGCAAATACAATGTGTATCCATAGCATCATCTTCAAGCCTTCACTAATGCTTGTGCCCTTAAAAACATAGAGAATGACTGGTAGAAACTAAAGTTATTTTCCAAAATATTTATCAAGGAAGTAGAGAGTTGGTATAGATCCTTAGAACCAGAAATAATCCAAAGATGTAGTACCATGCTAGAGCTCTTTAATGAAAAGTATAAAACTTATTTGAGAGTGTCCAATTTAAGAAAAAAAATTAGCAATGGAAGCAAGGGAAACATGAATCCCTTGATGTGAAAATGGATAGGTACTATTCCTTATTGCATAGATGACCAAGCCATTGATTTTCTCAAAGGGAACAACTTAGACATATCATTAATGGGTCAAGGAATAAGACTAGAGAAAACCTTGGGGTATATGCCCAAGGTAGCTTATTAGAAATGACAACCCATTTGGATAGGTGCTCCTAGGGAGAATGCTACCTCTCCCCAAACGGACCCTCGTGGCAAAAGAGGAAGTNAGAGAGAGAGAGAGAGAGAGAGAGAGAGAGAGAGAGAGAGAGAATTAGCTAAAGAGTATAATTGAGATCCCACAATGAAGAAAAAGGATGTGAGAATATGTGAAAGATATGAAGAAGAAACTTTGGAGGATACAATCCAGAGAAAAACTCTATCCATCCAAAAATTAGTCAATGGCATTGTAAGTAAGGTAGAAAAAATATGAGATTTCATGGATGAAAAATTTGGTCTTATTCTCAAGATAGTAGAGGAGGAAACTAAATAAGCTCTAAACAAAAACAAAAAAAAGGTAATGAAAGAAGAGATAATTAACAAGAAAACTACAAACATAAAGGAAAAGTTGCTGCAATTGAAAAATTAACAAACTCTAGTTTGGAAGACGAAGAAGGATGCAAACTCTAGTTGAAAATTAACAAAATCAAAATTTGCATTGCATCAAAAGACCAAGAAAAGATCACATTCATCAATCCATGGGGGATGTGTGCATACAAGTAGATGCCTTTTAGTTTGTATAATGTATCAGCTACATTCCAGAGACTTGTACTCATCATCTTCTAGAAGTAAATTGGTAATGGGATCGAAGTATTTATGGATGAATTCTCCACATATGAGCTAGATTTTAAACAAGATTTAGACTGTTTAGAGTAGGTAATGAAAAGATGTGTAGAAATCAACCTAAAGCTCAATTAGCAGAAAGCCATTTAATGGTCCAAGATGGTATAGTTTTGGGACATAGAGTATGTCACAAGAAAATAGAGGTAGATCCAAATAAGATTAGAGTCATTCAAAAAATCACTAAAATGTCATAAATCATTAAACATGTTAAATCATTTCTTGGCCACACAGGATATTATAGAAGATTTATTGAAAATTTCTTAAAAATTGCAAAATAGCTAGTAGAACTCACAAATAAAGATGCACCATTCCACTGGATAGAACTACGTGAGAAGTATTCTAGACATTAAAATATAAACTTCTCGAAACATCAATTCTTCAAGCTCCAATTTGGTATAAACCCTTCGACATAATGAAAGATGCTTCAAACTATGCATTGGGAGTAGTACTCACTCTACTAGATGATCAAAGATGGTCCTATTACATACACTACACTAGTCAAAGTATCAATAGGGCACAACTTAATTACACCACTACAAAAAATAATCTTATGGCCATGGTGTATGCACTTGAGAAATTTAGACATTATGTGCTTAGATATCCTAGTTATATCCGCATGGATCATAGTGCTATCAGATTTCTTATGAATAAATCAGTAGTCAATCCAAGGATGATAAGATGGCTGCTAATGTTACAACACTTTGACATCAGCATGGTAGAGAAAAAGGAAACAAAAAAAATTGTAGCTGATCATCTATTTAGGCTCATATGGTAATTTTAAGACAATAATGAACTATTATTACACTAATTTCTTGCTAAAAATCTATTCACAAAACGAACAATGGCTACAACCTCAATAGAGAAGCCATGGATCTCTGATTATGTGACCTATCTCACTACACAAAAAATTCTTGTTGAGTGAGATAAGAAACAAAATAAGTAGTCCCTTCGTCAAGCCAAATAGTATATGGAAATTAATGGGAACCTTTACAAGATTTGTACTGATAGACTAATTAGATGGTATGTTTCTAAAGAAGACCAACAAAGAACCTTACAAGATGCACATGAAGGACAATGTGGTGGTCACTATGCAGGATAAATGTAACATCCCCATTCTTGAATGGTGTTGCTCCATAAAAAAAATGGTGTCTCTTCATAATTAATCTTGAGATTAGTGTAACAAGATCCAAAAGGATGTGTTGTAATTAAGAACTGAAAGGATGTGTTGTAATAATGGGCGTGTCTCTTGAGGTGACCTTTGGGGATTTGACCTAAGGTATTTATACTTGGGCATTACAGGTTATATTAGCATGGAGTTGTAGGGCCAATAACAAGAGCTAGGTGAAGTAGGATAGGAAGAGGACTAGCCATCCCTTCTAGCTAGTGATAGGCCTAATTCTAGTGGTAGTGTTAGATTACCTCTAAGGGATAGATGTTGAAGGAAGAAAACCCCAAGGAACACTCACAAAGCATGATCCATATAGACTATTACACATCAATAAAGCATTCTCTCCTCTTTCCTTCTATATTTTCCTATTATTTTCCTTATTCTTAATCTTGAATGTTCTGTATATTTAACATCTGTGATGTTAGCTTCTTACATCTAATGTCTAATATAACATATATTTGATGTTTTCCATGACATTTCGAAATGGGATGTCACTTTTGGTATTAGAGTAAACCACAACCCAAGGGCCATTCAAAACCATGGGCTAACTACAATATAATGATGAACCATGGAGTCATGATCTAGGGAGAATCATGGACCACCACCAAATGCATCACATGTTTGAAATGATCTATGTAAGCTAGAAGATACCTTTCCATTAATTTTATGGATAATGAATCAGACATCTACAAGAAAGAAATCCCACCAACCATCAAAATTCTTTTATGAATATCACTGATCGAGAAAGATCTAATTACACCTCACCAGGATTCATCAATTGCAAGAGACATTGATAAGATAAGGATACACCTGTCTAGATAATTCTTACCCATCTTATAGTCATGATAGAATGATAATTAATTAAGTCATTATTAAGTTTATTCCAAAAAGTTAGTAACCATGACTTGAGTTGATCTTGTCTTGTTGAAACTTATTATCCTAAGCACTTAACCCTTTTAACTTGACATTATTCACTTGATACCTATGGAAAAATCAATAATCAGGGAATGAAGTTCTCATAATCTTACTACATTGCTACAGTATAATCATGAAGTTGTGATAAAAAATACATAGCAATGTTACATAATAGTGAAGTTCCTACTGTGTATTAATTTTAAAATGTGAATGGATCTAATAATTCATGATCATAAGAAGATTTAAGATATGAAAATTTATCTTCATATTTAATGTAGATTCCATATTTCCTTTTTACTTGACTTCACTCTTCTTTATTTACAAAACATTTATTTAAATATGTAGTCTATCCTTGTTGCACCTCTTTGTTTTTTCATGGCTTATTTTTAAATCACTTTGGATGAAGAAAATATCCAATTGAATGAAGTGGACTATGAAGCATTCTCCATTTTTTTTACTAGATTTCCAAATAGCATCTTTCATTTTTTTATCGAATAAAAGAATTTTTTCACTCCTAACTTTTTGGATATTTTCTCTCATTTGATCCATACTTTCAAAAATATATCTAATACAAGGCTCATTACTATCACAAAGATGTAGACTTTTGTAAATAATAAAAAAAAATCTTTAAAGTATCATCAACCAATTTTTAAAATGATCTAGATGTATGACCTTGTGATACTAAGTCTTTAATTTTATAATACATAGTAGAATTTATTATAGAACAATGTAGCCATATATCCCATTCTGATGAATTAATCATTTCCTTAAGTGAATTTTAATTTTTGGATACATTACAACACTAAAAAATTAGATGCAAATCTTGTTTGAGCACATTTTAAAAGCTACAATTTAGAATCTTCTTGTATATAGCTTGTAACATAGAATGGTTAGTAATAAATTGGAAAATTTCCTTTACATCTTCTACAACTTTAGCAATCCAATGAATTTCTAAATGTATATCTTTTAAAAGTAAATTCAAACAATGTGCTATACAAAAAGTCCAAAATATACCTAGATATTTATCTTCTATCATTTGACCTAGTAAAACATTGTTAGAAGTACTATCAGTAACTACTTGAACAACATTTTCTCGTCCAATAGATTCTATGGCCTCTTCAAAGATTTGCATAAGAAAGAAAGCATCTTTTATATGATCTAATGTATCATGTGTCTTTAAAAAATAACATCTTTGGTTGAATAAGCAAGAATATTAATAAGAGGCTTATTCACAACATTTGTCCATTCATTAGAGATAATTAAAATTCCTATGTTACATCAACTTCTTTAACTAATTTTAAAGATGCCTTAATTCTAGTTCTTTCTTCACTTAAGAGAGATGCCTTAATTCTAGTTCTTTCTTCACTTAAGAGAGATGCCTTAATTCTAGTTCTTTTAGATTTTGAAATGTTGTTACAAATATTTATTTGTTCCTTCTTTCCTACACCAAGCGAATGGTACTAACATGTGCAACTAAACTACTTTTACTTGATTGACAATATGGACATGTCCATGATTTGCTTCTAGAAATACTATAATTTCCTTAAGAATAAACTCCTTTTATAATAACACTACTCCATAACTTCTTCTCAAACTCTCTTTTGAATGAATGATATTCTTGTGATGTGAATGAACACAAATTTTTGCTAGCATTTTTAGATTAAAAGTTTGATTTTGCACCTTCATTACTTGTCATTTTCATAACTCCTAAAAAAAAACACACAATTCTAAATAAAACTTATATATTGATAAGTAATTTTAAATTCATAAAAATTTGACATTTTAGTTCTATTATCCTATGTTAAATAGAAACTAAAGGTTATCCTCTAGAGGTAATTTTCTTCTAAAGGTATAAATGAAATTGATTCATAGAGATTTTGGTAACATAATCTTTGAAAAGGAGAAATACGAAGAGGAAGAGATATGTTACAAAGAACTCTTAAGAGAAAAATTAATGAGAATAAAAAAAATTTAAAAATACTTAAAAATAAATATGACTAAGTTTCTTATCTTTTGTTAGTTATTTTATGAGAAACTAAAAGCTTTGTTGATTTCATCAATATGTCTAGAGAACTAATGGTATATTTGCACATCAAGGAATCTATATGACATTTTGTACTTCAAAGAAAAAATTCTCTATGGTAAGTGTAGTAAATTACAATGTTATGCACATTTTTTCTCAATTGGATTTTTGCTATTTTTGGTGATGAGTAGCGAGTGTTCATTATCTTCAACCATATGAATCACAAGCATTCACATGCAATCTAGTCAAACTTCATGGATGGAACTAGTGTGGTATCTAAATTGTTAAGTGTTAAGTGCACATCCACATCTTCTCACTTAGACTAGTGTAGCTTTATTACATATAGTTTAGTCCAAAGTAAGGAATATGATTATTCATGTTGTGTGTGGTTATGGCTAAGTTATATGAAAACATGAAAATTAATTAATTAATTAATCTAACTAATAATAAGAAGATAAATCCTAAACTATCCTAAGTATGATAAGTATTTATTTCTAGCTTGTCGTACATGTTTTGAACTCAATTTCCCACTACTAAAATTACCAAGTGTTATGCTACTAGGCAACCCAAGCAATAACACTATTATGATTACCAAACAAATATGTGTTTATTCTCAAAATTAGTGAGACTCATTCCACCAATTGATTCATGTGCATGAAAATGTAAATATTAACTAAGTACATGGAAGGTAAATTGTATTAAAGTAAAATCTATTCTAAGTTAAAGTGTTGTAATGAATATGAATTAATATTGATCTTATTATAATGCCACTTAAATAAGATGTCATACAATTGACTCAACTCCATGGTGTAGGAACTCACTAATTGTTTACTAAGATCACAAAAGAAATATACAAGAGTTTGGCTACACTATTGACCAAATGATTTCAAATATGCAGTGGATGATTGCATATTTATAGGCAAATAAGGACACTGTAGTGATGCATATGCATTAATGAATCTGGTTGCATTGACGGAGATGTATTGAGATAGCTAAGTTATAGTAGATATAACGTAACATCTATGATGTAGCATCTATGATATAGCATCTGCAATATCACAATCGAATAATATGCTTGACAAATAATGCTTCATCATAAACCCATGACTTACTAAAAGCTTTTCTACAAGTTATATATAAATGGATGAAGTTCCATTACAAAAGTTGAGGAGCAACCAAGACTAGGTTAACTAACATTATAAAACTTGAGTGCTATATTATAAAATTTTATTTGAGTGGTTGTAGTATAAATTAATAGAAAGACTAAATAGATATCATATTTTACAAAATTGCAAAAGTCTTCTTTAAAAATCTACTAATGATGAATATTTATGTTGTCACTAGTAGTGGCAATTTTTCAACCTCAGTTGTTATGTTGGTGCTTATTTTTTCTTATACAAATGTTTTGAATTTTAAGCTAACCAAGGATCTAGAAATGGTTAATCATTAAGAAAAAAGTACCAAAACTAATGTTGATCCTTTGGTAATTTTTTAAATGATACCAAAAGGAATGGCTAAGGTTAAAGGTATTTTGCAAGAAAAGAAAAAGAGGCCAAGAGGAGGATATATCCATGAACAAATAACACATACAAGAATTAAATCTCAAAAGCATGTGTTCTTTGGCTAGAAATCCATGGGTTGATGAGAAAAAAATTACAATCCATCATTAGCACCATCCCCAAAAATGATGCCAATAATGAGCAACAAGTGTCCCCTATGCCCACCCATATAAATCATAAATATTCATGTGCAATCTAGTTGAATTCATGAATGGGAAGGGTGTGGTATCTAGATCATTAAGTGTTGATCATAGGTCACTATCTTGTCACTTGGACTAGTGGTAGCTTTATCATGTTTGGTATAGTCAAAAATAAGACATATGATTATTGATGTTTTGCAACTATGGTTAAGCTATATAGAAGCATAAAAATTAATTATTAAATGAATCTAACCAACAATAAGAAGATAGACCTTAAACTATCCTAAGGATGATGAGTGTCCATTCCCAGCTTGTCATACATGTTCTAAAGTCACATACCCATTGTTAAGATTACTAAGTATTATGCTACTGGATGAACCAAGCAATAACGTTATTAGAATTACCAACTAAATATGTGTTTACACTCAAAAATAGTCACACTCATTTTTCTAATTGATTAATGTGAATGAAAATGTAAATATTAACTAAGTACATAGAAAGTAAATTGCATTAAAAGAAAATCTATTCTAAATTAAAGTACTACAATGAATATGAATCAATCTCGATCTTATTATCATTCATGAAATTTGTTTAGGTACAATGCCACTCAAATAAGAGGTTAAAAAATCAACTCAAATCTACATTGTGGGCACTTATGACTACTTGCTTACATTATGAAAGAAAACTATAAGATTTTGGCTACACTATTAATTAAATGGTGCTAAATATGCAACAAATGCTTGCATATTCATAGGTAAATAAGGACATTGTGTTAACACATATGTGTTAATGCATTTGGTTGCATTAATGGGGTTGTGTTGATGTAGTTAATTTATAATAAATGCAATGGAACATCTGTAATATCAAAATCAACTGATATACTTGAAAAATGATGCTTCATCATATTCCCCTGACTCGCTAAAAACTCATCCTTGAGTTATATATAAATGAACAAAGTTCCTTTACAAAAACTATGGGGTGACCAACACTAGATAGACTAATTTTATAAAACTTGTGTGTAGCATTACAAAATTTTATTTGAGTGGATGCATTACAAAATGATAGAAATGCTAGACAAATATCATAGTTTACAAAATTACAAAAGTCTTCTTCAAAAATTTGTCGATGGTGGATATTTATGTTATCATTAGAGGTGGTGATAAGACATAAAATTGCTCATATTGCTAGCGGTTGCGTTAAGGCACCCACGATAAGGCACCTACGTTATATCATGGGTGGCGATATATCATGGGCCGCGATATCGCATACGCGATATCACGTACGCGATGTCGCAGTCAGCTGCAATTTCTATAAATAAGAGGCGACTCTCCCTCATTTCACATCCCAGTTTTAGAGTAGCGAAGCTCTGGCAGTTTGATCCTTCCAGAGTTAGATTTTTTCTTGTGTCTGCCCGTAGTGTGATGAATGTAATTGTACGGTGTCTTTATTCGAGTGTGTCGTACATGGACGCACATGACCGGAAATAAAGATCGAGATTACTTCATCATTGCAGCATTCACTTAGTTTATTTAATTATTATTTATTTAATGTTATTTATTGCTTTCATAGCGCGGTGTGAGTACAACTTGACTACGAGCATCTACGGGTGTGTACGGCTAGTTAAGGAATCAGTTACTCATCGCGATTAGTTTC